>OY744607.1:26217089-26409589 GCA_963556255.1 Allolobophora icterica | reverse complement strand
AACTCCTGCGGCTGCAGAGACTGCTACTGGGTTTCTCCGATATATAGTCTCAGAGAGTTCCGGAAATAATGAGCCAGACATTTGCAGTTAACACTCGCCTCTGCATTTCAGCCCCATTCTTTCCCTACTCCTCCTCTTCCTCCTGTTGCCCCTTCCTACGCCTCTTCCAACCATCTGGGACTCTCTATCTCCTAATATTCGCAACTCTCTTACCGAGACTGCATTTCGCTTTCAACTGAAAACTTACCTATTCCGCCTGTTTATGGTTCTTCTTGTTTCTTGTTGTCCGGCTTCAATGTGCACTTCTGGACTTTATGAAGAGAACATTATCAAGACTCAGTTGTATTGTGCATTTTGTTTAGCATAGTCCTCCTCCTCCTCTTCCTTTTCTTGCATACTCCAATTTTTGTCCATCCCCCGCCTCCTCTTCTCCCTGCCTCCTTCGGCACGTGTCTAGGCTTCGTCGACCTACAGACAAGGGAGATATGGGCATGGAATTTCGGCGTCTGCGCTGCAGCCTCAGCAACAGCTGCTGCTGCTGTTGCTATAGCTCCTACTACAGTTGCAGCTGCTACAACTCAGGGCGATGCTATGGCGGGAATTTCTAGGGCTGGCTTTTTCTCATGATTAACGGATCGCATCAACAGGTCAACAGATCCATTTATAGGCCTCGACGCCTAGGCCTAGGTCTTTAGGCCTAGGTCTTTAGGCCTAGGTCTTTAGGTCGTTAGGTCTATGCAGGGCGGCTGCCGCGTGCAAGACAGACATATCGTCCATTCGCATCAGCTTCTTAGAAAAGATCAGCCTGCATGTGCACGATGATTTCGCTTTTAAGTCACCATTTCGACAGAATATCCATCCTTCAATTAACCATTTCAACAGAATGATTTCTAAATTAATCATTTCAACAGAGCGACCGATTTCCCATCTCAGTTTTCCATTTTTGCTCCTGCAGCCCCTTCTGACACCCACCTCCAGTACCCAATGTTCCCTCTAATTTTTTTCCGCCGTGCGCGCATTGGCCTGCATTGGTGAGCAGCAACATTTTGTAAACTTTAAGGCCTACTAAATATTGTACGTGCAAGGTTGTACATCTGTTCAAGTTCTCTGCCCCTGGGCAGGCTCTAACTTCGAATGGCTACATGCAATTCGAGAAGTTTAGATCGGTGGTTTCTCGTCGCCTTTCCATCGGTGTTTTTACTGAGACACCATCTCCTGCGTTGATGTCCTCCATCGTCCTTCTTTCAGACTACTTATTTCGCGAGACTTGATTATACCGGCGAGGACTCGGTCGTCCACTGCGATCTTTGTTCCTAGTGGGGTTACCTCGTGAAGGTGGCGTGGGCGTGGTGGGCATTTGGGGTAGCAAAGGCGTTTAGAAAGGATTGTTCCTCCATTTTCACCATAAGACTTACATTAAAAGCCTAGAAAATCGCATCATATAAAACGAAAGAGGCTTAAGTCAAGTTGAAGTAAGTAAGTAGCATTTATGTGAATGTGACAACATTGTAATAGAATTGTATATAATTATTACGGAATTAGGCCTACATATATGCTGTAGACACATTTCAAATTGATGATTACATGAACAAATGTAATTGACAAGTACAACTTCTTCAAGTTGTGTGTCCTTATCCCTTTAACAGCGAGAAGCGCCCAGGGCAGGCACAGTTAATATAAATACATATTATGTATAGGTAAGAGAGAGTAATCAAGCGTATAGTATTGTTGAATTGAAATCAGTAAAGTTAGTGGTGGCAATATATATGCCACTGGTATATATACTGGCTGTTTGGGCTACACATGACGTGGCAACATACTTGCCACTAGCTGTTCATACCACACTAGACATCGCATGACACACACCAAATAACTATAATCTGGTACCCTGTTTTGATTTTTGTTGTGTTAACAGTATCTGGTAGTGACATCTTGTGAATCCACATGCATTAGGTTAGCGGCAAAATACTGTACATTAGTTGTTTAGTATACCGCATGTAACGGCAAATATATTGCCTCTAGCCTATAAAGGGTTATATGCCCGGTCAAACATCCGATGACGCCAATCAACATAGGCCTAGCAACTAATCGATTAATCGATTCACAATACTACTTTCTACGATTGCATTACCAACGTATACATCGTTCAAGTTGTTTCCTAAACAATTACTTCACGTCTATAAATGGCTATAAAATCCTTGTAGGGTATACTATAAAAAGGCCCAAAACTTAAGCTAAGATTTTCTCGCGTCTGTCTTTGTGAGATTGCTAAAGAGCATAGCCTACACGTGAACCAGGTCAATTTGTTTGACCAGAATAAAAATCTTAATTCTGATTACACAGTCCAGGCGGACAACCTGAAGTCGATTAGCCTACGCATTTTGTCTTCATCGCATTCATAAGGCTGAAGCCACGTTCACACTGCATGCTAGATGAATCGGAAAATATATTGAAAATTCCTACCTTACAGTTTTCGATTGCAATGTATTTAAAGTCACGATACTGCTTGCAAGCCTGCTTCTCGTATTCGTCGCCAGTTTTGTCAAGTAGTTTACAGTATTTCACTGCTAAACTAGCAATCTCGGTTTGCCCAAAATCATAACTTTCTGTGTCTGGCAACAGGCATGGCTCACTTTCCATTTGAGTATTTCGTCTTCTGGAAATCTGCGGTCATACGTAGTGTGTACAGGTCACATGGCTTTGTAGAGAGAGAGAGACAGACTGCTACAGAGACAGAGTGAGAGAAACCAGAGAGAGCGAATGAGACAGCGAAAGAGAGACGAACAAGGCAGGTATTATTTCGAAAACCCTCGGTCATGGGTCAGAGATGAGTGATCTGCCGTTAAAGGGTTGCAGCTGTTGTAAGCTTCCGAATCATGCCTGGCTGCATATTGGTGTGTACAACTGAGTGTCGCTTCTTTTGGTCCATGACTCTGACACATCGGGTGACTTAGACAGACCCCACACATACGAATACATCTGTGGCCGTCTGTATCAATTAGGTCCTGTCATGAAGCGTCCGTCCTATACAGCAGCGGTTCTCAACCTGTGGTCCGCGGACCACTGGTGGTCCGCGGCCATCTGCCTGGTGGTCCGCGAGCAGGGCCTACAATTTATTTTATTACAATAAAAAACACGGAAACAGACAAATTTTGTCAATTTTTTAAATATTTTTTTAAGTTTATTAAATTTAATAGTAGGGCCTATGTAATTAGTACAATACTTAATCTTATCAAATTTATTATTTTACACTACAATTTTATATAAATTTATAATTTTATAGGGTTTCCAGTGACATAATTTTCAGTGGTGGTCCGCGACCGAGACACAAATTTATAAGTGGTCCTTGAGTCTGAAAAGGTTGAGAACCGCTGCTATACAGGCTATAGTGCAGAGAGGCCGACATCTACGCGGGGAGACATTTCTTAACACAAGCCTTGTTTGGCCTTTTGAACATCGTAGGCTAAATATGTCATCAGCTGGGAAAATGGGCAAAATTTAACATCGAAAATAAAAATTAGAGCTCACGAAATTTGTGCGCTAGGAGGAAATGTTGTGCACTTGTGCGCGCTAGTTTGAAATGCCGTGCGCGCGCGCGCACGCGCGCAGCTTAGAGGGAACATTGCCAGTACCACTTATCTCAGGTCTCTTTAACCATCACTATTCAGAATGTCTATTCATATATGAAGTTTCATGTCTTCAAGGAATCTTAAACTGATCTACCTAATCCTCTCTTCTCCCACTTCCTCGTTCTAAATAAAATCCACTGTAACGACTCCTCGATCTCCTTTCCTTCTATATGGTCTGCTTGTTCCACATACGATGTTTCTGGACAATTATAGTATTTTAAAAACAGATTTACGCATAAGCCAAAAAAGCCATGGCTTAGGGCCACGCGTTGGCAGAAGCCTCATTCTTGAAAAAAATAACTGTAGGCTATTCGGACGGCGGACTGTAGCGTGTAAGACTACAATCACCACGAATACTTTTACAAGGCGATATTTCAATATGTTCAAAAACTCCGAAGTTGCAAGACTTCCTCCCAACGATAACTGGATGAAGTTTGCAACTATTTATCCATTCAGTCCTTCGCAAATTGCACTAAACACAGATTGTCACCGGTAAGGCAATCGCTAATAACTTACTGATTAATACGTAGCACTAGTCTAGCTGCAGACGCCCTGCGTATAGGCGCAAGCAAATGCAAGAACCCAGTCACGTAATAAGTGATTGCAGCGTCAAACTGAACTGTGCGTTCAGTCTGACGCTGCAATCATCCCATGTTTTGGGAATGTTAGCAAAGCTTTATGCATCACTAGTGACAAGTTTTATGAAATAGAACTAAAGTCAAAGAATGACTACTAACGGAGCGGACATAATTTTCCGGGGACAAGTTAAAATATATTTTAATATATTATACTGAAGATCCAGTTAAATTGTTGACTGATCAATAACGTTTTAATCAAATCACTTACCATGATCAGACTAGGTATTGTTTTCTGAGAAATGACTGGGGACAGCCGTATTTCCAATTTAGCCAAATACCGGGAAATGACTCAATTTTTATGTCGAATAGTGAAAGCAGCTCATTTCAACTCTCTAGACTTGTACCGGTATCAACGATAACATACAACTGGCTTTCCCAAAATTTTAATCTATTTTGTGTTTTTAGCCTAACTGTAATAAACCGTTAGGCAGTAAGGTCGTTTTCCCAATTGAAAAGGACTAAGATTGAATGACCTTTGAACCACGCTTGCGTCGCTTGGTCAAGAAAACTTTATCTACTGTGCTTTTTATATATTTAAAAAGTGACAAACTGCGCAGTCTTCTAACTTATGATATACTTAGTTAATGCTTTACAATCCGTAAATCACCACGGAAAAACTATCACACGCAGTATTTACCAGTGATCGATGTTGTCGAGTCCACCTAAGGCGAGTCCGAGTCCATCTAAGCCGAGTCTGAGTTGAGTCCGAGTCCTGAGGTGTTCGAGTCCGAGTCCAAGTCCAAATCACTAAAGGTCGAGTCAAAGTCCGAGTCCAAGTCCATCCACATCCAAATAGGCCTATACACTGAAACACGCAACCGAAAGAAAAAATTATCTTTCCATTAAAAAGAAACTCGAAGTATTAGATTTTAGAAAAGAGCGCAGGATATTCGCAAAGAGAATATGCAGCACTTTTCTCATTTTAGCTAGGAACAATAAACAGGATAATTTAAAACGAAGAAAATATCGCGTTTGATTAAATTACACGTAGCCTACAGACAGAAATGATAATATATCACTCAAAAAGACTTTCCGAATCTATGGTTGCTTTTTGATTAAATTATTACTGACGTCAATTGTCTTGAACACCCCTCCCCTTGTCAAGAATTGTCAAACTTTTTCAAATCTCTCGCCCCATTTGGTGATATAGGCTAATTAATGGACGACCCCATGGGTAATTTAAAGACTGCTCTTTCTCACGTTCTTATGTTATCGATATTGCACTTTGTATTTCATTAACGAAAATAGCGATGAATTTCGTTAGTGTTAGTTTCGTTATAGTAATAGGCCTAGTTATAGTTAATGATTATTTTTTAGTTACAGTTATAGTCATCGTTAACGAAATCACTTTTTTGTTCGTTAACAAACATTTTCGCTATCGTTAACGTTAACGTTAACGAGAATCACACTGGATGAAACACCTGCAATAATATTTATAGCGCCATAATCGAACCAGACAACGCGAACATCAAGGGTTGATTTAAAGTAACGCGAATTGACTATTTTTGCGTGTTTTACTACAGATGTAGGCCTATAAAAAAAATATGGCTATACTTGATGAAGCTTTGCATTGCTTTGCCTTGGTCTGATCTACTCTAATTAATCTTACCTTACCCAGAGGCGTAGCTAGCTTTCCATGGGCCCGGGTGCAGAAGGTCCCGTATGGACCCCTGTTTGGCCCAATAAGACCTGTAGCCTTGCGTTCGAGCATTGTTGTAGACTCGAGTGCGTCTATTGCGTCCGCGTGCCGGCGTCATTGAATATTTAGGTAACTGGCCCAGTTACCTACATCTTACCGATGTAGGTAACTGGGCTGCGCGTCTCATGCGCCTCTGTGTTAGAGCGCATGCGGACCGCGGTTCGCTTCCTGAAGGTGGCTTATTTAAGATATTTAAATCTCGGGCTAGCATGGTCCCAACATGGGGACCTTAAATGGCGTGGCACCCATCGATGGGTTTAAGCCAGAACGTCGTATCTAAGTTTTTTAACATTCCGAGATAATCAAGGAAAAGTACATTTTTTGCAGAAAAATTTGTTTTAACAATTTTTTATTTAGGCAATGAAAATTATTTCTAGCAAAATGCCGACTAATAACAATCCTTTTGGAAATGATTTAAAGCAAGTATTGTTTTGTTTACACGTAACGTGATAATTAGGTGAAATTTGTAAAAGTTTGACAAGATACGCCCTTTTAGCAGACAAAATAAAATAATGAATAATCTCATAATTTCTGTGCAACTTGCACCAAAGTCACTTCCAACATTACATTATAGGATAAAACGACTAATAACTTTAGAATAACCTAAATTATATAATGATATGCAATTTCTACGAAAGTGAGTAAGTGACAAGCTGTCCGACAGTCAAATTAAGTATCAGTATGCAGCGTTCATTTTACTTGCCTTTAGAAATTCCATTTATGCCATAGAGACGTATCTTAGACAAGATGCAACCATCTGGTAGAATTACTAGTTGCACTGTAAATAATAGACGCTGTATGTATGGACATACATCCTTATGGCATAAATGTGACCCAAAAATGTGGTGTATCTTCGTGCCAACTAGACTTTAATGGAGACTTGTAGCTACGACCTTCTGTCAGAACCTGCATTGACGTTAGTCAATTCAATTTCTGTCAAAATCTCCATTTTTGAAAAAATCGTACATACGACCTTCTGGCTTAAACCCATCGCCATTCAAACGGGAAGCGGTGGCGAAGGATCTCACCCGATCAATTCATTGAAAAATGAGCAGGGTCGAGGCCATATTATAGGTCGCTATAAAAAATCGCGTACATTTACATTTACATTTAAAGTCCTTGACCATTATATTTATTTTTAAGTTCTCACGTGTTCTGTGTTCATGAATAGTTATTCAATGCAAAAACCTCATTTTGCACCCCCTACAAAAATTCCTGCGGACGCCCATGAGTACTAGCCTACTGCTGTTTGTGTACGGCCTACAAAAACTAAATAATGCCATTTAAGCATGCAATACAACTCACAGAAGAAACATGAATGCTGTAAGAATGAGACGGATGAATCACAATGTTGTAATTTCAGTTATTTCTCAATCGAATTTAATACGTTTCACGTTGCATACTTATTCACTTATAACCCTATAGTACTTAAAACAATGCCGGCGTTTTAGAGTTTTCTTTCTATTGTATTGTATTGTATTGTATTGTATCTAAACATTTATAAAGCGCCTCTCACAGTATTTGCTAATCAGAGGCGCTCCCAGTGCGAAAGACCCAGCCTTTTGTTCAGCAAAAATGTCTATAATCGTCGCAACGTTGCTTATCATTGCACGCTCATTCTCAGTAGATAGCAGTGCACGATCAGAAAGTCTTTCCTGCATGTGACATTGTGCTTCTCAAATAATTTTTAAAGATTCTAAATTTTGAAAACGAGCGTTCCCATGATGCAAAGTAAGGAAGTAGGCCTAATGCAAGTTTGACTGTGTGTCGACTGTCGAAACATTCGAACATCACAACTACTAGGCCTAGATCTGTCACCAAATGAGAAGGAATGTGAATTAGATTCATTGTAAAAAGAAACTGTCAACTGTGGTTATAGAAACATTATCTGGTGTCCCTGTGGGCCCCTGGAGGTCGTGGGCCCGGGTGCCTTGCACCCCCTGCACATATGATAGCTACGCCCCTGACCTTACCATATTTGACCTGAACTTACCTTACCTCTCCATTCTAAAGATTTTGTCATGAGAAACAAAGTGATCACGATCACTGTTGTACTGTAGTCAGCGACCGTATAATTATGTAGTTGTGTCGAAGACGTAGCCTATATAGGGATAATCGATTCTTCGGCTCTTGGTTCAATTCAGAGTAAGTTAGAGAAAACCTAATGAAGAAGATGGATCGAAAAGTGAACAGAAAGAAAAACAATTTCTCGTTACATTACATTTACTTTGAGTCTGTCTAATACTCAAATGACGAATTGTATACGCCCTAAATGAATATTGGAGATTTCTTGTGACAAGTTTCGAGCCCACGTAGCCTATGCGGCTCTCGAGCAGAACGGACTGTAGGCGACGATAATGGATTTCGGAGCATCGATGCGCGATGAAACAATGCAGGTAATTAATTTGGCTGCTGAGGAGAGCGGATTTCAATTAAGCTAACGTGCATCATTCATCACAAAAACCCGATGCCCGTCTCCGAAGCAATTGTTATAATAGATAAGCGTACAGAGATGATTCGTAAAGATCCAGAGTAACCTCGGTTGATAGATAAAATCGTCGAACGGAAGAGGTATACTCGGCTATAAGCCAGAGGAAGACTGATCTAAGATGTATGTGCCTACAAAAAACAAAGCATAAGTAGAAATCAAGTGACAGTTGGAGATGACTATAGATATGCAATTAAAAAGTCGGCATTTGTCGGAAGTTGAACCCATACCTTCGCAGGAATACGCCTAGGACAATTCAACGTCGCTTCACATTGAAATGTAAATTATTGATTAGAGCTACGTATCTATAGACGGTCAACTTCGAAAAATAACGAATTTTTTGCGTCTGTTGCTACAAAATTAAGTAAGACTAACGGTGACGAAGTAATATTCAACACCTGCAGCAAATCTCTGCAAAGTCTCTAAACAGTTGTTTATTATTTTGCGTAAATTAAAGACTTGCAATCGACTTTAACACTTGGCCAACCCTTGCCGAGAGACCCACATGGAGCCCATATAAGACCCAAATTCCGGAAGTTGCAAATCTGAGAAATCTCCTTTTCTTCTAAGGACGGGACTCTGTGCAACTGTGTGTGGCATATAATCCGGTCAACAACCATTACATCTAATATATCTAATATATCTAATTAGGCGTCGGTCGCATGGAGAGCACAAAGCGACAATCGTTGGCCGCCTCAAAACCGTCCTAATTAAGACCTCAGTGATTATGCGTTGCAAATGAAACTGATTTCATGTTCTAAGCAGCCTTGTTGTCAAGACCTTAAACCTCAAGACCAAGACCAAGACCTTGAACCTCAAGACCAAGACCAAGACCTTGAACCTCAAGACCAAGATCTTGAACCTCAAGACCAAGACCGAGACCGAGACTAAGACCCCAAAAAATCACAATCGTATCCAGACTTCTATTCCTTACTAAAAATTGTCCAGTCGGACTACTCGTTATTTTAATGAAAACATGAAATTTTTCTTTTATTCAAGCAAAACAACTCTAAATGGAGACAGCAGAGAATTCCGAATTCGTATTTACAAAAGTCCTTCACGCGAAATGTTATTCCAAATGCCTGTTGAATTTTATAAAAACCAATTTGCTCAGAATTTTCTGACCAATACGTGACCTGTGGAGCCTCATAAAAATTCTGCCATGTGAAAAAATACGGTCTACAAGTGCTGAAATCGCTAGCACACAAAGCAGCTTTTCGAGAACCGGATGTAAATGTACAAATTAATCATGAGTCTGTTTTGAAATCATTCCATGGTAAATAACCGGAAGTCAAAATAATTTTAAAAAACAACAGTGAAGCCTCATTCACACCGTGTAATTACTAAAGCAAAAACTGTATGAGTAATTGTTCGATAAATTTTTAAAATTCTTGCCGTTTGTTAAAATTAATGACTGTTCAAATTGACAAAGTCTTGGTCTTGGTCTTGCAAAACCAAGACCAAGACTTTGAACCTCAAGACCAAGACCAAGACCAAGACCTTGAACCTCAAGACCAAGACCAAGACCTTTGGTCTCAAGACCAAGGCCAAGACCAAGACTTTCAAAATCGAACTCGAGTGCACTCGAGACCAAGACCTTGGTCTCGAGGACAACAAGACTGGTTCTAAGTTAAGCTTAGTTTTCCTTTTCATATGTCCGATTTATGTTATTTTGACTGATATTCTACCTCTATCGGGAACTTGTATATGCATATCAGGTCCTCGTAGACGCTATGCCTAATTATGTCTAACTTAATTAGGGCCTAAACAAATCGAACGGAGGATTACCTGAATGGGGTTCTTCATCTTTCTGCTTGATGTCTTAGATATATAAAGGCAAAAGGTATACACTTTAAAGACACTGTAACATCATCATCATCATCATCATCATCATCATCATCATCATCATCATCATCATCATCATCATCATATCATTATCATCATCATTAGGGTGGTTCACAGATGCATGGTAAAAAATTAAGTTCAAGCTATAAACCAGGCCACCCTCTCAGTTTTTTAGACCTATCAATAGTATTATTGAGACAAAATTTCAGCTTCCTATTCCAACTGGAAGATGATGCTCACGGACTATGTTACTTTGTCATATACCGATAAATAGACATTAATTGCAGAAATGAGTGTGTTGAGCAAACAAATGCATTTTATTTGAAGATAGATCAAATATTACTGTAACTTGACAACATATGTAATACAAGAACAATTAGACAGATGGAACTGTAAAATTTCAGAAGGTTTAATGAATTGGAAATGTCCAAAAATGTCAAAAACATCGTCCAATCCATGAATATTGAATGTCGATTGTTCTTGTTTTATAATTTCAACAGTCTTGTTGTCCTCGAGGCCAATGTCTTGGTCTCGAGTGCACTCGAGTTCGTTTTTAAAAGTCTTGGTCTTGGTCTTGGTCTTGAGGTTCAAGGTCTTGGTCTTGGTCTTGGTCTTGAGGTTCAAGGTCTTGGTCTTGGTCTTGGTCTTGAGGTTCAAAGTCTTGGTCTTGGTTTTGCAAGACCAAGACCAAGACTTTTGTCAATATGAACGGTCATTAATTTTAACAAAGTTTACGGCAAGAATTTTAAAAATTTATCCAATAATCACTCATACAGTTATTACTTTAGTATTTACACGGTGTGAATGAGGTTTCACTGTTGTTTTGGACAATTATTTTTGACTTCCAGTTATTTACCATGGAATTATTTCAAAACAGACTCATGATTAATTTGTACATTTACATCCGGTTCTTGAAAAGCTGCTTTGTGTGCTAGCGATTTCAGCACTTGTAGACCGTGTTTTTTTCACATGGCAGAATTTTTATGAGGCCCCACAGGTCACGTCTTGGTCAGAAAATTCTGAGCAAATTGGTTTTTATAAAATTCAACAGGCATTTGGAATAACATTTCACATGAAGGACTTTTGTAAATACGAATTCGGAATTCTCTGCTGTCTCCATTTAGAGTTGTTTTGCTTGAATAAAAGAAAAAACTCATGTTTTCATTAAAATAACGAGTAGTCCGACTGGACAATTTTTAGTAAGGAATAGAAGTCTGGATACGATTGTGATTTTTTTGGGTCTTGGTCTTGGTCTTGGTCTTGGTCTTGAGGTTCAAGGTCTTGGTCTTGGTCTTGGTCTTGAGGTTCAAGGTCTTGGTCTTGGTCTTGAGGTTCAAGGTCTTGGTCTTGGTCTTGGTCTTGAGGTTCAAGGTCTTGGTCTTGGTCTTGGTCTTGAGGTTTAAGGTCTTGACAACAAGACTGAATTTCAACACCCGTTACAGTATCTGACTCTAGAAACTGCAAGGCTTTGCAAGCACTGCGTCAACAGCAGACTTCTTTGTTGTGTGAGTGAGAACAGCTTTCATATTTGCATCGACCACTTGGAGAAGAAACTGCTTTTCTTCTTCATCATTGGTGATGAGTCAGTAGAATTCCTCGAACAACTTCACACCCTCTCAGCCGTGTCGTTCACCACTCTCAACTGCTGAATTATCTCTCTACCTTGCTTATAATCCTCATTCTCGATCCATTTCTCTGGTTGAAGTGTAAAAAAAATCACTCATCTTCAGGTGTGACAGTAGTGTCTGTGCTCACTGGGTTCTAAAATCACCCAAAAACCCCTCCTTCAGTACCTTAGCATCACTTCTCACCTCCTTTCACCAGGTCTTGCATTCTGTCGACAATCTTCGCTTTATCTGTTACAGGAAGCTGGTCTGAGAACAGTGCCAGACCTACAGCCTCGTCTGAAAGGTACCACAAGTGGTTTTCTAGGACCTTCCTGGCAGCAACGCTAACCTCACAGTCAATAGACTCATTTGTCCTAGACCAATCCAAAGTGACAGATCTTGTTCTGGAGCTTCAGCAGCAAGTGGGGCCTTTGTTTTTGCCTTTGCGTAAAACAGGGCACCAAACTTCAAAAATCAATGAATCTGATCTTGAAAAAGGTAGATTTTGATTGCATACAGTAACTTGGCCATCCAATGTGCATGGTTAATTGGCCCAGGGCTCTCCAGTGAATTATTGAAGACTGACTTCCAAGGACAACCACTGTCAGCTCAATAAGCTTTTGGTAGTTTTCTCTGAATCTGACTTTCTTTCAGCAAACTCCTTGAGAAAACTGACGCTGTTTCATGGGGGGCTGCAGTGCCGGATATGACTTCCAGTCCTCGGAAGTTGACACGTGTCACACCTTCCCAGCAGTTTTAAATCTCTTGAAGATTGGAATTTATGGAGAACAGGTGGACTGCAGCACAAGGTGAATACTTTGGCTAAAATCAATTCCATTATATGTATACGGTACATGATGACGGCAGGCCAACCACAAAAGTGCTCAGCTTATTTGTATTCCAGCAGAACACACAATCCGTTCAAATGCCCAGTGTTGACAGACATTGTATCAAAGCTCAAGGCTTGAACCTTGTCAACTGTGAGTTTTCACAACTTCAGAAGAATATGAACGACCATGAATTCATTGCATCCTGTCCCAAAGGCTAATTTGGGCACAAAGAGGAGCTTATTCACACCATCACCTGAAACCAGCACTGGCAGGCGGTTGACATTTCCTGCTCCAAAGATCTTAGGCAGGCTTTACCCAACCCAGTGTAGTACCAGTGGCTAATCTGGTACAAATTCAGATCTTACAGCTTCAGCATTCTCTATCCTGGCTTTCTTACGCACTCTGTTACGCGAAAGTGGCAGGGCAGAAGGATCACAGCCAAGCGCTGCAGCAATTGTAATGTAAAAATTCACTTCTGAAAACATGTCAGCCCAAAACACAGCCCTGAAGTAGGCACCATGACCTTCAACAAGAACTGTACACTTGTTTGTTTCAAGTAACAGTAAGTAAGTAAGTAAGTCTGATGACACAACAGAAACTATTTCAAGCTCATCTCCATGACTAATGTTGACCAAGTTATACAGCATCGAGATTTACGGCAAATACTACTATATGGTAATATTTATTTGTCATTGAGCACCATCTTCCAGTTGGAATAAGAGGCTGAAATTGTGTCTCAATAATACTATTGACAGGTCTAAAAAACTGAGAGGGTGGCCTGGTTTATAGCTTGAACTTTATTTTTTTGGACCACCCTAATCATCATCAACATCATCATCATCATCATCATCATCATCATCATCAGCAGCAGCAGCAGCAGCAGCAGAAACGTCATCATCATCATCATCATCATCATCATATCATCATCTATCTATCTATCATGTTCTAAGTTAAGCTTAGTTTTGTTTTCATATGTCCGATTTATGTTATTTTGTCTATCTATAATAAACTTATATAGCGCCCCTTCAAGAAAGCTACTCAGTGGCGCTCACGACCCAGGCTTGGTCAAAAAGAAAGGTCTTAAGAAGGCCATAGAAAGTACCTGAGAGGTCCTTAGGGAGGGAGCGAATCGAGAGAGGGTGGGAGGTCATTCCAGACGGTAGGCCGGCTGGAATCATCATGACTTCCTGAGGTCAGCCATGCATTAGGTGTGAATAAGTGATCCTCATATTTTTCTGTCGTTTCTTTAGTCCATAGCTCTTCTCATATTTAGTCGAGGTCTTATTATTATGCCTTCGTCTATGCTATCTGTGTTCGATGCAGGAGTCTTCGTCTCCGGCGTTTCTCTTCCCTCCGGATCTTGCATTGGGCGGCGGCAACGCATTGTTTGGGATTCGATCAAATGACACCATACAGCAGTGGTCTCAAACACGTGGCCCGCGGGCCGCATGCGGCCCGCGAAGTCGTTTTTTGTGGCCCGCGACGGTCTTCAGAATTTCTAAAATATTTTGCAATGAAAGTCTATAGGCCTACTTTTTAATAATAATAATGATAAAGCTGTGTTATGATTTCGACTTACTCCCTGTCTCTCTAATAATTGAACTCGATGGTCTCTCTCGTGATACTGGCAGATTTTAATAAGTGAACAAGCTGGTCCACTTACAGAAATCTATAGCTTGCGCAATGCGAATCCAGGGCAGGTGGATGGTGCATTCTAGTAAAACCGCAAGGGCTTCTGGTCTATCTGCACGGGTAAAACAACGAAAATATCCTATACCTACCATGTTAAAACACATCAGTTCAGAGTCGTTTTATCAGTCTTGTTGTCCTCGAGACCAAGGTCTTGGTCTCGAGTGCACTCGAGTTCGTTTTTAAAAGTCTTGGTCTTGGTCTTGGTCTTGGTCTTGAGGTTCAAGGTCTTGGTCTTGGTCTTGAGGTTTTGCAAGACCAAGACCAAGACTTTTGTCAATATGAACACTTGAACAGTCATTAATTTTAACAAACGGCAAGAATTTTAAAAATGTATCCAATAATTACTCATACGTACAGTTATTGCTTTAGTATTTACACGGTGTGAATGAGGCTTCACTGTTGCTTTGGCCAATTGTTTTGACTTCCGTTTATTTACCATGGAATGATTTCAAAACAGACTCACGATTTGTACATTTACATCCGGTTCTTGAAAAGCTGCTTTGTGTGCTAGCGATTTCAGCACTTGTAGACCGTATTTTTTCACATGGCTGAATTTTTATGAGGCCCCACAAGACACGTCTTGGTCAGAAAATTATGAGTAAATTGTTTTTATAAAATTCAACAGGCGTTTGGAATAACATTTCGCATGAAGGACTTTTGTAAATACGAATTCGGAATTCTTTGCAGTCTGCATTTAAAGTTGTTTTGCTTGAATAAAATAAAAGACTCACTTTTTTTATTAAAATAACGAGTAGTCCGAGTGGACACTTTTTAGTAAGGAATAGAAGTCTGGATATGACTGTGATTTTTTGGGGTCTTGGTCTCGGTCTTGATCTTGAAGTTCAAGGTCTTGGTCTTGGTCTTGGTCTTGAGGTTCAAGGTCTTGGTCTTGGTCTTGAGGTTCAAGGTTTTGGTATTGGTCTTGGTCTTGAGGTTCAAGGTCTTGGCAGTCTTGTTGTCAAGACCTTAAACCTCAAGACCAAGACCAAGACCAAGAACTTGAACCTCAAGACCAAGACCAAGACCTTGAACCTCAAGACCAAGACCAAGACTTTGAACCTCGAGACCAAGACCAATTGAGACCTTGAACCTCAAGACCAAGACCAAGACCCAAAAAATCGCAATCAGGCCAAGACTTCTAAAAATTGTCAAGTCGGAATATTCGCTATTTTAATGAAAACACGCAGTGCATATTTTAAGGAATTTTGACTACTGGGACAAAATCTTCACAAACTAACAACTTTTAGACTTTTTCTAAAAAAAAATATAAAAAAAATTCAACTCCGAAAAAAGTTGATGACCTTTTTTTTTTTTTAGTCATCACCTTCTTTTACAACTTTTCTCGGGTCTCCCAACCAATAACAAGGGGTCATTCAACAATAATGTCATACCTTTCTCATTATACTACTCGGACAAATCTTTAAATTCTTGCAACATTTGTCCCACTAGTTGTACTTTATACATACATTGCCTGGGACAAATCGCTCTCACTACTGGGACAAATCCTAAGACTACTGGGACATTTGTCCCACTATAGTTATACAGTTAAAATATGCCCTGAAAACACGAGTCTTTTATTTTATTCAAGCAAATTAACTTTACATGCAAACTGCAGAGAAATCCGAATTTGTATTCAAAAGTCCTTCATGCAAACTATTATTCCAAATGCCTTTTGTATTTTATAAAAAACCAATTCGCTCAGAATTTTCTGACCAAGGTTGGCCTCATAAAAATTCCGCCATGTGAAAAAATACGTTCTACAGGTTCATGCTGAAGTCGCTAACACACGCAATAGCTTTTCAAGCACTGGATGTAAATGTACATATAGTGAGTCCTTTCGAAATCTTCCCATGGTTTATCTGATACAGAATAGCTGTTGCTGCTACCAATGGGTTTTCCTGACCAACAAGACTTGTATCCATCCATAGATATTGGTCGTATGATGCAAGCAGGCTTGATACAGAATTCTTGAGTTCTGTTAAATGACTGTTCATATTGACAGCCGGTCTTGGTCTTGCAAGACCAAGACCAAGACCTTGAACCTCAAGACCAAGACCAAGACCAAGACCTTGAACCTCAAGACCAAGACCAAGACTTTTAAAAACGAACTCGAGTGCACTCGAGACCAAGACCTTGGTCTCGAGGACAACAAGACTGGGTCTTGAGGTTTAAGGTCTTGACAACAAGACTGATTATAATGTAATGTAGGCCTACATATATAAAAACAGAGTCACGGATATCCGCTCATTAAACGACGCACAACCGAAACAAGTTCACCAACTGCCATGCTGCTCAGGTCAGTTTCTGGGTGAGGGACGTATGTATCAGGCCAGAGAAAAAGCCTATGTAAAACAAAGAAAATTATTAGGTCTACTCTACCGGCGTGGCACCCTACCAATGTGGCCTAGGCAGTTATTTATTACAACTATGGCGGGAGTCGTGGCGACCAAATTGTTCCAAAAGAATTTTTTACTTCCAGTGTAACATCGATATCCAATCGATTCCAGTCTTGTTGTCCTTGAGACCAAGGTCTTGGTCTCGAGTGCACTCGAGTTCGTTTTTGAAAGTCTTGGTCTTGGTCTTGAGGTTTAAAGTCTTGGTCCTGGTCTTGAGGTTCAAAGTCTTGGTCTTGGTGTTCAAAGTCTTGGTCTTGGTCTTGCAAGACCTAGACCTATACTTTTGTCAATATGAACAGCCATTTAATCAAATGCAAGAATTTTAAAAATTTATCCAATAATTACTAGGGCCTAATACAACAAATATTGGTCTTTAGTATTTACATGGTGTGAATGAAGCTTAACCGTTGCTTTGGACAATTACTTTGTGCCAGCGATTTCATTTCAGCACCTGTAGAACGTATATTTCATATGGCAGAATTTTTATGAGGCAAACAGAAAATTCTGGTCAGAAAATTCTGAGCGAATTTCATTTTATGAAATGCAACAGGCATTTAGAATAACATTTCAAATGAAGAACTTTTGTAAAATTCGAATTCGAAATTCTCTGCAGTCTGCATTTAGAGTCGTTTTGCTTGAATAAAATAAAAGACTAATGTTTTCATTAAAATACTGAGCATTCCAACTTGACAAGTTTTTAGTAAGGAATAGCAGTCTGGATATGATTGTGATTTTTTTGATCTTGGTCTTGGTCTAGATCTGAGTTTCAAAGTCCTGACCGGTCTTGGTCTTGAGGTTTAAAGTCTTGGTCTTGAGGTTCAAAGTCTTGGTCTTGGTCTTGAGGTTGAAAGTCTTGGTCCTGGTCTTGAGGTTGAAAGTCTTGGTCTTGAGGTTGAAAGTCTTGGTCTTGAGGTTCAAAGTCTTGGTCTTGGTCTTGAGGTTCAAAGTCTTGGTCTTGAGGTTCAAAGTCTTGGTCTTGGTCTTGAGGTTTAAGGTCTTGACAACAAGACTGGCGCAATGAGCGAGAAGAAGATGCAGATTGCGGCTTTCGCAGATAGTTTGAGAGATATTTCAGGGCAGTACTCTGCTGAGATTTAGAGACAAGCATTTAGGCCCTACACTCATGCAGAGTGTACTCTGCATGAGTGTAAATGCAGAGTGTAACTTGCCATACTGACATATATATATATATATATAGTTACTTTCAACAGCACGGGCACATTTGATACGGAACATAAAGACAATCTTACTATAGGCCTAGGTCTGAATGCGTCCTTAGTGTTAGTGATTTACATTTTCCCCTGCGAAATCGTGAACCTAAATAAAGTTTGGGTCGCTGCTTTTGCCGCACGCCTGCAATGCATCTAATAAGCAGGATCTCTCGGCTTCTTTCTCATAATCTGTCGATTGTTGAAGATCATGGGACGGTCGACGACGGTTAGGCTCTGTCACAATTCAAGTAAAATTAATGCAGATTTTGTCTCGTAGAAATTCCCAGTAGCAAATCGTGCAAGCCTTCTGGTTTTAGAAGAGCACCAAAATCGTAGCCTTGGAATGACGGAAAAGACCGACAAGTTGAGTTTCAGTACTGTTAACGGAAGCTGCCGAAGGTTTGCTGCCATCTTGACGCTTGGGCGAGGTTATAGCTTTTGGTAAATTGTTGCTAGAACCATTACTATTTTGGCAGAATGTCGAGAGGTACTGAAGGGAAAATATACGTTGGAAATCTGCCTCCTGACGTAAAAGAGGCTGATATCGAAGATATCTTTTACAAATTTGGTAAAATAACTACAGTGAACTTGAAGTGCCCGAGTGGGCAGCCACCATTTGCTTTTGTCGAATTCGATGATCCAAGGTAAGAAACTGAAACGGCATTAGATTTTAAACTAGAAGTTGCTGTTGGAGTTGGTATTCAGTGAGTGTGTTACGTGGGCAGACTTTCGCCAACCGAGGATTTGGAAGTGTCTTACAAATAAAGTTCGGCTTACCGGCTTTTCCTTGACTGAGTGCCTTGAATGTGTTGGTTCTGGGTCGATGGTTTTTGAGTGATGTAAACAATATTAAGAGTTAGCGCAATTTCCAGATAAATAGATGCTAGTTAAAGATATTTATACGTTTATAGATTAACAGGTACAGATAGAAAGGCTACAGGTCGTTTAGCTTTGCATTTGGGTCGCCTACGACCGTTAACTGTACACATTGAAAATATGACTACCCAGACTAGGATAAAATAGAAGGCTGCGATTTGTCACAGTGGAAGTCATTCAAGTAAGTGCGTAATGATTAACGAACACAATATTTATGAAAGTGAAAACTGAATTCGGTGACATACATATGAGTGAAAATCTGTTCACTGTATAGCTCAAAAGCACGTTGCTTGTACAATGACACATATCATTATTGTAGATATTGCTGATATCTTGAGAATGGCACAGTTGCATGATGAGCGGATGATTATAAGTTTTCTGAGCATTTAGGTGATGCACAGAGTTGTTGTGAGAAACTTGAAGAATTTTGCGCTATATTCAGTGTGTAACATGTTAAATTATTGAATAACAGAAGGAAGGCTATAAATGGAAAGCAGTGTAAGCATGCGAAGAAAAAACTGAAAAGACATTTTGGCACAAGTTGCGTTATAATTAGACTTTCTGTACTGTTACACGCTTTCGTGCAATTACTTATCTTGTTTAGGCATGCTATAAATGCCAGATTATTATTATTATTATTATTATTATTATTATGTTTTGCAGCATATCTTCAAGAGCTTTCTTTCCAAGCACATTTTGGTGTGAACAGATTTTTGCAAACATTCTGATCTGTAGTTCAGAAATATATGCCACTCACTTAAGTCTTCATGAAATAAAGACTTCAGTTTTCACAAATTAAATTATTTAGCAAATGTGTTTTTCTTCGTAAATAATGTGTTCGTTGTTCATTACTTACTTACACGAGTGACCTCTGCTGTGGGAGGTTGCAGTGCTTTATTCTATGTAAGTGTGGAGTGGCCATATTGTTTGTATGGTGATCAACCACAGGAGACCTGAAGGCTAGGGTAACAAATAAGTCATTTCTTAGTTTCTTATTTTGATGTGTACATGTGTTTATGTATAGTTTGTATACCTCTGTCAAGTTGGTTTGATAATCATGTTTAGATATTATAGATTTGGTATGGATGTTTGCAGTTCAAATAATTATTTTAAAATGTTCATACTGTCATGTTTCTCCAATTTTTTTTACAAAAAACGCACCATCACCAACAGTTATGCACGCAGACATTAATCAGACTACTTCAAACCTCCAGCTAGTTTGTAATGGGTCCCAAAATGGCCTAAGCATAGGGAAGTCCTATTTTCTTACATTTTATCACTGACAGGTCTCATTTGACGCTTCTAGCACTCTTTGATGTTTCCTCGGCCTACGACATGGTTGACCATGAAATCCTACTTCGACGTCTTGAACTGTCTTGTGGCCTCAGTGGTCACCCTCTTCTTTGGTTCAAATCTGACCTCTCTGACCGTACTCAGAGGATTGTCCTTGGTGACTCCAGAACTGCCTGGGTTAGGGTTGAGTATGGTGTCCCACAGGGTTCTGTCCTTGGCCCCATTCTGTACTTACTCTACACAGCTGACATTCCTTCTATATTTACTAAACACCTTACCTCTGGTCACCTTTATGCAGATGACGTTCAGATCTTTGTCCAAGGCTCATCCTCTCAGCAGATCTCCCTTGTTGGATCCATTGATTCCCTGTCACATGATCTCCACTCTTGGATGTCATCAAATCGACTTAACCTTAACTCTTCTAAGACCCAACTGATCTGGTTTGGCACTAAGCAGCAACTTTCCAAACTTGATATCCCACTTCTGTCGTCAATATACTCTGCTTTTTCATTTTCATCCAGTGTTCGGGATTTGGGTGTCACCCTTGATAGTACCCTCTCGTTTTCTGAACACCTCTCCCACCTGACACGTTCCTGTTTCTATCATCTGAGGTGTTTGAGGGTGTAAGAAGATCAGTTTCTCCTTCAGTGTTTACTACTATGGTCCATGCCTTCATTTGCTGCCGCATTGACTATATTGCAATTCATTGTTTGCTGGGCTCCCTAAAGCGAGCCTTTCATCAGCATAGAAACCATAGTTGAATAAGTTTTCTTACACCTACAGGAAAAATCATGCGAGCATAGCATTTCTGTATAGAGTTTGACACTGAAATTGCTACTTAAAATTACTAAACACTAGCTGGAAGCAGTTTGTGCATAATGCAAGTACACTGCAAAGTGCTGTGATGTGAAGCTATAAAATATAGGTTTAAAATTAAAAGAATTACTTATGTTGCTAAAATGAACCTTAGAAACTAATCGCATGAAATAGAAATGGTGTAAACCAGACAAAGTTAAATTATGTAAATTTTATGTAAAAGTCTCAGATTTATTATTGACTTCATTTACTCTTATGAAGATAGACTTACTCACATGACCTACGAGGAAGTCAAATGTGTAAAGGACTTTTGTTTCTGTTTGAGACAACATGTTGAAGGTAATATATTAGTTTGGATACTTGTGACAAGTGGTTTTATGAGGTAGCAAAATACTAGAGGAATACCAAGTAGCCATTTTTTATTTTTAGTTGACACATTAATGAGATTTAAATATTTATATTTCAGAAAATGTTAAGTGAAAACTGATGAATTAAGTGATTGAAAGACTCACCCAACCTCATAATGCCTTGTGTCCAATATCATGTGACTGTCTTTATCCAAGGATTTCGGTTATTGTGGTTGATGTAACATTGGTGAAACATAATTCCCTCTTGCTATTCCTTGAAACTCTTATGTAGTTCATGAATTAAGGTTGTAGTTGGTGAATATTGTATGCCTTTAATTTGACAGCCTAAGTTAAAGACATTTAAACAAATGACTGGACAAGTAAGTTAAGCTTAGAATTATCGTAAAATTCTCATAATGAATTTAAAATTTTAATGTGCTTCCTGCTTTAAAATCTGATCTGGTCTTCAAGGTGTTGATTTAATTGGGGATGGAATTTGTGTGGCAGTAGTGAAAGAGTACCAAAATGAAAGAATGAATATGGGCTGCAGCAGTATCAAACGATATATCAGGTTGTTTGTGATCTTGAACTGGCACAGTTGGTAAAATCAGAACCTGGAGAATGACTCTAAGGGCCCAGATGACATGTTTTATTTCCCAGTCTGCAAGTACCATGTTTTGTTGTCCATCTGTATGATGATGTGCCTTTATTGTTTAATCATATGTATGTCTGAATGAGGTTGTGGTTGATGGTTGAACTTTTCAGTTTAACTTTCAGGTAATTATTTATGAGAAGTGCTGCACAACCTTTAACAGCCACAATAGTAACATAAATGCCACTAGGGAATAACCGAAATCCGGATCGGTAAACAGATTTTTTCCGATTTTTGGACTCTCTGGAATTATCCTGATCCGGAATGTTTAACCCGCCGATTAATAACAGTTGGTTTTCGATGGTTTCGCTATGGACTAATAACAATTTATTGGCCACTCACATATGATTATAATCTTGATTGTTGCTACTTACCAGGGCCCCAGAGCAGCTGGCACCTTAAGTCAATTCTCAAAACCTATGTATCTGCTACAGGCCGCTGAGCATTAGGCCTGTCAATCATTGAAGAAATATATTGAAGTATAGGGAAGGGGTGACTGACTGGCTGTTCCATCTTACCGACTGTAGCTGACGCCAAGCTATTAACCAATGATGACTAACTTGGAATTAGGCTGTAGTGCATAGATTTATTACTAATTGGAATCGGCAAATGATGGCCTATACTATCTGGTATCCAGAATCGGCAAAAAACCAAATTGGTTATGCCCTAAAGGCCACCCCATATATTTGTAAACTGATATGTGGTATTATAAGGATTAAATTTGATCAGTATCTAGCCTAATTTCCAAGTCGATAGTATATACAAATGTTGAAAGGAAGACACAGCAGACAACTTGAAACAAACAATGGCTTGAAAGTTACTATCTTGATGTTTATATTAAACCAAAATTATGTTACACGCCATTTTTTATTACTTGGATATGTATATAATTAGATATCTTTCTTTCATATGATAAAGACTCACTCTGGTAGATATCTACCAAATGACTTCAAGAACTGAGGAAGATGAAGAGATTGATATCTGAGTAAACTGACTCATTACAGAGATTTTTTTCACAATATTATGCTATGAAATTGGCTTCATTATAAACTCGCAAATGCAGGAAACAGTGCCACAAATGAAATAAAAGTATAGCATGAACAAGAAGAGACACCATCACCATTTTTGGTGCACTTACAGTGGCTGAGCTGCTCTTTCCAATGATGCAACTTGCATTGCTCCATGACCTATCCCACATGACGATCTTTGGCTTTGAAAATGGTCTGCGGAATGCAATTTTCCATTTTTGGAGGGCCATATGGTAGAACATATGCATCAGAAATACAAAATTTCTGCATATTTTTGTAGAAAAAGTATATTAGCATTATGAGTTGTTAAAACATTCCTGAATACAACTTCAGTTTGGGCACACCGGGGCTGCAAAGTATGATCATCAGACATGCACAAGTTTTTTTTTACCATTTTCACATGGGTCATAATACAACAGTTTTCAACACTCATCATTCTTTTCTTCAGCATTTCATCTAAGCAACGATGACTAAATATCCTGAAAATTTCATAAAATTATCTTTGATATTAATGGAGTTATGAGCTTGTGAAAGTCACTACAAATTTAGACGCGAATTCGAAAACGGCAAAAACGCAGTCACCCCATACCTCTTTGAAACTCAATATCTTCAAAACTACTTATCAAATTGATCAAAAATTTTGCATAGCTTCCTCTAATACAGTAATAAACATTCTGTGAAATTTTCATTGAAATCCGAGATGGTTGACCTGGAGCCATTTGTTGAATTGAGATGGAATGACCCTAGATCTATTAATCAGCCATTGTGCTACTTTGACAAGAAAGGGCATGACAGTATTGCAATTTACATATATACTATATATTAATAGCAAATTACTTCATTCCTATTGTCTTGCCAGTCAAAGAATTCTCTTTGCAACTCCAACTTAAATTTAGTGTTTACTTTTGCACTCTTCAAATGAAAGAGCCTTTTTTGTTATCATAAACAAGTACAGACAAGGGAGGAGCCCATTGTAAATTTATGAATTGATCTCAATTCAAATTATTTTAATTTGAATTCAAATTATTTTGAATTGAGACCAATTCCATATTGAATTTGAATATCAGATTTGCTTCCCTTGCCTCAATGGCATCCATTAACTACATGGATTTGATAATTGATTTGCGGAACTCTGAGGCCATTTTCCTGCACTGGTTATTCTAGTGGTCTGTTAGGATTTTTCTACTTCTTAAGTAGTGTGTTAAGCAGATCTATGCATGGCTGCTTACCATCTTTAATGATACTGTTTGTTAAGTCTGTGAGCATCCCTTTAACTTTGTTAGAATATATTGTTGGACAACAAACATACTGCTTGTTGCTCAGGCTAACTACTGTGTTTTTCAGACTATAAGTCGTGGTTTTTTTACATGAGAGTTGTGGGTAGTGACTTATATCAAGGTGCTGAACCAGAACCAATTAATGTGTTTAGTATCCAACTGCAGTTCTATCTGTGAATATATTATCTTTGGATCCTTTCAGCTATGTCATGTATAGAACCAAATACTTATCTTTGAGTGATTCCACCTCAATTCAACAAATGGCTCCAGGTCGACCATCTCAGAAATCAATGAAAATTTTTCACAGAATATTTATTATGATATTAGAGGAAATTATGCAAAATTTTAGATCAATATGATACGTCGTTTTGAAGATATTGAGTTTCAAAAAGGTATGGGGTGACCTTGTTTTTGCCGTTTTGGAACCCACGTCTAAATCTGTAATGATGTTCAGAAGCTCTTAAAGCCCTAGGTTTTAGGTTTGGCGGTTTCCCTCGTAGAATGAAGTGACCAACGACTGTAGGCGGTTCAAGTAAGCATCTGTCGGCCAATGGGCGTTGATTTCATTTTGGTTTACACATCTTACAAGCATAGGCTGCTGAATTTAATTATATGCATAGCCTAGGCAACATCGTCCGCTTTGTGGAATGGAGGCGAGGCGCAGGGACGGTCGGTCGATCGGTGGTAGCCCCCACCCTAGGCCCTTCACCCTCCCTCTGGCCCTCTAGCGGTCGGACGGATGGATGGAGATGCATCGCTAGGGCAGACTAGACCCGACAGGGCATACCCCGTACAGGCCCTACCTCGATCAATTGACCACTTGTATATATATAACCGAGCTGTGGGTCGACTAATTTGTGTATACGAAAGCCAGGTAAGCTGGCTAGAGGTCATACCTGTACTTCTAGAATGTATACAAGTTGTTCCAATTATCCAAATTTACCCCCCCATACACTCATATTACTATGGAGTTCATTGCTATGAAGATACTTACAGGGTTGAGAAACAAGTCTGTAGTTTCTATATGCGATTAGATTGCCATGAACAAATACGAACTTACTATTGTGGTAGATGGCGATCAAGAGGAAGCCATACGGGCATTTTTTGCTCACAACAACTGGAATTTTGAAAAAATTGGTAATTATGAAGACGATGCGTATATATATATATATATATATATATATATATATATATATATATATATACTGAAATTGTATAAATTGTTTTGTGTGGTGAACCCTGTACAAGTAGGCCCTATTGTTCTTCAGGTAGCGCTATACGTGCGCAAATAAGATTGAACTAAGATTTATAAATATTAAATTAAATTGCATTTATTATCCTTGCAAATATTTAGCTCAAACCATGCTATAGAAATACATAGTAATAATAACATCAGCAATGTTAGTATAATGACAACTGATGTGAACAGCAGTAACAGCAGTAATGATAATAAATGGCCAATTAAAAATGTAATTATTAAAATTACCATGATTATTATTATTACGATATGTAATAAGACAATAAACATATGCATAACCCAGCTAAGCTGTCGTTCAAGTCAAGTCGAAAGAGCTAATTGTATGTTGATGACATTATAAATATATCTCCAACCAATCGAAACTGCCTTTGTTCCAATTGCAGAGTTGGAACCACCAAAGAGAAGAAAATCTTGTATGGATGCCGCTTCGAAGGAGGTCTTGGTCGCGTCCAATGGAAATAGTACAGAGTCAGAAATTGAGGCTCAAAACAGTCATGACATTCAAGTGTCAGCTGATCATTTGCAGCTGCAGGGTGAAAATCATCAATCGGAAGGCGCCTGTCCTCTTTGTTTTCTCTCTCCGTGCGTGGGTTCTGCATCTCCAGGTTGGCTTGGCGGAGGACAAGCAGCGCATGCAGCTAACAGTCCAATACGAAGAGTAATTTATGGAAAATATTGGAAGATCATTTGCAACTTGGGTGGGTGGACGAGCCCATTATATCTGGCCAAGAAACTAACGGAATCGAACGGTGTACTTCACATGCGGGAAATAATGCCAGATTGCGTAGTGCGAAAAGTGAGATCGTTGTATCCGAATCCAACAGGCACGCCTTACATGGGCCACAAGTGGGAGTAACATTGATACTTTGGATAATTCGCCGGACTTTGTTTAGACAGAGAGATTTTTATTGTACACTTACTTTCTGACATAAAGCAGAATTTTATCGATTGTGAGCTGCTTATGTACACCTGTCATAGCTATGATTCAATGTAACATAACATTCCCCCATTTTAAATTTATATAGCGCCTCTTCAAGATTCCTACTCAGAGGTGGATTTAAACCTGAATTGCCCTCAATTGCTCGGCGCCACACGAAAACCACGTTACGGAGACTAGGTTTTTCATAAGTGCTATGTCAAATCAATTTTGCAATGGCCACAGTCCCTTGTCCGTTCAATCTTCTTTTTTTCTTGCTTGGATTAGGACCTCGTTGAGGGGGGGTAAGCCACAGATTCATTTTTATACAGATTGGAGCATCTTGTTACAGATCGGATGCCCTTCGTGGCATCAACCACAGTTTTCCGCTGTGGACCTAGTCTTGGTGATGAACACATGCCCGCTAGGCAGAGGGTCATCAGGCTTATTTAAATTGAGTCATGTGCTCCCATGTCACAAGGCTGTTATTGGATATTTGCAGCTTTTAGTTGTCAAGCAAAATGCCACTCTTTTTCTACAGTGTGCCCTACTAGCCTTGCCGCTGTTGGTCCGCGACTGCTTATTCGTCAGATATAACCCTGCTTATTTCGCAGCTGACCTCTATTTCTAGAGGTCGTTCCACTATCCGCCACCTGTGGACGCGTGTGATAGCAGTCAGCTCTGCCACACATCAGCTCTGCCACACATCTCTCTGTCCTATGCCAGGCCAAAATCCGGGGAGGTCAAGCAGAGTAGACAGCAGAATGCTAAGGTGGTTATGTGTAATGACGGTTGATGGTTATGTAGCACTGATATGTTTGATTTTAGTGTATCATACAATATTGTCACAGCTCTTACGGTTATTCTACTGTGTAGGGTGCATTGCTTTCATTTGAAAAGCTCTCACTGTCTCCTAATTGGTCGTCATCGGATTCGTCCGAAGAGATTTCACTCTGGCAGGTCTCCTTATCTGCAGAAGTTTCTGTCACAGACTCCGATATTGCTTTAGATGCTGACCACACGGCAATGTACAAATTCCAAATGTTCTCAATAAATACGTAGGTCTTGCGCCGATACACTTTTTTCCCGATTTGGCGACGTGGGTTTTTCGAACGAACAGTCGTGCATATAGACGTGTATGGTCTGTCGACGTGTTCGTTCCAGTCCAAGACAGCCAGATTGCTCCGCAGCTCGTACATTAAATTCCCGTAGTGTATCCGTTTATCCAGATAGATCAGACAAACGTTATTAAAACTTTCCACATAAAATGTGTCGTGGCCTTTGACATAATCTTCAGCGTGCTTGTACACTACCAACGACCGAAGAAAGTCCTGGAACATTGTAATTGCAGCCTCATTTGAAACAATTCGAACTTCAATCATATGCCCCGGCTCTTTGCAGTGGGAAGTTTCATGGCACTTGCTGTGGTTGTTCTGAAAATGAGGGATGCATGATTCTATGAGCTTACGCAGGGTTTGGGCATCTCCATTGCAATTGTCCATACACCAATAGACGTGGTTTCGAATGGCAGCACCCTTGTCAGAAAGCTCGGGATGCCATGTTTTTCCAATGTTTTTTTGTGCTCCTTGCCCAATTTTTTTCACCCCGGCTGTTATAGGACGGGTGCAGTGCCAGCGGTCATTGGAATTCCTGGCTTGCTTCCTCTCACGTAGGCGCTTGTTGATTGTCATGTTTCGATCATGCACATGATGGGCAACTTTAATGTTGCTGAGATCCAGGCTCTCGTACATCCTGTCGAATCCCACTGCCTCGTGACGCTGTGAACAGTTATCATCATTCCCGTTAATGTGTTGAATATCAACGACTTTGTGAGTTTTCAACCCGATAGCAACATGGTCGGTGTGATAACTATTTCGTCTACAATGATGTCGTGCGTCAGTCATTATAGAGATAGCTCCATCAGGCGACAGTGAAGACTCCTGCGCTCTAGCGCCAAATATAGATTGCTTTCGCAGGTTCTCAGAAATGGCACTAAATGTAACCATATTCCTCCTGCGGAAAAGGTCTGACAATAGTCCAAACCGACTGAAGTCGCTAAAGCGCTCGTACTGTATGGGTGTCATACCAGAGGCCAGGTAGCTCAACATCACTCGGTGGTTGACTTCAAATTCCTTCCGCTCGCTGTCTATTGTGGATGAGGAACTCCACTGAAAGGAGTGTTTTTTCGCACACTCCATATCCACCGACAGCACATGACCACTGTGTGTCCATGACTTCACTGAATACGGCGTCACACATGTGGATGAATGTTGTGAGATTGTGTCGATCAACTGGGCAATGCTGGAGCACTGCCCAACAAAATTCTCATGTGCAGTCTCCAAAGCTGTTGCTGGAGCTGCTGATATTGCTGCTGTGACAGATGCTGGATCAGTCAGTGAAGTTGATTCACTTACTTCTTCCGTGACTGAAGACATCGTGAGTGTCTGCTGCGGATGTTGAGTTGCAGAAGAGAGCTTATTGGTGTCAACATCCATTATGACTTTCACCAGAACTTCTCTCAAACTTTTTACTCCCAACGCCAAGCGAATGTCCTCACATTTTTGCTCAAATTTAAGTTTATCACTGTCGGTTGTAAAAGTTAATTCAAAATGTTTCCTTACAGAAACGTAAGGGTAGCTATAACTCTTGGTAGATCCATCAGACAACCGTTTTTTAAATGTTCGCATGTTGCCAACTGCAACACCTGAAGTCGGTGTCGTTGGTACAGCGTAGTCTCCATCCATCTTTGGAAATAGTTCGATATAATGATACTAATATATGTCCACTAACGAAATACAATGTTATACTACTATAAGGTCCACTACTGAAATAAGATAATAATATAATATACAGACACGAGATATAAGCTGTATCGACTATGCGATTTAAAATGGCTATGAAGTGAAGAAATTACGAAGCTCAACTCTGCTGCAGCGAAATTCAAACTAGAATGAGTACTGCAAACCAAGACTCAATTGTGAAAGGACATTTCCTAAGTTCATTTCCTAAGTTCATTAGCATAATTTGGCATGTGACCTAGTCTCTCTTCCTTAGGCTGTATATTAGCATCTGATACTGGTGCAAATTCTTAGAATATGAAATACAGCTTATTGTCTTTAGTGTTCCGGGTATAATAAGGCAACGGTGACAGCATCAACAGCTGGCATTTATATACAGGTTTACGACCCAAAGCTCGGTTATATATACAAGTGGTCAATTGATCGGGGTAGGCCAGAGGGAGGGTGAAGGGCCTAGGGTGGGGGCTACCACCGATCGACCGAC
The DNA here is from genome assembly GCA_963556255.1 of Allolobophora icterica. Lineage (NCBI taxonomy): Eukaryota > Metazoa > Annelida > Clitellata > Crassiclitellata > Lumbricidae > Allolobophora > Allolobophora icterica. Next base: position 26,379,809 of record OY744607.1, on the reverse strand, counting down.
CGTCCCTGCGCCTCGCCTCCATTCCACAAAGCGGACGATGTTGCCTAGGCTATGCATATAATTAAATTCAGCAGCCTATGCTTGTAAGATGTGTAAACCAAAATGAAATCAACGCCCATTGGCCGACAGATGCTTACTTGAACCGCCTACAGTCGTTGGTCACTTCATTCTACGAGGGAAACCGCCAAACCTAAAACCTAGGGCTTTAACTCCATTAATCTGTCAGATTATTTTTAGAAATTTCCAGGATATTTAGTCTATGTTTAGATGAAATGTTGAAGAAACGTTTTTTTGGCAAACTTGTCTTTGCTGATAATGGCCTTATGTTTATGGCTGCCAACAGCATATGGACTTGTACGCTGGCCCCGCAACCTGGAATGGCCTTCCTGTTGCACTCCGCCTGGTCCCTACGACTCACACTACCTTGTTTCTTAGAAACTTGAAAACTACTCTCTTTAGCCATGGTTGGACTAGGAGCGCTCCTGAGTAGATCACCTTGAAGGGGCGCTATATAAAAGCTCCTTAATAATAATTTGACTATCTGTGTATGGGTGGGCCGTGTCTGCCTGCCAGAGTGATCTTATGTGTTGATTTTACATAAATTTTGCCATTTTTGCATCACTGTGCCTTGTACAAAGGAGCGACATATAGTCCGAAAATAGATCAATATGATACAGTAGTTGCTTTAAAGGTAAAAGCCAACCACTGTCTAATATGCTGGGAGTGCTTCTGAGCAGCAGTCAAAAGAGGCATTATACCAATTTCAAATACATTAACCCTTTAATGACAAGCTGCATTGGTTTCATTCAACATTAGTACACACTCGTCGTTAATGTGTTAAATCATCCTTGCCCTAAGAATTCTTAATAGTGATCATGTAAGTTACAAAGAATGTGTATACATTTGACCCTAATTTATGGATAACATCACTATCCTATTTATCATAAATTTGCTTACTGCTGGGAGTTATATGTGTTCAGTGTTAATGTGAGTAACTGTCCTTTGGTTATTGTGAATAGTGTCCTTTTGAACCCAGGGCCTTTGTGTAGGCCTTCTTTTTGTGCCTAATGCCCAAGCTCTGTTCATTCTCAAGTAGTGTGAAGTCATATGGTTGAATAGACAGAATAAAGCTTAGCAGTTCATTTACTGTTAACAAACTATTTTGTTTTTGTATAGTGAGAATGAGGGAGCCTTTACCACTTTTCGCAGTTACTTGGATAGCTTGGACTCACACTTGTATCTGTGCTTTGTCTCTTGCCATGGTGGCCAGGCACCCTGCTGCTCTCTATTCCCTGGATCTCTGGATTTCTACAGAGTGGTCTTGGGACATGACCATCACTCTGGATGGATCTGAGATCACACAAGCTCATTTTGGCTGGCTTTAACTGGATCTTTAGGAGTCTAGGAGCTTTTTATAACTTTACTTGATCTTGATAAAATGCATCGTCACGGTTACAGGTAAACATCGTTCTACTACTACTATGGTAGTATGATTTCTTTACGGTGTAGCGTTTATTGATTTATAAATGGTAAAGTAAAAAATGGCTAGAGTGTAGTATATATTCTTTAATAGCCATTTTTTGCAAAAGTTTGTCAAACTTCAGTTTAAAAAATTAAAAATGTTACTTGTTCCTGAGTTTAAAAAAAGTGTAAGCGATTAATATCTGTGTAAGAGATTGATTTTGCATTTGACTTTTCTGTATTTGTGACTCAGTTTCTACTTTAACATTCTTGACTTTCCTAGATGTATATATTTGCTATGTTCTGCTATTACATTAAATGAATGACTTAAGAAAGGTATGAGCAATGTCACAGTTTACTGTGTTATTCGTTAGTAATTTACAGAAATTAACAAAGCTCCAATCCTTTTAACTCCGTATCAAATTTAAGGTACTGTAGAGTTTTATGTAAATTACATACTTTGTTGAAGTATTATTTTCTTTGAGTAGAGAAATTTTTGTATCAGTTCAGGTAATTTAGGAATTTTTTTTTAAATATTCAGTTTTGTAGGACCTTGGGGTTCTTGGTACTGGATTAGTGGCATAAGTTTAATCCAGTTATGTCCACTGCATGTTTTTGTGGAGTTGACCTATAAAGAGTAGTAGTAAGCACCTGATTTGTCTGAAATAGGATAATTACAGCTTAATTCAATCAATTCTGAACAACATCTCCACCCAACCATCTCTGAATTGGCTGAAAATGTAACCACATGTTGAAATATGTATTAGATGGAAAGTGACAATTTTTTATGCAGTATTTAAAATACTATCTGACATTGTGGATGTTGTGACCCCACCATCAGAAAGCATTTCACGAAACTGAGATATTCACTTTTTGGTAATTGATATCTTAGAACTGTTAGACCAAATTAGGTTAACTTTTATCTGCTGTAGTTTCTTTGTTTAGATAGCAAAAGTATTAGTATTGTGTGTGCTATAATTTCAGCTGTACTAATTGTTACATGTGCCTTCAAATTCATTTTACTTGGCTACTTTGGTTACAGCTCACTCCAGTGCACCTCTGCTGTCGGCTTATTTAAGAGATTTTAAGTTCAGGCTAGCAATGTCTATGCAAGGGACTTCATAAGGTGTGGCACCCATTCAGACGAGCAGCAGTGGTGTGGGATCTCACCCAATCAGTTCATTGAAGAATGAGCAGGATTGAGGCCATATGGGGTGCTGTAGAAAAACAAGTACATTTCCATTTGTGTGGAATCTAGAGCTAGAACTTGAGGTGAATATCTTGCATATTTCAAACTGTATATGTTTAACTGTTGAGGATGGTCCTTTGAAATCCGATGTAACGAAGTTCTGCTGTAAGTCAAACTTTGCTAAGTACTCTGCCAGTCACAAACACAGTATACATGCAAAAAAGAATGCAGTGTGCCTGGTATTTAGGTAAATATTGATAACTAAGTATTGCCTAATTTACAATTAAACTGATTTGATGGCACTTTTGACAATTAGTACAGCTGAAATTGTAGGATACAATAATAATTATTGTAGGTTTTTAGTATATACGAGAAACTGTAGAGCTGATATATAATCTAATTTGAAATTCTCAAAAAGTGAACATCTCATTTTTCATGAACTTGCTTCTGATCGTGGGGCAACGGAATCCATTATATCTAAGCAAGACTTTATATCTTCACAGGAAGGTTTAGACTTTTCTATCTAACATATCTTGCAACATATATTTAAATTTCTACTAATTCTGAGATTTTAGGGAAGGAGGTTTTGGTTGAGTTGAGCTGTAATGAAACAATGATTTTGTATTTTGTAATGAAACAATAATTTTGTATTTGATTTTTTGATCTAAAAATGCAATGCAGTAAGATTATAGTAACTTATAATTAACTAATAGTGATTTGAAGAACTAGATGCTTGTCCTATAATTTAAAGTGTCCTATCATTTGTGATTTTATAACGATTTATCACTATTTGTTAATTTTACATGTACATAAGAGCTGCATATTTCAATTTGAAGTTTTGATCTATATTTAATTATGGAGTTTTTGTGATTTGATTCAGGTGATGAAAGTGGCTAAATATATTCATGCATTCTGGTGGGGCTGTTTTTCAGAGATGCAGATGATGCCATTCAAGATCGGGATGGCTACAACTATGATGGCTATACACTTCGAGTGGAACGACCCCGTGGAATTCGGAGCGGCGGTGGAGGAGGTGGAGGAGGATATGTACGTGGAGGTGGTGGGTATGGTCGTGGGGGTGGAGGAGGATATGGGCGTGATAATTATGGAAGAGATCGGGGTAGCAGAGGTGGAGGCAGAGGGGCTTCAGGTGGCCAAGGAAGCAGACGATCAGATTACCGAGTTCTTGTTTCAGGTAGTTGGCTAGTTTTTAATTTATCTTTGAAATATGTTGTCTCTTAGACTATGAAATTCAGCTGGTATTACAGAACAAATCTCAAAATATTAACGAGTTGGACATATTTTCAGTATCTTTGTTTCCTTTTTTCATGGTTTACAGTGACATTTTTGCTTTAACTATAGATCAGAGATTCTTGCTATGATTCTCCCTAGTCCTTTCAGAGTGCCATGTTTCAGTGTCTGTGAGGTTATCACTGGCACTAATTATAATAATTGACAGATTCAGTAATTTAAGTCTCCCATATAATCCACATTGGTGTGTATGGAACACAAGCTGAACTTTCTGCAAGATCAGATGAAGTGTGTTGCAGGTTCTTTCTCAGTTTCCGACCTGCTTAGTGGAATAGGTGATTCTGAGTTTACATTTCGCAAGGTTATGCAGTGCCTGCAGTACAAGGTATGATCCACCATTAGTTTGTAAAAGCAAAATTCTGCAGAAGCAGGAAACATGTATTGTCAATGTTGTGTTTATGATGGCTGTTCATTGGTGGTTATGTAGTGTTGCACCCTATTTTGCATTCAAGAGAGTTTGAAGAATGTATGGTGGAGTTGTGCGTCCACTTGCACAATACAAGACATTTTCTTCACATTAACATTTATACGTGTTAGGTATTTTGTATGCAATGTCAACAGATGATGTTAACTGTTGTTGTATTCTGGTCAAGGTCTCCCAAAGTCGGGAAGTTGGCAAGATTTGAAAGATCATATGCGAGAAGCTGGAGATGTCTGCTATGCTGATGTCTATAAGGATGGTACTGGAGTAGTCGAGTTTCTGCGTTATGAAGATATGAAATATGCTGCCCGAAAGTTGGATGATACAAAGTTCAGATCACATGAGGTGGGTTTCTGTAATGTGTGAAGGATTGTTGCTCATTAATGTGTTACTGGAGCACAAGTCTGAACAACATTCTTGTTGGTAGCAGTGTGGTTTCCTTATGTCTCTTCGTCTCTTTGGGATGTTGCATAATGTTCTTCTCAGTTCAAACCAGTAATGTACACGTCTCTTTTGTATATTAGTTTCAACGTTTAATTTATAACATATGTACAGAAATCACCTTGTTTCACTATTACAACTTCTGATTATATTTATAGTCTCAGACTGTCGACCTAACTTGTATGGACATCTCTGGGCCGTCTTGGTTAGCCGTCGTTCCAGTCCTTTCTCAAGAGCGGATTCCTCTTGCCATCGTCAATGTTCCTTGTCTCAACCCTGAAGTCTTCCGAGAGTGAATCCGGACTCCAGATTTCGCCCCTTTTATTCCCTTCCTGTTCATGCCCCTTTGCCTATTCTGTCCTTATTTGGTCATCTCATTCTGTCTTGCCAGTCTGCATCTCTTCCCTTGATTGGTCATTCCAAATCCGGTCCCTGTGCTTATCTCTGCTCTGCAGCTGTTGTTGCCTTACTGGTCGACTCCACCCAGCTGTAGCTGTAGAGAACAGCGATGCTGGTGGAATAATTCATGTACTAGCTATGATTCTCTATTTCTTCAGTCAGTCTACATATTTATATTCATTTAGGTTAGAAAATTTTATGCCTATTTATCTTTCATGTAAATGTTCATTATTATTAACTATTCCAATATGTACAATGTTTGTATAATGTTCCGTTATCCATATGTTTTCACATCCCAGTTGCCCTCTTCCATTACAGCTTCCTTGTTACTAATCCTTATGCCTACTGAATACTGGAACATGAAAGTGTTGAAGAGATTTTACTCTTGATGGGGCTGATAAAGAACAGCAGAAACTGGAACTCCTTTGTGATGAAAACTTGAAAAGCTTGCAAGAATTGAGGATGTTGTTGAAATATGTTGACTTTTAAAATGAAAGCATGAAGATGTTGTGAATTTGTTTGATTCAGTTGATGGTTAGGCATGTTGAAAAGTATCGGTGGTGTAACTGTTGTTGCATATGTTTCGATATGCCTGAGGGGAAATATACTTGACAGGAAACTGATATGGGTAACATGTTCCTTATCTGGCTGAACTTCATTGACTTTTGCATGTAACCCATCTGTAAACAGGATAACAGTAGTATAGCTAGAAAGTAACAAATCTTTTAAATTATTTTATTATGGTGGCGCAGTTCCAATTCCTTTTATTGCTTTACAGTGCTTTCAAAAAGAAGAAGCCAGGAAGTATTCACTGTAATTTTTTTTACTGTGTTGCATGTTTTGGTTGTAGGGCGAAACATCACATATTCGTGTGAAAGAGGATTATGGCCGAGGACGTCGCAGTGGGTCGCGTTCGAGGAGCCGGAGTTATTCTCCAAAGAAAACTAGCCGAGGTTCTCCGGACTATTCACCGGCACGTAGATAGGTCAACATGTTGGCTGCTGAGATTCTGGGCATATGTTGACTACAGTGGATTCATTGGCTGAACTGTTTGATAGTGCCATGAGATTGATCTTATTCCAGATGTGCTTTTGAAAAAATTGAACTGAAAATTTTATTAGTTTATTAGTACACTAAAGAAAAGTAATTTTTAGCTTGGACTTGTTTTCATTAATTATAATATTATTGTAATTGGCTTCTGTTGCAATGGTGTCTAATGCAGAAGGCGTCAACCGATGGCACTTCAAAACCAAGCTGAAATCGGGTCAATATCCAGATCAGTCCAGAATACAGTGAGGCAGCCTATGATGGATAAGCAATTTGAAAGAGGTAAGTTTTAAGTTGAGCACGAAATGACATGAGCAACTGAGCAGAACTAATGGACATAGGAAGAGAGTTCCAAAAGTAAGTCCAGCGACCGAAAACGCTCGTTGACCAAGAACAGTTCTTGATTTGGTTATGACCGGACAAAGATAATCGGATGATAATCACTGATTTTAAGTGTTGTGGCTGGCCGCAGTTCAAAGTTTATTAACTACGAGCCCCAATTTGAAACTAATTCTTTGCTGAACAGGAAGCCAATGCAAATATTTAAGCACAGAGCTTGTATGTTCATTTTTGGATTGCATTAAGTTCATGGCTCTAGCCAAGGAGTTCTAAACTGTCTTGAGCTTCAGCATGTTTGACTTTTCGAGACCAGTAAGAAGCGAGTTACAGTAATGTAGGCGACTGGAAACCAATGCATTTGCCAGATATCCTTGCAGACATTGTCAAATAAAGCCTACCGTAATTCTGTGTATGTCACGAATGAACATATATTATGATGACTTAACAAATATTGTTTACCATAGTGTTGACCTGCCATTGCAAGAGCTAAAGATAGTAAACATAGTTAGTGTATGCATTTTATATTCTTAACAAGCCCAAATTTTGGTGGCATTCCGCTGTACTGTTGCCGCACTGGATCTCCATGAATCTGCCATTCCAGGCGTTTTTTCACCTTTCTTAATTATGTAATGTTTAAGTCCCTGAGGAATCCTGCATACCTCGGGGTTAAATAATAATAATAATAATACATGTACATAATAATAATTATGACGATAGTGATGCACTCCATCCATCTGGGTCAGTAACTGAATAACAATATACTTTGGGATGGTACAAATGTGTTCCATGTAATTGGATTGCAGTCACAGTGCTTGCACTTTAGTCAAAAGATGGGCATGTTTTGACCTATGACCTTGAGTTGTCAAGAGATGGTGCATTCTGCAAATGGTCTGGAAGACTTCGATGTAGTCTCCCGAGACTACAAATGAACCTTTGGCAAACCCTGTGGAAGACAGTAATCTTGGGCATATGGAGTTGACTCCCAATGAGGACCGCAGCTGATATCGACACTAGTTGTCTGCCAAATGAATGTATTAATCTGGGATACCTATAGTCTGTGAAAAGGCCATCCAGTGCCATGTGTGGTGATAGCCATATAGGCAAAGTTGGTAGGAGATTCGCTGACGAACTTCAAAGTTCTCAACTACTTCAATTTGTACTTCAGGGTGTCATGTATGACATGCGGGAGATAAGTGATCATATGATCACATGAGGCCCTTCTATATAGCCTCTAGATCAGACTGGCAGCATCTGATCTAGAGGTTATAATTATACAGTGTGTATATATATATATATATTACTATCACGTTTATGTAAACGTGTGATATCCCTCCCAAAATGGGGGAGGGGCAGCTGTGCTATTGGCCTTAAGGAGTAAACACCCCTGGCTGAAAAAGATTTTGTGTATAGGTCTACAGTAACAACAGCTATAAAAATATGCAAAATGTAGTTCACTTGTTTATTAATATTAATCTTGTGTATTTTGGCTGAATTAAATAAGTTGGCGAGTCCAGCTTCTGAATCCCAAATCCTTGATACTTTTAAATAGGGCTTGAGTCATAGAATGGTGCTACATAAATATGCTTTTGTAAGTATCAGAACATTTATATAGCACATTTTTAGAGACTGTCTACAATATGTTGCAGGTCTAAACAAGTACATGTATGAAGAATGTGACTGGAAACGATTTGGCTCTAACTTGCATGACTCAGTATTACAAAACACAAACTTTAGTTTAAAATACCATTTATCATACTTCAAAACACCAAGCTATAGACTTTATGCAAATAATACATCATTATTGTTTGAGCATATAATGCCATTTAAGTATCAGCCAATGGCAAAATGTAGTTACTATTTTAAAATGATGTTCAATGTCTCTTTCATAACTGAGATGACTAAAGTAAACCAGGAGTATCCAGACTTGAGGCTCATATGAAGTTACGTAAAACAAGATCTAAATTTTAGCACAACATTGCTACAAAAGCGGCTGTTAAATGGGTAAAAGCATAGTAGATTTATTAGATGCATCTACGTAAGGAGCAAACTTGCGCTTGTCAGAAGCAAATAAAGGCTACTTACTGACTTACTTAAACAGTTTTCCTACAACAACACTCATTACTAAATGCAATGTTGAAAGGAACAACTAGCACAATTGTACAGCACATGAATCACTATGTACACTATCAGGTTCCTATCAAGAAAAGCCTTGTACTTAGGTAATGTACAATGAGTTTATTTTCTACACATGAACTAATTATGGATCCATGTCCTGGACCAAGTAATATACAAGCGACATTTGAAATACATGACCAAACAACTAAAAAATTCTTTTAACACTTTAATGACAAGAGTGTACTAAAGTGACTGGGAAACCAATGCAGCTGATTGTTAAAGTGTTAAGGAAAGAACCAATAAGAATTGCTTAAGAGAGCTACCAAAATTATTTGGGCTTATAAGGATTTGAGCTATTAAGAAAAGTTAGAAAGGTGGGCCAGAAACATTTGAAAGAGGAGCCGGAGATCTGATTGAAGCAATCACTGGAAAGGAGGCAGTGCAGTGGACTTGGTTCTGTCAGCTAGCACCAAACAAATGGTGACCGCAAGCTGCATATCTACATAATTTAATTAACTGACAGTAACAATCGTGTAGAAACTGTAGATATGTGGATGATGGTACTGTTTCAGTGACACTATAAACTGACCGTAACAATCATGTAGAATCTGTAGATATGTGGATGATGGTACTCTTTCAGTTGGTCATACGATGATAACATTTACCACCATGGGCGTCCTGAGGGACCCGGATTTTGCAAATATTTAAAAAAAATAAAATCTTTTGATTATTATGAATATTGCAATAGTCCCAACACGATTTTCAATGTGAAAAAAACAATTATTTAGGTAAAGTCCTTGTTTTCATTATTTTCATTATTTAATTTTTTCCTATGCAAATTTTTTTCTATGCAAAAACGTCATTTTGGCCCCCTAAAAAATTTTGCGCCCCGTGAAGAAATTCCTGCGGACGCCCATGTTAACTACAAATTAAAACTCTTCTAACTATTTAAAACCCATGTTTTTGTTTGTATAAAATTTGCGTTACAATGAAACATGTTACGAAGAGTCTTGTATAGCCATTCTCATACCAAATATCACCATTTTCAGAATTGGAAATAACATTTTATCTGTACTAGTACTTAAAATATGCAGTATAACATCAAAAATTGCTGAAGTTACAAATAAAGTTTACATGGTTATAGGAAATCCAAAAATATGTACAATATAAACAACACTTTAGTCAATACACATGACCTAAAATTTCAATTTTATTGCACAACATAAATGTCTACAACTGCTTCTCTTAAATATAATTATGTCTCCATTTTTCTAGTTAGGATTTAAAAGAATTTTTGACCTGGCAAACTTCCTGAACATAAAACATTGCTTACATGCAAAGTAGTCTTGTGATGAATTTATAGCACAGGACCAATGGACCATGCATTTATATAGCATTTTTCCTATGATGCTGATGATTTTATGATACTATTAAGATATCGCAGAATACCACAAATGATTTGAAAACAACTGTAAAATTAGCCCTCGGCTCACAAATGCATACTGTACAACGTACAGAGTTGAACGCTGATGGTTCTGCAAGACTTCAGGTTCCTTTTTGGAACAGTTTCTTAAGGTTTCTCAACAAATGGTTATAAATGATATTCATTATCACAGGAAGCTGATTGGCTCTGTCTATACAATGTTGGCAACAATGTAAATTAAGAAATTAATTAACCCAAAGTTGAAAATAAGTAGACCAGGTTGGTTCTTTGCTAACGGGAAACCCAACGCAAGCAAGGCTTCTAAAGACTTGGTCATTTAAGATGGCATGCAGGGCGAAGCAACCGCAATACAAGCTGCAAGAAAGGCCATGCAATCCATCTGCTGTGACAAGTGATCTGCCAGGGCAATTGTGAGGTTCGCATATACTTGTTTCTAGGCGAAGACCAACCGCAATTCTCACGGCCTCTTCATCCAGTCTTAGGCCACAGGTGGTTATAGGCAGTGTAAATCGCAAGACACCTGCATGTGGTGCAGAGACAGCTTTGAAGCGTGCCTGATGGTAGGCATCGGTGACAGAGGCTTTGTGAACTGAGTTTTGTGTACAGTCTTGCAGTGCGAGATATTTAGCGTATATATTTAGTGCGCTTACTTTAGTTTCACGTGTATATGTATACATGATAGATGCATCACGTTTAGTCGTACTGTCTTAGTGACACGCGCGGCCGGCCGATCTCGGCAGCGGCGCGCTATATGTATATTATTAGAGTTCGCCTAGGCGCACAGAAGGCAGGTGTGTCTAGAGGCGCGAAGAATTATGCTGACTAGAGAAGTTTGAATTCGAGTGTGTTCGCTGTAGTAGTGTGGCTGACTAGTTGAGTTGTAATCGAATTGAGTTCTGTCTGTTTGTTTCTTATTAAACTGAGAAGATATTAAACTGTGTTGCTGATTAATTCAGGTTATACTTATACGTAGAATTAGTGTTCAAAAGGTGAACGTTAAATAGGCGTTAAGTACGAAGAGAACAAGGATTTAATCAGAAGGATTGTCAACGGAAGGATTGGGTTGACATTATTGGTGGCAGCGTCGGTGTGGATAAGAACTCACGGTGGATAAAAACTCACGGTGGAACAGCGTCGGTGTGGATAAATACTCACGGTGGATAAATACTCACGGTGGAATAAAAACTCACGGTGGATATAAACTCACGGTGGATTAAAATTCACGTTATCACCTCCTTCGGCGGATAGAAGAATCTACGACGGTGATAAAAGAATTTACAACGGTGTTAGAAGAATCTACGACGGTGATAAAAGAATTTACGCGTTGTTGCTGTGTGACGTGTCTACGATATCAACGACGGTGGAACACGAGAAACGGTATAAAAAATTTCGTTGTTTTCCACGAACAAATATAAAAGAAATCCCGTTTGTTTATCGATTCACACAACAAGAAAAACCGTGACTTCTTTGAAAAGAGAAATCACCAAAGTAAACAAGTAAGATGGAGAAACTAAGTGCTGAAAGACAAGCAGATATTAAGAAGATGTCTACGGAAAGGCTGAAACAGCGTTTGTTGAAAGCCGGTTTTAAAGAAGAACAATTAGAAGGTATGTCACGTGGTGACATGATACAGGAACTCGCCGATGTGTGGGTTAAAGAAGAAGTTGAAGAAGAAGGTGCCGTTGGCGGTGCCGTAGAAAAGGCTATTGAAAAACCTCCTGCGCCTATGTCTATGGAGATGTTGATGCAGTGGATGATGATGAAAGAAGATAGGGAGGAGAAACGGAGACAAGAAGAGAAAGAGATAAGACAGGAAGAATTGCGTCGTCAGAGAGAGAAAGAAGAGAAAGCAGAGCGTCTGCAGAGAGAGAAAGAAGAGAAAGCGGAACTTGCAAGGCAAGAAGAATTGCGCTTGCAGCGAGAGAAAGAAGAGAAAGCGGAACTTGCAAGGCAAGAAGAATTGCGCTTGCAGCGAGAGAAAGAAGAGAAAGAATTGCGCTTGCAGCGAGAGAAAGAAGAGAAAGCAGAACTTGTAAGGCAAGAAGAATTGCGCCTGCAGAGAGAGAGAGAAGATAAAGCAGAACAAGTGCGTAAGGCAGAACTGGAATTGCAAAAGCATCAGTTTGAGATTCAGTTAGAACAGTTGAAAAGAGATAGGGAAGATGCTGAAAGAAGAAGACTGGAGCAGATGATTGAATTTGAAAGAGCTAGAAAAAGTGATGAAGAGGTACGTCAGCAACAGATTGAAGCAAAGAGAATGCGTGAAGAAGAAAAAGAAAAAGCGCGAACGTTAGAGTTGGAACGTGCAGAACAGATCAGACAAGAAGAACTCAAATTTCAGAAAGAAAGTTTGGAAAAGGCAGAGACAGAAAGACAGGAACGTCTGAAACTGGAGAAATCAAAATTGACATTGAAAGAAACGCAAATGAGAGAAGAACGGGAAGCAGAAAGAAGGAAACAGCAAGAAAGTGAAACTTTGGTGTCAAAAATTAAGAAAATAGGTGATGCAATGAAGCATGTATTGCCTCAAATGCCAACTGATATGATGGAGGTGCCATTATATTTTGAAACAGTCGAGAACGCGTTTCGTAGTTTTGCTGTGGAAAAGCCGTTTTGGGTGAAATTATTACTACCATTGATGACGCCGAAAGCTCGAACCGTTCTGAATAGATTGTCATACGATGATCTAGACAATTATGATAGAGTCAAGCAGCACTTATTAAAAGAATTTAAATTGACTTCGAGAGAATACAGAGCCAGATTTGTGGATGCTAAGAAGACGACAGAAGAGACTTATACGATGTTTACGGCAAGACTGAAGAACTTGCTAAACTATTACGTGAGAAGTCGAAACGTGAACAGAGAGTATGATACGCTCTTTGATTTGCTGGTAGCGGATAAGCTAAAAGAATGTTTACCGCCAGGTCCACTACAGTTTGTATTGTCGAAGGAAGGAACTGACTGTCTCCAAGCTAGTGCAGTGGCAGACTTAGCAGACATTCATGTAAACAATCGAATTGGGTTTGCGATCCCAAATATAAACAGTTATCCTTCTCAACGTTCCGTAAACCAAAGCCAGAGTGGAAAGTGGAAAAGTAATCCAGGAACAGGGAATCAGTTCATTGGTAAAGAAGTCAAGGCTAATGTCCCTGTACCCAATGAGACCAGAGAAGTGACGTTTGGTTGTCAGGGATTTAACAAATCGTCAGCGCCGTTAGCCAAGAGGGAAGGCAACACATCGTTTACGCAGTATAAGAGATATGAAGGAAATGAACAACGAGGTATTTCACAACCATACCATACAGTGGTGAAGCGTTGTCACAACTGTGGTTCAGACAAACATTTGGTTAAATTTTCTCCAGTTCCAGTGGCAGCAGCTAGTTCTAGCAGAAATCAAGAACACACAAGGGTGAATTTGATTCAAGTGGTTAGTGATACAGATAATCAAACCGCGAGTCAAGAAAACCAAGAGACTGAAGTGAAGTCAGTAATGAAATGTGGTATTCAAAAAGAAATTCTATTGGATGCTGGAATTCAGAGAGAAGTCATAGGAAAAGATGACAGTCGAATATTGAAGAAATCGTTCTTGCAATATGTCGAGGTTGAAATTCGTGCAGTAGACGGTAAAGAGCCAGTGAAAGTCAAAGCACTGAGCGACTCGGGAGCAGAAATTCCGGTGATTAGTGAAGAATTACTGGAAGGCATGAAGGTGGAACAAATTGGAAAAGTGAATTTGCAATGTGTGGCAGGAGATGCCATTCCTGCGAAGTTAGTGAAAGTTGATGTTAGACTGTGTGGTAGTGACGTGGAAGAAGAGGGATTTCCGTGTAAAATCCAGTGTTCACTTACACCTTATGTCACTTTGATGTGTGCTAGTATTGCAAAGATGGGCAGTACAGAAAGATTCTTGTTGCATCCAGAGATAATTGCCGAATTAAAAGCCGTACCACAGATGAAAGTTAAAACGATACAAGGAGATGTGAGTGTACAAGCAAATGTAATGACGAGAGCGCAGAGTCGGAAACAGGAAATGGTAGATGTTGATGAGAAGAGTGAAACTGAAAGTTCAAGTGATGAGGAAAACGACAGTAATGAGCAACGAAGCTTATCGCGAGATGGTATAACATCAGAGATGAACGAGCAAGAGATGGCTGCATGCGAGAATGGCACATTAAATGAAACTGAAGAAGACAATGAATGTGATGTGGGGATAGGAGACTTGTATAGAGATGAAGAGATGGACGAAGAACAAAAGGTGCAGATTGCCGATTCGAAGAAGTTCGAAGAGCAACAGAGAAAGGATGAATCGTTGAAGCCGTGGTGGAAGTTAGCACAAGAGAAAGAATCTGAATTCTGTGTGATCAACGGTTTATTGCATAAGAAATATCAGATATTAGACCAGACGATATATCAACTAGTGTTACCAAAAGAGAGACGAATTAAAGTGATGGAGTTGGCACATGAGTCGGTATTTGGAGGACATCTAGGAGAAGAGAAAACAAGAGAACGAATAAAGTTGTCTTTTGTATGGCCAAAGATGAGAAGAGACATTGTGAAATTTTGTAAGTCTTGCGAGAAGTGTCAACTAAAGGCAAGGAGTTTGGTGATGGATAGAGTGCCTATCACTCCGGTCTCAAGAGAAGAGGTCGCCTTCAGGAGAATGACGATGGACCTCGTTGGCCCGATCGATCCAGTATCTGCTGCAGGTCACAAGTATTGTTTATGCATTGTGGACTCGTGCACCAGATGGCCTACAATCTTTTTATTGAAATCGCTAACAGCGAAGGCTGTGTGTGAAGCGTTGACGGAACTGTTCATGAACGTTGGTGTACCGTCAGTGATTACAAGTGACCAAGGAACGAACTTCACAGCCAGTTTGACAAGAGAATTTCTCAATTTAATGGGCTGTAGTCCAAGATTCGACACACCAGGACACCCAGAGGCTGCTGGATTAGTAGAAAGATGGAATCAGACATTTAAAAAGATGATCCATCATGTGATAATAGACAACCCGAGGAAATGGCACAAGATAATTCCTTTCACAGTGTGGGCATTACGAGAAGTGCCGAATGCAACTACTGGAGTATCACCATATATGCTTGTCTATGGGAAAATTCCGAGAGGACCATTGGCAATATTAAAAGAGAGTTGGACTAGAGAAATAAACTTACCACCTCATGTTGGAGTTAAACCAGAAAAGTATTTGAAAGAACTCAAAGAAAATATGGAGAAAGCATTATTGTTTGCAGAATCCTACTCTCGAGAAAAGCAATTACAATACACGAATCAGTATAACAAGAGAGCAAAGCACAAAGAATTTGAAGCTGGTGAGAAAGTCATAGTTTTGTATCCAACGTCAACAAACAAACTTATTTCTCGATGGCATGGTCCATGTACGATCATACATCGAAGATCAAAGTACTCTTATTTAGTTGATATGGGTGAAAATGGTCGAAAAATAATTCACGCCAACAAGATCAGAAAATATGTTACTCGAGCATTAAGTTGTGGTCTAATCGTTGAAGAAGATGAAGATTTTGGTTCAGTGGTTGAATTACCAATGAGGAATGAGGTTCAAGATGACAAGAATTCACTTAACCTCGATCCTGAACAAATTAGCCATTTAACAGTAACTCAGCAAGAACAGTTGTTGAAAGTCTTGAACAAATACTGTGACAGATTTTCAGAAAAACCCGGATTATGTACATTGGTTGAACATGAAATTGAACTAAAACCAGGATTTCGTGAAAAGGAATTTGCAGCATATCGAATTCCTTTGATTTATCGAGCAGAAGTGGAACGTCAGATCAAAGAAATGTTAAAAACAAACATTATTAAACCATCATCGAGCAGAATGGCAAGCCCTTTGGTTATTGTTAAAAAGAAAGACGGATCTTTAAGACTTGCCTGTGACTACAGATACATTAACTCATTCACAGTGGATTGTAAATATCCGATGCCGATTGTCAGAGACGTTTTGAACAAAGTTGGAAAGTCTAATGTGATTTCCATCTTGGACTGTCGAAGTGCTTATTGGACTTGTCCTGTAAAACAATCTGATCAATGGAAGACAGCTTTTGTAACACATAATGGACTGTATGAATTTACTCGTGTTCCTTTTGGAATGATAAATTCAGGCCGAACTTTTGTTAAGGCGATAAATTTAGTTTTACAGCCTATAAGTGACTTTGCAGAACCGTATGTTGATGACATTGCTGTGCATTCTGACAATTGGAAAATTCATTTACAGCAGTTAGATGCATTTTTGATGCAAATGAGATTGCATAACGTTACCTTAAATTTGAAAAAATGCATATTTGGTAAGTCTGAAGTAAGGTTTATCGGTCATGTGGTTGGGTCTGGTAAGATAAAGATGAATCCAGACAGAATTGAAAGTTTGAGTAATTTGAAGATCCCAGAAACTAAGAAGCAAGTTAAGCAACTGCTTGGATTTTTTAATTATTACAGACAGTTTATTAAGGACTTTGCACAGATTGCGAAACCTTTATCTGATTTAACTAGTAAACGTGTTTCTGATAAGATTGATTGGACTGTTGAACATCAGCAAGCATTTGATTTACTTAAAGAGGCTGTGCGATCCAAAGTAGTGTTATATGTTTTTGAAGTGGGAAAACCATTCAATTTGTACTGCGATAGTAGTGACTTTGCAGTCGGTGCTGTTTTAACACAGATGGACGACAAGGGAATAGAACGCCCTGTGTCATTTATCAGTCAGAAGTTAACTGATACCCAGAAGAGATGGGCTACTGTGGAAAAGGAAGCCTATGCTATTGTTTGGGCTCTAAACAAGTTAAAAGAAATTATAATTGGATCGAAAATTTTCATTTTTACTGATCACAATCCTCTTACATACTTGACGGAGTCAATGTCTAAGTCTGCTAAACTTGTGCGTTGGGCGTTAGCCTTACAAACTTTTGATGTTGAGGTGAAGTACAAGAAGGGCAGATTGAATATTATTGCTGATTGTTTGTCAAGGTTATAAGTAATCGTAAGACTGTTTATTAATTATTTAGATATATATATATGTTTCATGTATTTTGGTAATTTCGCAAATTTTGAAATTTAATTTGCTCAATTCCAGAAAAAGGAAGGAGGTAATGTGAACTGAGTTTTGTGTACAGTCTTGCAGTGCGAGATATTTAGCGTATATATTTAGTGCGCTTACTTTAGTTTCACGTGTATATGTATACATGATAGATGCATCACGTTTAGTCGTACTGTCTTAGTGACACGCGCGGCCGGCCGATCTCGGCAGCGGCGCGCTATATGTATATTATTAGAGTTCGCCTAGGCGCACAGAAGGCAGGTGTGTCAAGAGGCGCGAAGAATTATGCTGACTAGAGAAGTTTGAATTCGAGTGTGTTCGCTGTAGTAGTGTGGCTGACTAGTTGAGTTGTAATCGAATTGAGTTCTGTCTGTTTGTTTCTTATTAAACTGAGAAGATATTAAACTGTGTTGCTGATTAATTCAGGTTATACTTATACGTAGAATTAGTGTTCAAAAGGTGAACGTTAAATAGGCGTTAAGTACGAAGAGAACAAGGATTTAATCAGAAGGATTGTCAACGGAAGGATTGGGTTGACAGGCTTCGAGACCAGAAACAACCAGTTGAACAAGTGGTTTATCCCAGTGCGATTGTGAATACGACTGGGTGTGCTATTTTACTGTGACCTTTACCTGTAGCCAAATGTGAAAACTCGCACAAGTAACCAGTCTATTGGTTGCAAATGTAAAGCCCCACCAACACTACAATTTTTAAAACTATTTTGGGTTTTACTTTCGTCCAGCCTAATATAGCCAGCTTAATATAGCCACGTAATGGTGATTTATTGGTCACTTAGCGACAACTGCAGAAGGGATATGCTTGTATTTGAAGCAAAATGCTTCCATATTATTTTATAGGGGTTGGACTTCTGCACTGCTCCTATCATTTATGCTACCCTATTATGAACCGATTCTAACCACACAGCTACAGAAGATAGTAGGTAAACAATTAAGATAATTGCCCTCTGATTATCTGATCTAAGCATTGGCCATAATCAGATTAGTCTTTAACGAAGTTCTGGAGATTTCAATAAGGAAAATGCTACAAACATTATCTACCATACATTGAAAATTTTACAGGATTTGACAGAATCATTGACAGACTATAACTCATTAACAACTAATTATATGTATAATATTATTAGTAATAACAATTACACTGATAGACTTGAAAAAGAAAACAAAAATTGACACTTATAGAAATGACCAATAATTGAATGAAGACAAAGCCTGATTATCAAATGTTAAGAGTGACTTGAAACAAGCACCCTTCACAGCTTCTTCCATCAGAAGTCTCTCATAGTCAGCTCCATTTTGCTATGTCAGATCTGTGTTCTGAATACTTAACACTTAAATATTTCTTATCATAATGAGGAAACAGCAGTTAGACATAAATCTCTGTTCTGATCAAAACAGCAGCTTCCACATTTCATTTTGATTTACCGCCCGAGTACTAGTATTCGAGTACCAGTATTCGTGGTTATCCAGCATTGAGACTAGGTGGAAGAACATGCATAATCTAGTCGATTTGGTTGAATGTGATTCTTCTCTCACCATAAGCAGGTCATGGGTTAGCTATCATACTTATTCTGACAATTCCGATCATTTGGCGAAGTCTGGTTTATACGTAGAGCAACAAGAGGGTATCAGGCTACCACAGAGGTAGCATACAGTGGCATACAGCATGCGTCTCATTGCCACCAGAGTCACCTGGGTCACCTCGAGTGCGACCACTCCATCTCACATGGAAGTAGAGAAGAGAGCGCACAACAACATCAGAACAGTCATCTTCACGGAATGCAGTGAACATACTCTGCCAGAGTGCAGGTTGAATTGAGGAGACATGTCTAAAAGCATCATTTCAAAATGTCTGCTTTTACTAAAAGAATTAACTTGATGGCTTTCATCTTATTATGTTTGTTGGGAAATCATATTGCACAGGTATGAAGTGTTCTGGTATAAGAACTTGTTCAAGTTATTCATTTACTTATTGCAAAAGTTATTATTGAATTAAAACTTCTGTGTAAATCTTGGTTTTAGCACCACAATACTAAGCTATCCAGAATTTAGGGACCATACTTTAGCAACACGTGGCTCTGCGATAGCAACAGATCAGCATGTCAATCATATAAATTCAAAGCCATGTTACCTAATCATAAGCAAATAATGACTATTAGTCTGTCATTGTTCCTGACTTTGAGTGCTACTGTTAGAACCCATTGTACGTTTAAGATTCTTGCTTAATAAATTCACAGTGTTATCTTTGTCACTGGATTATTAAAAAAAAACAGATTCAATATGAAAAACTAACTTCATAACCATAGAAACCTCTAAAAAAGCCAGCAAAGCCAAGTTTGACCTTAAAAATGCCAATAGAATATCATTGAAACTATGCAACAATCCATTTACTACAATACTTTATCAGCAGCAGCACTTATGGAATTGGATTGATCTTTTTCGGGTGTCATGTCTGAATACGCAACTGGTAAAGGTAATGGGGTTATTTATAGGCAGATAGGCTTAGAGTAGACCTGCACCAAAGCCAAATAATTAACCCTTTAGCAACGGAGAGGGATTAGTTTTTCCATACATTTTAGTGCATGTTCGTCGTTAAAGTGTTAACTGGACTGGTTGTAGGTACTTTTACCATGGGCTCTAGCACCTGTCTTATGAATAGAGTTTAGGCAAATGTATACTGCATAGGGACAGGTGCAGTTGGAACACTTTTCAAGACCAAATTTTTAGCAATGAAATTCTCAACTCATACACAGTAATATACAATATATATATATATATATATATATATATATATATAATAATATATATATATATATATATATATTATTACCTTGTTCTAGCTGAATAACGTGTTTAACTCGTCTGACATCATTCTCTGCCTCAAAGATGTATTTGCGCTGGAAATGTTTTGAGGAAACTCTGTAGATTGTCATAACCATGACAACTTCATCTTTTGACTCCTACACGAGAACATTCACAAGTTACAAATTTGTAAAGCATACATGTATAAATACATAAATTACATCTGGTCTTTGACTGTTTGAGAAGCATTTCGATTGGATGGCATAGCAGTAATACTAGAATTTGATTTAGCATGATGTTTATGTTGGATACTGGATAGGGAGGCAATCTATTGGATTACTTGGGTTTCAAACTGTTGTTGTGCTTCTATATAAATTAATATTTATTTCTACAGCTATATTATCAATATACTTTAAATTTTATTAAGCTGGTTGGCTTTTTATCCCTCTGCCAAGATAAGTTTTATTATTCCTCGTTTGTACTGTTTTTTTTCATTTCCCATGGTGGTCTCAGCACAGATACAGACAGTGTTACTGCCCACACACAGCGTCTTGTCTGCTGATCAGCTTTGTTTATGCAACAAGTTCCCTTCACTTAGGTTTGCCAGATGCATGGGTAGCCAAAGGAGGACACAGAACGCCGGAAAGGAGGACGCACTGAATGTTTCACTCCTCAATAACCAAGAAACGTGTTCTGCCCCCCTACAAAAACTTTTCCCCCTACACAAACTTTACCCCTTACAAAAATTTCTGCGGACGCCCATGTGTGAATGTTTATGTTGGGTAAGTCATCAAAGAGGGGGTAAATATTACTATTAAAATAAAGAGTGCAACTCACGCCCTCAGTCATGTTTGCACTGATGTCGCTGGTCTTTTCTCCCACTTCCAATGTGTCATTGTCATTGTTACGACTGATCCAGTGGAACCTGGCATCTGTCACACCTGGGCTGGCATGAACTCTGCATGTCAGGTTGAAATACTGTTCGTAGAGTTTAGCCTGCATCTTCTCATCACACTGAAATTTGGGACTATCTGCACAGTCGATTAAGACAGGCACACAAACTTATCGACCTGAATGAACTAAAATTGTCTGTCTTTTGAAAGTAAGGTCAAACAAACGTAAGATGGACAACACAAGTGTAACAATGGCAAAGATCAAGAAAATTTTGCAAAAGAGCTCAATGACAAATAATGCATTTTAAATAGCCATGATATGCAGACAAAGCATAACAGAAGTCATTAGTTATTAAATATGACAGCCATAAAGTACTTCCCCAGAAGTACTAGATCATGATTCTTTCTATGTGTGTCCAACAGTTCTCAATTACTGTTCTTTTTCAAACTGGCTGCGGTGCTTTCAACCTTTAGTTTGTAGTAACTTTATAGTTCATCTTTATTGTGCTACACATATAACCAAAATTGTGCAAATGCTACATCGTAATCGTACTCTCCAAACTTCTAAAGCGCCACTCGAAGGCCAAGCGCAGGGCACCAGCCTATTCACGAGCGCTATGTCAAGTCAGAGAGTGTTTCCAAAGAGTAATCAAAGAGAAGTCCAAGTCCAGATTCCAGAAGGCCATATCAAATCAGAGGGGGCTTTTCATAGAGTAGTCCAAAAGAAGTCCAAGTCCGGTTTCCAGGAGGCTAAATCAAATCAGAGGGGATTTTCCAAAGAGTAGTCCAAAAGAGTTCCGAGTCCGATTTCCATGGGTCCAGATCAAGACAGGAGACAGAGCAATTGTCAAGGCGGGTGTCGTTTTGGGCAAGAATTATTGGAAGGCAGAGGATCAGATGAGTCAGGGTAGGAGTACTTCAAAAGGTGAGACTTCAGTTTTGAGTGGAAAAGTCCAGGGTTGATAGATAGAGGAACATGACGAGTAGAATGGAGGACAGGTTGCAATGATGATGGCGGAACGGAGAATCTGCGGAATTCAGGGGGGAGATCATTCCAGAGGCGTGGTGCTGTGTTGGATATGGCTCGCTTGCAGAACTTGAGATGAGTAGCGACTGGAGGTCGAGAAAGACTGAGATAGGAGGATGATCGGGTGGAGCGGGTTTCCTGGATGGTGAAGAGATCGCGGAGGTATTCGGGCTGGGAATATTATAGGAAGTTGTAGGTTAGTGATAGCACTTTGAAGTGAATTCGCTCAGCGATGTTTTATACAATGGCGTGATTTGAAGATGGGAGTGATATGATGATGTTTGGGCATTCTAGTGACAGCTCTGGCTAGTGAGTTTTGAATAAGTTGCAGACGCTTGATTTGGGTGGAGTCAAGGTTGAGGAAGAGGGAATTGCAATAATCAAGCTTTGTATGAACAATGGAGGTAGCAATGGTGGAGGCAGTTTCAAGGTCAAGCATAGGTCAGATGCGTCGGAGGTCACGAATGTGCATGAAGCAGGAGCGTGAGAGGTTGGAGATGTGGTTAGAGAAGGAGAGATGTGGATCAAAAGTAATCCCAAGATTACGGACAGGGGAGTCAGAGGTGAAGATAAGAGAAGACGAGTCAGTAGAAAGGTGTATGGAAGGGTCAGGGATTTTCTTGTTTGGTCAGGAAGGCCTATGATGATGAATTCAGTTTTGGAAGGGTTAAGACAGAGAAGATTGGATGACATCCTCTGTGAGATAAGGTTAACCACGTTGAGTAATTGTGTGATGGAGGTGGAGCTTGGGGAAAAGGATATGTAGAGTTGCGTGTCTTCAGCGTAAAGATGGTGGTCAACAGAGGAAGATTTTAAGAGATGGCTCAAAGGTGTGGTATAAAGGATGAAGAGGAGTGGACCCAGGACGGAACCTCGAGGGACACCACAGGTGAGAAGGAGAGGTTGCGAGCAGTGGCTTAAGGCTTTAACAGAGAAGGATCGGGAAGACAAGTAGGACTGGAACCAGAGTAGAGCAGTGCCAGAGATGCCAAACCAAGAAGATAGTCATTTAAGAAGAAGGCTGTGATCGATGGTGTCAAATGCAGCAGAAATATCGAGAAAACTGAGGCAGGAGACTTGTTGATGTCTGATGGCAGAGACCAGTTTATTGTATAGAGACACAAGTAAAGATTCTGTGGAGTGGTGTTTAGTGAATCCAGATTGGTGGAGGTTAAGAAGTGAATTAGAAGAGAGGTAGTGGTTTAGCCGAGTAAGAACTATTCTTTCATTTAACTTATATAGAAAGGAAAGATTCGAGATGGGACGGTGGTTAGATAGTGTTTCCTTATCAAGATTTGCTTTTTTGAGAAGGGAGTGACTCAAGAGTAGATACCTTGAAAGGGTACTATATAAATGTTCGAATAAATAAGAATAAATAAAGAGTGCTTAAAGGCCATTGGGAAGTCGCCAGTAGAGAGAGAGAGAGAGAGAGAGAGAGATTGATAATTTTGGTGATTACCCTTCTTTTAGAAGAGAGGTAGGGATAGGATCAAGTTTGCATTGTTTGTTAGGAAGAGAGTTTAGGAGGAGTGACACTTCTGCTTCGGAGGCAGGAGAGAGAATTGGGAGAGATGACTGAGAGACAGGAGGAGTAGGGTTGAGAGAAGGGGTGAAACAGTGCTGGAGGATATAGTGGGGGTGTGTGTGTCTAGAAGAGATTGCAATGTGAAGCGAAGGGATGAGATTTTGTCAGAGAAAAATGAACAGAAGGTATCAGCAATAGAGGTGGAGGGAATGGAGCTAGGCAGTGGGGAGGGAGATTTGTGATGAAGGAGAGTGTTGACAGCTTTCCAGTTATGTCTTGGATTGAAGGCGCTGGAATAGATAAGTGAGGAACAATGTTTTTTTGGCAGCAGCAATGAGTTTGTGGTATGTATTGGTGGCTGATTTGAGGGTATTGAGGGCTTTTGCTCTAGCTACATAACCTGAACAAGTTGAAGTTGACTCCATTTAAAACTACCACTATATAATTCACAACACAAGAGCATGACTTCAGCCTATCCCATGTTAGCAGTACAGATAAACCTCTAATGACTTGTAACTTGTTGGGAATTGGGTTGTGAACATTAAGGAAATTTACATATACTCCTACAAAACTGGCCATATTTAGCATGTACTAAAAGTGATTGGGAAATCAATGCAGCTCATGGTTAAAATGTTAAAGAGCCAGAATAAATCTGTAGTGTTAACATCACAGGAACAAGCTCCACTTCCTTAATCGTAATTTAATTATGTTCAAAATTAATGCCAGTGCTACACTATTTTCTGTTGCTCTACATTGCGGATTCCTTGTTTGAAATAACTGTCTGATTATAAAAAAAGCTCACACTGAAGCTAATTAAATTGTAGACTGTTTTCAATCTGATTGAAAACAGTCTACAATTTAATTAGCTTCATTGTGAGCTTTTAACTAGGGCTGCCAATTTCAACGATTAATTAATCAATTAATCGTTAAAAAATTCTAATCAGTTAATTCTGGTTTGTTTGATTAAATTTTTAACTAATTTAATGCTGACGAGAGGCCCATTTCTGAAGTGAACAATACAGAGAACAATTATAATGTTACCAAACCCGAGCTTCTTTAAAATGTGACTACACTGGTCTGCCTGGCTGAGATTATCTTACTGACTGTTTAGAATTTTATCTTTAGCATGTAGGCTGAACTTTTTTGTAGAAAGAAAGTAGTAACTATTGACTAAATTTTCCAAAGTATTTCACCTTTTACCTAACAGATACCAAATTAATTGAATTTAATCGATTACTTGAAGTTAGATCTGTTAGATTCATTCATTCATTCATTCATTCATTCATAGATAAATCGACTAATTATTTCTTAATCAGTAACGGCTCTACTGTTAACCTTATTTTTACAGTACTAGTCTGGTAATTATATTCTTTAGGCAATAACGTTAGACTACATTTGCTTAAAAGCTTTGCACTACTTTAGACAGAGCACACATTCCGCTATTTGGGCCTAACTTCAGCACATGTTCTGCTATGTTGGCCTAACTTTAATACACATTCTGCTATATGGGCCTAACTTGAGCACATATTCTGCTATTTGCATCTAACTTGAGCACATATTCTGCTATTTGCATCTAACTTGAGCACATATTCTGCTATTTGCATCTAACTTGAGCACATATTCTGCTATTTGCATCTAACTTGAGCACATACTCTGCTATTTGGGCCTAACATGGCGCCTTTGTCTGCTTGAATGGCACTGTTAATGGGCAGATGCATCTGTAAAAAGACACATCAACTCATATGTGGATCATACACTTTTAAACTCCGCAAGGTTGAAAACTTAGGGGTTGACTTATAATATGAGAGGTTCACTTGTATGTTATTGTAACTTATAACTTATATTGTGCCCATGTCTAATGCACAAGGCATCAACTGATAGTGCAAGTGTGTTTAATTAAGATCTTGATTGTAATTTCATGTTTCATTGTAATCTTACTGCGTCTGTCAGTTTGAAATAATAAAGAATATTATAAAAAAGTGAGTATAATACAATAAGCATTCATTGTCAGTAGCTCACAATCGTAATGTGTATATCATTCCAATATATCATTCCAACTTGGGCTTGACACTTCCTATCACTCGTGCATAACTTAAAAAACTGTCGGGAATAGATATCTCTAAGTACACATGGTAATAGGTGGTAGAACATTTAAATTCATTCAGTTTGTGCAATTCTCAACAACTTTTCTGCACTAAACTATAGGACTACTTTCAATTTTATTATGCACAGCATTGCACTTACATTCGGTGAGGTTGACATTGATGCTGGCCACTTTGGAGACATCAGATGCAGACACTTTGGCCACACATTTCAGCATCTTGGTCATGTTGTGATACCCAATAACTGTTGATTTGCTGATGACATCTGTTCTATAGAAGACAGGCTTCAATCCTTGTGGACCTTCAGAACTCTTCAGAGATGAGTTAACTTTGAACAGGTCAGTAATGTCATCATGCCCAAGGAATACCTGAACCATTGCCTCCGGATACGATCCATTAACGTGGCATGCAAACTGTTGAATGTCACCTTCTTTGAGGAACATAGTTTCACCATCAGAATATATCTCATTCTCATCCGAGGACGTCCACCATATCTTATGGACAGGAACTACAACAGATAATACAGAAACTTTGTTCTCACATACAGTGAAATCAAAGATCTGGCGACGAAATTCAGCTTAAATGATTCGTTGCAAATTCTTTTATGATGTTGTACTTCCAACTAATTTTAATTTAATACTTATGTTAAACAATCCAACCCTTCCCAGGGTGAATCAGAAACACCATCTCTGAATTTACCATGCTACTGCAAAGTCGGGTCCACATTTTTGTATTTGTTTTTCCTTTTTGTATTGTATACAGGCTGGAATATTTTATTATAAATTATTCCCTTTCAAATGGCATAGTACCCCAAATGTTAAACACAGCTAAAGTAGTTCCAATCTTTAAAAAAGGGGGAAAAGATAGCCTAGCAAACTATAGACTTATTTCAGGCCTTCCATACTTCTCTAAATACTTTGAAAAAGTTATGTATGATAGACTCAGCAACTACATAAATAAATCCAACATAATACACTTTCACTCTCAGCATGGATTTCAACATGGGCACTCCTCTTTTATGGCCCTACTAGACATGAAGGATATGATTTCGAAGGCCATTGGTAACAATGAATATTCTGTAGGCATATTCCTAGATTTAGCAAAAGCCTTCGACACAGTCGATCATGTAATCCTTAAAAAATTGTCAAACTATGGAATAAGGGGCACCCAACTAAAATGGTTCTCTAGTTACTTAGAGAACCATGCAATGGAGTGTTATCTGAGATTGGGTAGATTAGTTATGGAGTACCCCAAGGCTTAAACCTCGGGCCCCTCCTCTTTCTACTATATATAAATGACTTAGCAAATGTATCCTCCACTCTGTTCTTCATTCTATTCGCAGATGATACCAACATTTTCTACTCCACGGATCATAGCTAACTCTGATGGAAACTATTAATACTGAACTGACATTTGTTAGCAATTGGTTTTCCGGAAACAGACTCACACTTAACTTGAACAAGACCAACTTTATCCTATTTAAATCGCATAGGAAAATTAAACCAATAGACCTAACACTGAAAATTAAAGGGGCACCCATTACTCAAGTAGAGTCCAAGTGCTAGGTTTCTGGGTGTATATGTTGACCAACATCAAACATGGAAGAAACATATCTATTATATCTTGCTAAAAATTGGTAAAAATATATATATCATAACTAGAATCTCCCACCTACTCCCTAAACCCATCAGGATACAGCTTTATTATTTTTTAGTCTATCCCTACCTAACTTAATGTAATCTAATCTGGGCGTCAAACTATGAATCCAGACTTCATAAATTAGAAATAGTGCAAAAGAAGGCAGTTCATGTAATTGCAGGTGCCATAGAGATGCTCGCACCAGTCCAATTTTTCTCAAATTCAATTTACTGAAAATAAGCCATATTATATTACAAATAGGTGACTTCGTATATTGCTTTGAGCATAATTTACTACCCCCATCATTTAGTGGTTACTTCACCCTGGGACTGCACAGAATACGAGGAATGCGACTACATACCACTCCGCCAAAGCCTGCACTAACATACGTGAAGTTAGTATTAAGTCCTCTGGACTTATGATATGGAAAACACTCCCATTAGAAAACCGTCTCTCCGTAAATCGCTTTGAATTCAAAATTAGATTACGGGCTCATTAACACATAAGCATTCTACCATCTTATTACATTGATTTCATTATATTGATGCATATGCAAGCACACATGCCTATGAGTTTGTTTAGTTAAGAATATTAATCACAGTTAAGGATAAGCCTCATCTCGCCGATGATCTCGGTTATAATTTTGAAATATAATCTGAACAATCTACCATGGTATTGTATTGTATTGTATTCGGATATTTATAAAGCGCTTCTAGCGGGAGAACCATTCAGAAGCGCTCCCAGTGCGAGAGACCCCGAGAGAAGAAGCAAGTTTTAAGAAACTTAAAAGAGGAAGAGACGTTACCTGAGAGAATAGAAGAACGAACGGACGGAGGAAGCTCATTCCAAAGAGCAGGGCCAATGGAAGCAAAAGACCTAGATTGAGCCAGTGAAGTCCTGACACGGGGAACGAGGAGGTCCAAACGGTCAGAGGAACGAAGAGAAGCAGCAGAGTGAGGGCGATGAATTAAGTCACATAAATATTTCGGAGCAAAACCAAGTTGAGCCTTAGACATAACGATGAGGACCTTGAATTGGATGCGGGCAGAAAGCGGGAGCCAGTGAAGTTCTTCCGCCATAAAGGTGGTGATATGAGAGAATCGAGGAAGACGAGCAATTAGTCGAGCAGCAGCATTGAGAACAGACTGAATAGGAGCAAGACGGACCTTGGGAAGACCAATGAGGTTGCAATGTCATTCGTTATTTAAGAGTGTTAACTATAGCTACTCAGGTCTCCCTCCCTAGCAGGATCTTGATCCCTTTGGGCCACCCTTTGTAGCCAATAACATTTAACTATATGAAATCACTGTGAATGTCAGCTTTGTTATTGGTTGATAGGTTTATATTATAAAGACTACAGATAAGTAACAGTGGTTGTGGACGGCGTAAATTTATAACTTCACTTGCAGCTACTGTAGTAATATGTGAGAAGCAAGTACATGTTATCTATTTAAAAACTTAAAGCAGTCCTTAGAAATATTCACTGAATACAAGCTGCAACATAAGTCCAAAAGAAACGACATTCAGATTTTGAAATATCATCTAGGGAAACAGAATTGATGTAAAACATAATCTCATACCTTGCACATGAAATGGCTTAAACTGTATGTCTTCCTGTTTGGCTTCCTTGCTTCCACGCTTACAAGACAAAGATCCCGAATCCTCTGAATGAAGATCTGTATTTAACAAAAACAGTAGCCCCCTCAGTCCTTATGTGACATCTTTCATATAAGCACAAATGTGTAGCACAAATCAGCGGTATGGCAATGATCAAGATTATTGCTCAGAAATTTCTTATGATATAGAAAACACTACAGTGAAACTCTGTTAACATGGGCACCATTAACCCGCGTGGGTCGGGTATACATGCGATGCCACCATGCCTCCCAAGATTAACATGTGGGCATCGTTAACACAAGGTAATTTAAATAGTAAGAATATCTTGACTATGCATGTAGAAGAAATTGGTGACTATTTGCCGTGCCCTGGGTGGGGGTCACCCTGATAAGAGATACGGTGACCTTTTGAGAAAGTCATCCATGATATTGAACTAGCACTGATGCTCTTCTGAGGAACCCAAGGTAGTATAAGAGGAAGTGAGTTAGCTGACAGCTAGTTAGTTAATCAGTCACAGTCAGTCAGTTGAGCCATGGGGAGAAAAGGACGAGAGAGAGACAGACAGACAGACAGACAGACAGACAGACAGACAGACAGACAGACAGACAGACAGACAGACATACAGACAGACAGACAGAGACAGACAGACAGACAGACAGAGACAGACAGACAGACAGAGACAGAGACACAGAGAGACATAGAGAGACAGAGAGAGAGAGAGACAGAGAGACAGAGACAGAGACAGAGAGAGAGAGAGAGACAGAGAGACAGAGAGAGAGAGAGAGAGAGAGAGAGAGAGAGAGAGAGAGAGAGAGAGAGAGAGAGAGAGAGAGAGAGAGAGAGAGAGAGAGAGAGAGAGAGAGAGAGAGAGAGAGAGAGAGAGAGAGAGAGAGTCACTTCGTCATTGACAGATTGTAATTGTAATTGTAATTACGACAATTTTTATATCATCGTTGGTAGCAAGCTACTTCTAGGATGCTTCACACAAACATATCTACTGTCAGCGCAAATGTTAATGCTTGGAATTTTTACCTAGCAAGTAAAGTTTTAACTGTCTTTTAAAAACATAAATGCTTTTAGCTTCCTGAATATGAGCAGGAAGACTGTTCCAAGCACGGGGTCCAGCGACCCTAAAGGCCCGATCGACACCATAATTTGTACTGTATTACTGTACAGTTTTTGGTCATGGAGTTTTGTGAGAGTTAGTTCGTCAGTGTCAATGTCAGTGTCAGTCTAAGTGAGGGATTTCCAGTAGAACTGTTGTGGAGGAGCTGCATTATGAGATTTTCGTGTAGTAACTGAACAAATTATGATAGACTTGTCATTGTAACAAAAGATCTGCATCTGATGAATTGATCTTTAAGCCTCCTGCTTTACTCCGGGAACCAGACTCAGTGAACTACTGCGATTTGGGACCGAAAGGGTTGGCGTATCTGGTACAGACTTTGAACCCTTGGCACCCAAAGGCCTGTGATGACATGAGAGGAAATCACACCCCAGCAGGTTACGCAACACAATCTTGCAGAAGTTGTGTTGATAAAAAATTATAGTATTAATGTTGTAATCAAACGGCAGAAGTTGTACGCTTGTCAGTGGAAACGAAAATTGGGTCAGTAAATGAGTTTGTTTTAATTAGTGCCTCACACGATTGCCTTGCGGAAGTTGCGGAAGTTTAGGTTGATGCAAAATTATATCAGAAACTTATTTTTTAAAATGTCTTATTAATTTAGATTAACTTTAAACAGTTTTCAACGATGATTTCTCAAAATTTGAATCAGTTATTGAATAAAATGCTGATTCCGATTAATCAGATTACTCTAGTATCCGGTGCTATCCAGTTTCCGAATCAAGAATTGGTTACTCCCTACCCGAAGCTATAGTATTCACTATCCAGTTCAGTTGATTTGATCAATTCTTTGATATCGTTCAGGTCTAAACTTAAACTTGTCTCTTTCAACATGCATATATCCACCTAGCCTGGCTTCTTCTTGCACTGCTCTATCGGAATTTGACCTGACTTTTCCAATACATTCTGATATTTAACTGCGATTTCACATGAGGTGACCATTGATTGATGTCTTTGGCATTATGAGAACTGTCCTACAGAAGTCAATAGATTAGATACGAGTGTGAGGAACAGAGCTGGCAGCCCTTTTGATGTTGCAGTTGCCCTCTATCAGCACTCATATATCCATATATAGAGACCCTGCCTCTGCAAAATCTGTTTACCGATCTGGATTTCGGTTATGCCCTAGTTGAAAGTTGTTGGTTGAATCAGCATGTGTGTGTGTGTGTGTGTGCAAGCATGCTACTGGTGACTCTTCTGGTATCTGAACAATGTTTGCTAACTGCTCAATGTTCTGTTCTTAATTACATTTGGCATCATATAGGCCATCGCAGATTTATTTTTGCTCTTTGAGCGATGCTATATGAATGTTCAAATACAGATTAGTCAACAGTGTGGAGAGGGGGAACAATTTGACGAACGTGGGAAACGGCGTCACCGCTTCTGTTGATATAGAGCAAAGGTAATTTTTTTTAATGGATAATGACGGCTGAGATTCACCGACTACACATTCGTTCAAAGATAAAGCAATACATGTGCTTTACTGCTATTTCTAGATGGCAGACTCGTTAACCCTCGCACGCATAACGAGTGGTTCTGACTGCATACCCCATTGGCCGTGTGTTATTGAGGTTTCACTGTATGTACGTATTTGAGCTTTTGCACAGAACATTTTAAGAACCGCTCTAAAGTGCTGTGAACATGGCTGTTTAAGGGATCTACACAGGTGCACCAGTAACAGCAAATGAAGAAACACGAAAATGTAACTTACCGATAGACCTAATTACAAGGAATAGTACATAAATTCACACAGGAAAAGCGTTCCAAAGGGAGGGATAAAACAGTCACAGAAGTAACCAGCTTACAATTGGATCGTACGTAGTGTTCCAAATACATACGCACTCCTTAAGCAATATGCTGAAATTAAATGATCTAAGGCCAACCATGTCACTCAGTTTTGGATAGAACACATGCTCAAGCAATGTGTAAATCACTAAGAGGAAGAGTTGCTTAGGCTAATCTGAAGGACATCAAATGATATGAAGAAGAGAAGAAGAGCAGTCCCTTAAGCAGCCATGGAATGAAGTGTTAGTGACTTCATTTTCTAAGCCTTGGCACATGAGGGTGGATGGCCAGTCCTCTCCCTCGCCATCTCATCTTCCCATCGACAGTGCATACACTGTGTACTCATTATAGCCAACTTGGCTAGGGGGTGCAGGTGGAGCAGAAATCTAGAACCAAATTCCTGCCCTGACAGGGATTTGAACCCTGACCTCTCGATTGACAGTCCAGCACACTAACCACTACACCCTCAGTAGTAATGAATTCACATTCTCAGCCTTGGTATACAAGGGCAGCTGTCCAATACTCCTCACTCAATGTACTCACTTTATGAAAGAATTCACAAGATGGCCCCAATGAAATAGAAATGTCGTTTTCTTGGTAACCTCCAGATCGACTTCAGTTAAGGAATTCCCAGCATTCTTAAATCATTTGCAGTAGTCAGGCATTTCTAAAGAAAGCTGGTACCCAATTATACAGAAAACATAGTAATGAACAAATTCATGAATTTGTTGTAACAAATTTAATATCTTAAGTCTTACTTGATATATTTAGAAAATATTTAAGTTTTCTCGTGTCTCCTGGTTTCTCCATAAGGTAGGAAGCTGCATATCGACCTGTGTTGTTAAAATCTCTGTTAACATGGCCACTGGTGGCAATTTCCACCTGCTCTTTGCTATCCACTGTCGTCTTAACCCAGATGATGAAGAAGGAACCCTTTCCTTCGTTTGTTACATTACAGACTGCACTCAATGACTCTCCTTCCCTTGCAACATCCGTCGATAAAGTGAAGTCAATCAAGTAGTCATCTGAAGACTGTGACAGCATAACTGAAAATCAAAAACAGTCGCTTGATACAGAAAAATCATTTAAAATCAAACAGTGCAACTTCCATATGGTTGTTATCACCACACATTGTGTCTGTCTGCCTGAGTAATACACCATCAACCCATTGTAACATGGTTACACGGAACATGGGCTTCACATGTACTACTGCATCATGTCAAATACCACATTATAAAAATTTCTTTACAGAACGAGTTACAGTTGTTTTAGTGAACATTTGCAGATTTGGGGACATGAAATTGCAGTCATATTTCTCTGTAGTGATATGGTCAAGTTACGTGGCTAAAAACAGTGCAGTCCCAGTTTACATGTTACCTATTTATGCACAAATCAGCTTAACGTGCGATTGCAACATGGCCTGTTTACGTATGAATCTGCTGAATGCATGGCTCCAATGTGCCTCTCATTGATGTCCATTTAGCACACAAGACACGTTGACACGCAATACTGGAACTTACTAACTGGTATGTAGCACTAAATGATAGAATTTAAAAAAATCAATACACATGCTGCAGCAGTTAAAGTTCAGTCTTGTGGTCATTATTTTATACATCCTATATCGCAATTTACAGGAACAACCTCCCCAAGCACAGTCATTCAAATTCATCTGTACGTATGACAACTGTCGAGTCTCAAAGTCACTCTTTCACGGAACTTGAGGAAACACTGAACAGAGATATGGATAGCCAAGTATGGCAAGAAATGGAGATACAATACAATACAATACAACTGCCTTTGATATAGCCCTTCAGCTAAGCATGAAGACTTTCAGCCAAGCATGTCAAAAACTGTTTGAAGTATCTTCCACCTGCACAGCAAAACCTGAGCACAAATTAAGCTGAGCACTCCAGGACAACTTCACTTCCTACCAGCATGCCTGTACTGAAGATTTCCAATTTGTTTCCACATGCCATGAAGGTACACGACAGCTATTTCGAAATGGAGGCAATGTTCCTTTTAAGCTGCGCGCATGCACGGGCCCATGGTATTTCAAACTAGCGCGCACAACATTTCCTCCTAGCGCATAAATTTCGTGAGCTTTAATTTTTTTTCAATGTTAAATCTTGCCCATTGTTTCAGCTGATGACATATTTGGCCTACGATGTTCAAAAGGCCACAACAAGGCTTGTGTTAAGAAATGTCTTTCGTGTAGATCTCGGCTTCTCTGCACTATAGCCTGTTTTGCTCAAGCTTTTCTACATGAATGTTGTTAACTAGAAAAAGATCAGTTGTAAAGTGGAAACATATTTGTTTTAAATGAAAATATAAAGTTACTGAAAAAGAGAAATAGTAATGTCTGTATAAAACAGCAGAACCTAATGCAGCCGAAACAGTCACAGACAAAACTGTGCGGTAATAAAGAAAAGTTAATGTTGCCAAACAGAAATGTGGCCTTTGAAATTATTATAGAAAACCGTTTGTCAAATGGGGACAGTAACAACATAATATTACTCTGATTGTAGAGCAAAGTTAAAAGAACAAGTTCACAGGGCTAGTGTGACAGGAGGAGTCATGTGGATAAGAAGTCACTTCCCTCTGCAAGACCCAATCTCTATTTCTAACTAATAGTACTTTGCTTACAAGTATTTCTTAGATATAATAATAAATAATAATAAAAAGCTGATTAAAAAGGAGATCGCAGAAGAAGAAAACCAATACAGATCTGCAAATCAATGTTTAATCAATGTTTAATCAATGTTTAATCAATGTTTAATCAATCTCATCATCCCTAGTAGGTCCACACTCTGTCCTGTGTTGCTTGACTAGATGCTTCGACTTTTCTCTGTTGTGTGGTTCACGGTCAAAAAGCAAAATGTCATGCTCTGGTTCGAATTAGCACACAGTATTTTTACGGTTGCCATTTGAATCCACTGCAGCAGTATCATCAACAGCTAATGGATTTTTACTGTTCCGTGTTCATCTAAACCTGCTGCTGCTGCTGCTTGTGCTGCTGCTGATGTGGCCACTGTACATCCAGTGCCACAGCACACACACATCAGCCAGCACAACATCAAAGATTCAGCATCCTTCTCTATTGATTTTCTGTTTGTGCCACTGCAAATACGATTACTTGAAGGCAAAAAGCAAGACAAGAGAAGCAAGCAAGAGAAAAAGAAAAAGATGAGCAGGTGAAAGACAGGATATGATGAAGATGAGAAACTGGAGATGGTGAAGCATACATAGCAGCAGAAGACTGACCAATATATTAGTAGCAGAAATGAAAGAAGAAATAGGAATTGAAGAAAAAATAATGTGTAGTGTGAGCAGAAGCTGATCACTGATACAAAGACAAGTGCTGATAAATGGCAGAAGCAACTGTGACTCTTCTGCTGCTGAAATGTACTTTCCTGAGACCTGATGTAGACCAGGTAGTCAAGTATTGGGTGGCAATGCTCGATTCCTTGATCAAACTCAAAGATGAAAAACTCTTCAACATCAAGCTGAGTTACAAATGCTTGCAAGCCAAGCCTGAGGAACTGAGGAAGGCATTTGGAAGCTTTCTTAAATTAAGGAAAGGCTTGACTGGCTAAAGCATGCTTTTGTAAAGCCACAAGAGTGAATAAACTCTGTATGCTGTCACTGTATATCAAAGCCATTTCATGACTTAGTTCTTGGACAGCAAGACCTTTGGTTAGACAGCTGCATATGCGAGTCATTGCTACAAAACATCTACGGCATACAATTCTATAATTACTCGTCACTGTGACGTCAGAGCATAGGATGGCAGACTTGATATCTATGTTTGCATTAGTCAGTTGCAGGATGACATTCATAGTCAGAGACACAAGACTGGAGAGGAATTCCTGCCACCCATGGCCACTCAACTTTATACTTCTGTTGATGGGTAATGATTTACATCACAGGGACAAACACTGTCAGCACTTCAAGAGAAGAGTTATGGATGGACTGCAAATGGTGACAGATTGCATACAGAAGATCCAGTTAAACTGCCACCTAGTACCAACCCAAGGTATGGGCACTCAGTGTAGGAGAATGGAACCTGAAATACCCAAAAGCGAGACCCAAGGAACACAGGCATACCCCTTGAACTGTGAGTTAGCAAAACAAACAAAAGCTACACTTATGAAAGTTGTAGCTCACAGAAATCCTAGAGAGGAAATGCCAAAATATAATTTCTAGAAGTGAAGAATTGTCAACGTTTGTTATCTCTAAAAATAATATCTTGCCGAGATTTGGTGAAAGCTTGCAATACCTAAATGGGATGCATGGACAAGAATGATCCAAGACTAAACTGCAATGATGCAGACGCCATTACAAGTGGCCTAGACATCTCTTGATGAAATTCCTTTTTCAATGTGCATACAATTCTCATGTAAAAGACAATCTAATATTACAATCCACACAACCATTTTGGAAAGTGACTTCATACATTCCAGGTGTTTATAAACTGCGTCACCATTTTGTGGGAGCACTGCGTCTACCCTTGTTCACTTGGTAAGTTTGATGCCGATGCAACCTTCTGAATCAACCCAACATCCCACTACACATGCCTGAAAGACATTGAACACAGCTTCTAATAACTGTTATTAGAAGTTGCATTAAATGTCTTTTAGGCATGTGTTGTGGAATGTGTCCGCTCAGAAAAGTACAAACAGGCAGTGAGTGAATCCTGAAGTTAGAGACAAGCAACTGTCAAAGCGGGCAAAGGCTGTCTACTGACGGAAATCTTGCGAAGTTTTTTGCATCGGTTCTTGAGAAGAAAACTGTTTTAATTGATTTTCTTGCCCTTGGCCTTTCTTCTCCAGATGTTGCATTCTCCACCTCTGTGAGAGCATTTGAGCATCATTCTTTATGAAGTATATTACTTACTTTAAGATCAACAGACACTGTTTACATGATTGCAAAGAATTAGCTCTTGATCTTGTTATTAACATCTTCGTCAGACTCGCACTGAGCGATGATCGTTTACCACTAAAGCAGCTTGAGTGGTAAGTGATCATCGCACAGTGCGATGATCCATGCCATTGATCCATGCCATTGTCTCTTCTCGGATCAACTTTGGCAATGCTGTTTTTTCTGGACTGGGCTCCTCTCCTTTCTAGAAATTGCAGTCTGTTCTCAATGTGTCAGCTTGTCTGATCAGAGGCATCCCAAAATTTGGCCATATCTCCAATTACATATGAGACACTCTGCACTAGTTACCACTGTGTCTCAGTTGAACTGATACCCTCTTTGTTTTGGCAATAAATCTGTCAATTCTAAAAATAAATCAATAAAGTTTGAATATTGAGAGATATAAATTATCAATATTCTCTGAAAATTTCATAAAATTCCGTCTACAAGATCCAAAGTTATGAACATTCAAGTTTATAAAAAAATTCAAACTTACCAACATGTAAAAGATAAAAATTATTTTTTGCAAACTGTATACCTTACTAAAAAAATATGACGTCATAATGACATCATTTTCATTTAAGCAGAGATAATAAAAGAAAATGCTTTTCAGTAAAGATGACTTGAGTTTGATTAAAATTTTAAGACAAAAAAAATTACGGAGCAAAAAGGTTTCTGAAGGAATTGCATATTCCAGTAGGACAGTGCTCCAGCTCACCGAGCCAGAGAAACTGCGGATCTGCGGTCAAGAAAGACTCCAGATTTTAATTCATCCACTCTTTGGCCCCCAAGTAGCCCTGATCTCAATCTGCTCGACTACAAGATATGGAACGTCCTTGAAGAAGTTGTTTATGACACCCGCACCCACGTCGTTGACCATCTCAAATAGTGAGATGTGGAGGAATGGAATCCTTTTGATCAAGAAATTGTTAATCATGCAATTAATGAATGGCGAGATCGCCTTAAAGCATTCATTCGAGCTAATGGCGGGCATTTTGAACATCAACTGAAGAAAAACATTTGACTCAAATTAATTTTAAATTTTGATGTCTTCATTTTTTGTCAAATTGTAAAGTTTAATTTTTTTTTTAAATGAATTTTTACATGTTGGAAAGTACGAATTTTGTTTGTCCAAATTTGAATGTGCATAACTTTGGACTCTGTTGATAGAATTCGATTAAATTTTCGGAGAATACTGAAAATTTATTCCTCTTTAAATGTTTAAATTTTATTGAATTATTTTTATAATTGACAGATTTATTGCCAAAACAAAAAGGGTATCAGTTCAATTGAGACACCGTGTATATTTCAATGCATTAGTATATGAAATGCCTAGTGGGAACTAGGGAATGTAATCCCGGAGCATTCTGTCAATCCCGGGATTACGGGATTAGAAATTAATCAATCCCGGGATCCCGGGATTATACTTTATGCAATAAAAATTTTTCCCGTCTGTAGCATAAATGTATATTTAATACTATAACGTTGTTGTGTATTAAAGATATAATGGTATTACGAACGTTGTGGCGATGTGTTATAAACTTGTAAGTTAAAATGAAAAGTTTAAACGTTCGTTAGGACTTATTTACGATAAAATTATCGCAAGAAGCGTGAAGTGTCAAAAGTAGATTCTCCCACTAATGATGACTCAGAGCATAGGCAGAGGCACTTGACAGCAGTTGGGCTCGGTTGATACTTGATCAAGGTTTCTCCACTAACGGGTTGGCCCACTAGCTTGTATTCGGAGGCTCATTAACTCGGAGTGGGGTGTTTCTGAGTGGAAAGATATTGATACTTGATAGCCCCCACGGCCGGGAATGAGGTCTCAGAACGACAGGTGACCAGCGCAGCACCGCTGCGGGAAGACCCAAGCAGTAGCAGCCTCGCCTACCAGTAGCAGCCGTAATGCAGCGGAGTGCATAGCAGCCTGCAGCACCCTGATATTAAAGTAGCCAGCAGGGGTGTCTACACCATAGAAACCTTGGAGCAAATGCTCCATCCAAGACATAGGGGAGATCTGTCAGTGTGTGTGTGACACCATCTTAGGGGGAAAGGAACGGGGAGGGGGAAGAACAGAGGGGAAAGGGACGTTGCTTCAATGACTTGGGGGGGGTAGACGCCTCTGGCAGGCAGAGTCAGTCTGTAGTCTTTACTAGGGCTCGTACCCGTCGTTGCTGTTTATCTGCCGTAATTAGCGTCCGTTGCCCAAGCCTCAAGGAAGAATTATACAGTGGATCAAGCAATTTTAATCCAAAAATCCCAATTTTTGGTAATCCCGGAAATACGGGATTCCACGTTTGTCAATCCCGGGATTACGGGATTTAAAAAAGTCCCGGGATTCGGGATCCCGGGATTACATTCCCTAGTGGGAACTGTCCCATCCTATCTCAGATCCTTCTGTATTTCTACCTCTACCCTATTAGTAAGTAAATACTTAAATATTATCTAAAATCTGACTTTCATTTTATTACTATCAACTGATGCAAGATAATGTTTCATCACTGTCTTATTGCATAAAAACTATCATCTTATAAAGTTATAAAAATACATATTATATAAGAATCTCATGTCAATCATAGTCAGCTGTACTGCAAATGGTTACTAAAGTAACCAAGTCTCCACATATTTTCAACAATGGTTTTTTGTGTCTGGCAAGTTGTTTTTTGTGTCTGGCAAGTTGTTGAGATGGTTATTACTTATAAATTGTTTTTGTGTATGTAAGGTAAGGTTGTACATGGGACTTGTTATTTGAGCTGTTCTTTGTATTATATCGTATAGAACTAATGTTGAACAACATTCCTAATATTGTTAGTTCCAATTTCCAAGTGTACTCTGTTTGCAATGTTCATATTGAGTACTGAACCTGTCTGTAAATTACTCTTATTAGTATGTATAATATTATACGAACACTGTATGTAAAAATTATATAGATGGTTTGATGTCAAATTAGTTAGGTTAGAATCTCTGTAAATATTTGTAAATAAATTTAAGAAAATATTTTTAAAAGAGCATAAAGGCCACCAAAAATGAATAATACACCTTTGAGGTTAAAAATCCATAATTTAAAAAAGAGAGCAAAAGAGCCTTTTATGGCCATTAAAAGAGCCATTATGGTCAACAAAAGAGCCTTTGGGCCAAAGAGAGAAAGGAAAGAATGCCAAATGAATGATATATATATATATATATATATATTAAATATTAATCTATTATTATCAAAACTCAACACCAACCACCTGCCTAACATCGCCATCTCAACAACTTGCCAGACACAAAAAACCACGAGAGAAGCAAATAAAACTGATGGACTAAAGTTATATGAAAATGAACTGAACTACGGTATATCAACGAACTTTAAATACACCAGCAGCCCTTTTAGCTATAGGATGCTATTAAATTGTAATTGTAACTGAACATTTATATAGCGCCACTCAAATCAGCGGCGCTCTCGACCCGCATCACTGCCAAAACCGGCAAAAAGAAAGGTTCTCAAGCGTCTACGGAACTGAAGAGGAGAGAGGACAATGGATTACTACTACTACTGCTCACTGCTCCATTCCACTTCCACATTTAATGGCTCAGCCTACACAGTCAAAGAAAACCTGCATTTATTGCATCGGACCAATTATGATATTGGTCTCTGTGGCATTCCATCGGTTTGTTCAGCATGGAATATGGCCCCTGACCACAGAAATGTCCCTCGGAGAGTTTCAGATAAGCCGATGCTACAGAACTTTTACAGAAAGCGTAATCCATTCATTAAATGCATGTATACCATTCATGTTTCCCCTGAGATTTATCAATCTATGACAGACTGCTGGAGAAGAGCTAGAATTTGTTCAACTTTATGCCTTTCTGTTTATTTTACTTCCTAAGAGTATTTAACAGTAAAACAAAGCACTCATTAAATGGCAAAAAAGGATGAAAATTATTAATACACTAACTTATTCATCACACTAAATGACAAAATAAGATTAACATTATTAGTGCAATAGACCTATTCAGCAAATTAATAGTGAACTGGAACAGCATGCGCCCAATCAATGACACACCAGTACTGCATCATAATGGAGGGAACCTGCGCAGAGGAAGCATTGTTCAACCGATTGTTTACACTGGAGGGGGAAGTTGTCACTGATCCCTTTGTGCTATCGTGGTCCCTTTGTCTCAGCTGCAACAGATGTTCTCGTGCATATCAAATTCAAACCCAGGCAGAGCGATTGGCAGCTGTCAGCCATGCAGAAACTTTGTGCATGAGGCTAAGCCTGACAAGGTATAAAACAGTATATATTGCACAAGTCTTTTGATAAAGATTTGGAATTTTTTCTCTGGCTTTCTGAATGCACCCTTCTGGTTCTTAACTGCACACTTAATGTCCGTGTGTCTCTGAGTAGGCATATAGGCATCTTGGAGGGACACTATACAAGGGCTTTGAATGAATGTTCCCTTCGAAGTCTGTGAAAACCCTTGGCGGTGGCAATTCCACCGCCAAGGGTTTTCTAAAGGCCCAGAAGCCAGCTGTTGTCCTTAACTTCTCTCATCATAACTTTTGAATAGGACTTTGTAAGACACAGAAGACTTCTGAAAAAGAGGATTCTACCACAAGCAGGATAAAGTTCTAACATTAGGAAGGGAAGACAACTAGTTGCCAGAAGCAGCAATAATTCTTAGCAAGAAAGTTGTGCAAGCATTGACAAGATACAATCTGCTACTGCTATGTTTACAATCTGTAGCTCTCAGGCTCACTTCCGACCTACTCATAGAATTCAACATCTATCACCTTCCTACTTTGTCTACCTACACTTTCAAATTAAATTATCACTTCCTCTACTTGTCTTTTATCCCCTAACCTGTCTCATTCTGTTATCATTGTCACGTGGAAGTCAAGCCTGTTCCAAAGAAGCCTATTGGGGAGGGGGATAGATGAATGCACCCTTCTGGTTTCACTCCTATCACTCTTGCTTGAAGAACATAAGATCTTGAAAGATAATAATAATAATGATAATAATCTTTTCTTTATTAATTCAAACCGACAAACGCAGTAAGATTACATTGAGACATGACAGTACAATTATCAATACCTTAACTAAACACACGTTATGGCAGCCATGCAAGACGCCCGCCCGATGGGGGTTGCAGGGATCGAACCATGTGCTGCTGCTCTCCTGGCCATGAGTGTTACCATTACTCTATTCCCTCCCTCCCTCCCCAGATGTGGTTCAATACCCGTAAGCTACCTATAGGTCGACTCAGCCTTCCATTCCGTATACGGGGTAGCTGTAAAATGAGCGGGCACCTAACAGGCTGCCAATGACTTGTGTTCTATATGATCTTGATAACTGTGCTCTCACATGTTTTAATGTTACTTACTGCGGTTTGCCACTGAGCTCGTCAATAAACATGATTATTATTATTATTATTATTATTCCTTGCCTCTCTTTCCTGCTACAATCCCACACTCACTAGTTGCCTTGATACTCGTGCGCTACTATGCTCATTACAAAACACAGCACACATGGAAAGAGCCTTTGGTTTACCGCTTACCTTCAGGCATTTCGGGTTCCTCAAATATACATAGGGCCTACAAACCCACCACGGACCCTAAGGTAAGAGCACCTACTACTCTTAAATCTGTCACACAACTACCACCAATTTATTGCTTCTGCCAAGAAAAATTACCATTTCTCACTTAGTCACCCAGCTCATCAAATCCCAGACATGTCTGAAAAGTCAATTCTGCTCCACATCTCCCCTCCCACCCCAACGATTCTTACCTTCTCCTTCTATTGCTGATGCCTTGTACTCATTTTTCATTTTGCTGTGATAAAATCTCTTCCCTTGTCTTCATGTTGCAATCCCTTCTTGCCTAAGCACATTCCTCCTCTGCCTTTTCACCCAACACTGATCCTATGCCTCCTATCAATCCTGATCTCCCTATATTGCAGTCATTTCTCTCGAGCAGCCTCTGAACTAGAAGTATCATGCCCCCTAAATTCTCTTCCCAACATGCAATGCAAACTAGCTATAGATCATATTCCTACTTCTATCCTCAAAGACTGTACCTCTGTCCATGATCCTATTATCAACCTTTCTCTCTCCCTCTCTGCTTGTAATTTTCTCATGACTTTAAACATTGTCGCCTTTTGTTGCTCCTGAGCCTCTTCGACGTTACGTAATCCAGGAACTCTGAACAAGATGTCTCTATCAGCTCTGGAAGGCAGGGCATTTTTTAACATGTTGACTGGTGGGGAAATTCCCCACCAGCCCTCTCGAATTCCCCACCAGTCCTTGCCCTTTTCCCCACCAGTGAATTTTGCCCTTTTTAGTCCCAAATGATTATTTTTTGTCATTTGTGTGACCTTATGCATATGATATACTGTAAATGCAAACCACAGCAGACGTGAGATCTTTATAATTTATATCTCTTTGGTAACCAATAGTCTGCCACAGTAAATGTGAAATCTTTAAACTTATATTTCTATGGTCACTAGCACACTTTGGGTCACTAGTAGTCTGCTCTTTGCTGTTATTTACGTCTTGGGTGTGTTGATATTTGTAATTTTATCATTTAAAAGCAAAAACTAAACATAAACTAAAACCGTAAAATTGAATTTTGGTTAGTGGTTACGATAAAGATAATCTCTATCTCTAGGGATTGGGATTTATCCAACTTACGCAAGAATAATATTGATTAAATTACAAGCATGCCGAGTACAGAAAGAACCAAGAAACGCAAAGCAGATTTGCTTTTGGATAGCGCTAAGAAATGCCAAAAGCTTTCAGATTTATATGGCCAAACTTGACAGCAAACAATTACAACCAGTCTGCCAACAACCAATCAGGCAACAACAGTTAGGCCTACTCACTTTAACCTGTGCGAGTAAAGAACCAAGTCAATCGTTAACTGTTGCGAGTCAGGCAGCAAGGAATGCGAATCGTCAATTGTAGCAAATGATGTAGCAAATGCAGCAAGTCAATCGTCAATGATTTTTGTGAGTCTGGATGCTATTCCATCGTCAAGTAGGCCTAAGTCTTCAACACGTGTCAACGAACTTATTCAACTAACCGAAGCAGGTTTGTCAACCAGGCCTAGTC
The DNA here is from genome assembly GCA_963556255.1 of Allolobophora icterica. NCBI lineage: Eukaryota > Metazoa > Annelida > Clitellata > Crassiclitellata > Lumbricidae > Allolobophora > Allolobophora icterica. The sequence continues at coordinate 26,336,035 of OY744607.1, read as the reverse complement.
AACCGACAAGTTTGACATCAGTTAAGTGATGTAAAGTTCAGAACCAAAGAAACAGTGTTTCTTTTTACAAAGGAATAAAACTAGACTTGAATAGTTTATTATAGAACAACAACGAACTAGAGATATTTGACGCAACTACAGGTTCAAAGAAGCGTGTGCATGTGTTTTGTAAATTGTGTCTTCAGTACATAGATGACTAGATGAGGCCAAAAAGTATTTGAGAAACGGCACTGTGCCCATCGCAGTAGGTGTCAGCGCTTAAATTAAAAAAACACATATAAGCTATAGAACTATCTTAACTGAAGAACACAGTCTAACTAAAGAACACATCTAAACAAAAGATTTATCTTAGCTAAAGAACACAGCTAAATTAAAAAGCTACCTTAACCAATGAACTATCTTAAGTAAGGAGCACATCTAAACTAAAGAACTATCTTAACTAAAGAACACAACTTATCTAAAGAACTAACTTGCTTAAAGCACACATCTTTAAAAAAAGAACTGTCTAAAATAAAGAACACATTCAAACTAAAGAACTCTCATGATTACAGAATTCATCTTAACTAAAGAACATAATTAGTGAACACACCTTAATTGAAGAACTATCTCAACTAAAGAAGACATTTTAAGTAAGTATCTATATTAACTAAAAAGACATTTTAACTAAAGAAGTATCTTAACTAAATAACACATCTTATGAATGGTGAAAATCGTTTAAAGTTAATAGTACCGGTAGATCATTTGCAATCTGAAGCACACAATGCCGTTAAATATCGAGATAAACTGCGTAAGGAATGGGAGAAGGGAAACGATAAGCATCCTAGGCTTAAAATCTTGAAAACTCATACAGCCAAATATTTTCGCACATCGAAGAATAAGACGAATTTGCTGCATCTGAGCTCGAAGATGCCAAACAGTTTCCTCGACATCATGAAGTATGTTTCACTCAGCATCAGGTACAATTGATGCGGTAGCGTATTGAGTAACATTCATGGCTGCAAGACTGTGTGGAATAAATTAGGGCAAAATGAGAACCGTAAAGAGAAGGCTGAAGCTCGAGGTTTCACAAAGACTTGGAGTGACAGACAAATTTGGATATCTGCATTAATGGACGATATCTTGGATGTATACCAAACTTTGCAGAAACAATTTCAACGAGATGATCTTGTCCTTTGTGAAATACTGACATGCAGAGATGGCGCTCTTAGGTAGCTTCAACTGATGAAGAATGGACCGTATACAGGTAAAGGTACTTGTTAAAACAGAAAATGGCTGTACTAGATGTTTCTTGTTTATTAGACAATTATATAATAATAATAAATATTAAATTAATATTAAATTAAATTATGACATTAAATAATAAATTAAATAATATAAAATATTATAATAAATAAATTATTAGTAATTATTCCTGTGGCCCACATCTCAAAAAGGTTTCTCTGATTCAGTGCTTTTTGACTTAAAATTACGCGCGAAAAATGCCCTTTTTCAAAATTCCCCACCAGTGAAAATTTCTTAAAAAATCCTCTGCTGGAAGGGAATCTGCCAACTGGGCTGTATGTGTCTGCGAGGGCCGAGAGCCTACCAGCGGTGAGACTCTTTATTTTGGTGCGTTCCTTTAAGTGTATAGATACAGGCAGACACACATGCATACGTGTTGGGCTAAAGGATCGTTTATCTGCTTAGAGCAAAGAACTAATGCCTAGTAACGACATAATTGGTATGCCACTTGCTGAAATGGAGCATAATTACCAAAATGACTCATAATTAATTTAAGTGGCTGAAGCTATGAGAGACTAGTCCTGTACACAGAACGCTGTTCGGTGATATGATAATAATGTGCGCATCCTTCCCTGCCATTCATCGCGCTGTCTGCAGAGAAACATATCTATAGCAGTAGCGGCAGGCGTAGCAGACAGATCCCCATCTCTTACCTGATGTCGCAACGACGACAAAAAGAGAACCAAAGTGACCGAGCTTCATCTTCGTCTATTTCAGCAACGCTTCTCCAATTCACTGCGGATGAAAACGGGTTTCAGCAACCACGGAATCTGACGTATAGACAGCGTCAGCGTCACCAGCTCCTCTCCTCCTCCTCCCACTGCATAACGAGCGGTCCACTGTCAGAGCGTCAGACAAGACGACGCGCCGCTCTCTGACCCGTCAGCTTTACTGCAGGCACAATAATAGATTACAGGCTTCACTGCAACGGCTGCTGCAGAAATATATTTGCCACTGTGAGATTTAATCCCCTCGGATCTATCCTCGATTGTACGCAAGGTTCGTTCGGACGATGAAAATAAAATACTTGGGATTATTTTTTGATGTAAGCAGTGCCGTAGCGAGAGATGTTCCAGCGGTGTAACTTAAGAAGGAGGCGCAAATTTTGAGACGGAATGATTTAATTATTAAACTAATTACTTTATCTTAAAATAAAATATCCATTGTGAAATGAAATAAATGTAATAAAATTAAGTAACAACAAATAAAAGTGTATATAGGCTATATAATATTCATAGGTACCATTTAATATAAAATGTAATAAAATTAAGTAACAAGAAATAAGTGTGTAGGCCTATATATAAATATTCATAGATGCCTAACAGTGCCTGCTTATTTAAAAATTGTTGTTTGAACATATTTATAGTAAATATTATATTCGAGATAACACATTTGGTCGTTATTGGTTAAGTTGATCTGGGGGTGGGTGGGGTATATTTAAGCTTAATTTGACACAGAGCACAATTATAGCTTCCTACATTCCTGCAAGTAAGTAACAATTCGACGTCATTAAGCTCTTAGGCTACACGTATCCAACTATATCTTGCTTATAGCTTACAGTTTGTACGGTTTGCCCGTATTAGCTGTACACAGGGTGAGAATTGTCGGGGGTTCAACCCCCTAGTCTGTCTTTCTTAGGACCCCATAGTTAAGTGTTCATTGCACACCCCAACTCCACATATATCAAGGTCTAACCCCCCAGTCTTTTTTCTACAATTCTCAAACTGGCTGTACATGGCACTAGTTGGCCTAAATTCCCTAAAAGGCTACAACTACATTGGTTAGAGCGCACATCCCTTGTAACTCCAGGCGCGTGCAGATGCCCGTTCGCAAACCAATGATGGCTATTTAGCCTATTTCAGATATATAAATCTCAGGCTAGCACGGTTTGTACATGGGGATCTTAACTGGACTGGCACCATTCCAATGGACAGCAGATCTCATCCAATAAGTTCATTGAAAAATGAGCAGGGTCGAGTCAATATGGTTGCTCTAGAGAAAGGTGTATGCCTACATTTACATTTGTTTGGTTTCAAAAGCGGCTGGGCTGTTCTCGTGCATCGCTGGCTGTAAGAGCAGCAGTTGATTGCTTTTCTAATCATGGTTCTAATGTAAACCTGTGTGCATTAGACATTAGCTCCTCGACCAGAGGGAAGCTGTTGGTCCCACGTGCTCATTCTTCTACTGGGCAGCGCCAGGCTTTCTCAGTTGTGGGTCCCTCCACTTGGAATGAGTTCCCGCTGGAACTGCGATTACTACCTCTGAATAATTTGCCTGCGTTTCATAAATCACTTGTCTTTTTTTTTAGCCGTGGCTGGACTAGGAGCGTTCCTGAGTAGGTATCTTGAAGGGCCGCTATATAAATTTTCAGAATGAACGAATGAATTATCAGTGCAGCCCAAGTCCGATGGGATAACATGCTGTCTGATATGATCAGTCTAGTCTGTGGAGTTAGGCAGGGTGGTGTCCTCTCGCCGATACTTTTTGCTGTATACGTGAGTACTCGGAGTACGGGTAGGTCCAAACATGGATTTCGGAATGGAGAGCTATTTTTTGGTTTCATTATGTATGCCGACAACCTCATTTTAATGTCGGCATCTCTCTGTGATCTACAAGCTATGATTGACATTTGTGTATTGACTTGAAGTGAAATGTCAAGAAATCTCAGGTGATGAGGATTGGTTCTTCTTTTTGTATTGCACATAAAATGATTAGTCTAAATAGTGTTCGAAAAACCTAAAATACTTGGTTGTTCAATTGCTTCTGCCAAGTTAGTTTGCATGAAATGAGCAAAGTTCTACAAATCTTTCAACTCTTTGTGTAGTAAATGTTGCAAATTCACTGAGCACCTTGTTAGTGATTATTGCAAACCATTCTTGCTTTACGGAATGGAAGCTGTGAACCTCAGTAACAGTCAATCAATCAATCAACTAGACATTTATATAGCGCGCTCTTCAAGGCAACTATTCAGAGGCGCTCGAACAGTGAACTGAACACACTAAACTACACCTACAGCAATGCCATTTGTAAGATCTTCAGGGTTAGCCACTGCAATGTTGAGGACATACTGCACTTTACCCAGGAACCTAACATTAAGGACTGGTGGATGTCAAGAAGAACAAGACTTTCGAAGAGGCCCAATTATAGGGAACACAGCTGTAAATTTTGCTTGTGATCTCCTATGCACAATTGCACATACATGTAGTATAAAATTTTTGTATTAAGAAAATGTGGACTATGCACTATGTTTACTTACTATAGTATGGGCAGGTCTACTGTCTACAGAATGGTGTACTGTTTGTTTCTGTGCTGCCGCATTGGTATATATATATATATATATGTATATATATATATATATATATATATATATATAATATTATATATTAAAGTGACGTAGCAAGAACTTCTTTGGAGTCTAGAAGTTTTAGGTCAAGATGATCACATAACAGAATACAGAGGTATGCTCTGCTCATTTCTGCACTTCAACACAAGGCGTTAATCCAGTGTTGTTAAAAGTATCAGGCGAATATACTTAAGTAAAAGTAAATTAGGACTTTTCGTACTTAAGTTAAAGTCTCAACACAAATTTTACTTATTCTTCTACACAATACTTTTAAAGTAAAAAGTAAAAGCAGAGTCTTGTTTCTATAGTTCAATCCACTTAAGACTAAATTCTCAAAATGCTTGTCATTCAATCGAGCATGTTTATGGTTCACTGTTAAGGTCACAGCATTTCCTTCTATGCTCTTTAACTTAAACATTGGCAACAAATACAGCCATATATATTCCAAAACGGATTCACTCATAATGAATTGGAAACAGTTTAGGGATAAAATGTATAAAAGTGCAAACTATGTCCACTTTTTCAACTTGTATTTCAGAAAATTTCGCACCTATTTTCCATGCTATGCAGGAATTACTGCGACATGTTTTGGGTGAAGCTCATAGATAGAAGAGTGCACAATGGGGGATGCATTCAGCTTTTCACAATGTAGTCAGTTATTTAAAGCCATTCATTCATTCATATGGAGCATTTATATAGCGCCTCTTCAAGGTTATCTACTCAGAAACACTCCCGACCCAACCCGGCTGAAGAGTAGTCTTGAGATTTGAATAAAATGTGGCAGAATGGGTGCTTGGGACCAAGCGAAGCGCTACAGGGAGCCCATTCCAGATTGCAGGGCCAGCGATGGAAAAATCACAGCGCTGTCTAAGGGCGGTCCGTGAGCGGGGAACTAGAAGCTCAGCCTGCTTAGAAGAGCGCAGGGAACCACGGCGCTGGATGTTCAGTGTGGAGCGGCAATGCTCTCGCAAATACACAGGGGCCTCACCCACAAGACAGCACCACACTAGGGCAGAGACCCGATAGGCAATACGCTGCAGGATAGGAAGCCAATGTAAAACATGTACTCGGTGACATGGCCAAATCTCGGGATGCAGGACCCGGTCCAAGCACCCAATCCGAGCCGCTGGGAGACCAAGGTAGAGAGTACTGCAATAGTCAAGGCGAGATACGACAAATGAGTGGACAAGCGTAGAAGCAGCAGTGGAGGTTAGAGAGCGAGAGACTACTCTAAGCTGGCGCAGCTGATAGTAACAGTTACGGCAAAGCAGGTTTATGTGTTGCGTAAAGGTCAGCTCTTGGTCCAGTATGACACCAAGGTCTCGGACCGAAGATGATCTTAGGTGAAACAAAGCTCTTAGATATCAAATTAATTAAGTATGCAGAACTTGCAGATGAAATAAATTTTCGTACAACTTAACATTATTATTTAAATCTAATACGATCAGATGGAAGATGGGCATCGCCCAACGCCCTAACTGAATATTGCACTGCCTAGCTTCAGAAATAGCAGATCAAGTATAAATCAAGGTTGTGGCATCCACTTAACAACTTTCTTAACTCCAAAAGCTATTATACTTAAGATGATGATGGAGACGATGATGATATTCAAAACATATGAACCATCGCCATCATAAAGTTGGGAAGTGAGAAGGGAAACAAGCTGAGAACAGATCGATGCCACAAGGGATAAAATGTATGCATGCAGCATCGACAGAAACATGCAGACACTAGTTATGTGTGAGCATAACACTTCAGCAGCAACAATCAATAATTTTCCAGACATTTTGTCGAGTAGTAACATTTAACGATTAAGTAGCAGTTACCATTTTTATAACCAATAATCAATGTTTGCTACAGATAAACACCATTAGCACAGTCCACCGAAGTCCTCAGATTTGTTTTATCTTTGAATTCCAGTCACATGTCCTTGACAGCTAAGTCAACTGCCACAAACTGTTACAAAGTTGTTGATAATAATTGCTTCTCTGCTACATGTAAGCAGCAACAGCAACAGGTTAAGAAGATGCCTCAAAGGCTGAAGATTTTGAGCGACCTGTCCATGCTGACTGAAGCCACAAAGCTGGCATTCTGGCCAAAGCTCACACCTGTTGCAAGGGCAGTGTGATCATTGAAAACTTTCAGTTCTTGCCATTGCTTGCACAAATAGATTCTGCAACAGACAGAAAATAAGTTCCAAAGGTCACATTAAGTCAAAATCAACAAAACATACAAGAGAATACAATCTCAAGTCTTACAATACTTATCAGATTTCAACCTCACTTTTCAATGGATTATCATTTTTTATTGTGATTTTACTCAAAGTGACCATCGACTGGTGTATCTGACATTATGATAAAAGTATTATAGAAGTGGGGTAATGATTAAATTAGATGTTTAACTGTAATTGTAATCACCTGCGTTAAAATTGCCTTTTAAAGGGGACAGTCCACAGACCAAACAGCATAACACCATTTTACCAAATGGGTTTTAACCAGTGACCATTAGAAGCAAAGAAGTTTAATAAAAATTGAGACAGACATGTAGGCCTATTAGACCAATCACACAAAAATAGGTTCCTGGTCTTTTGAAACATTGCACACTGCAAGTAAATACGAGATCATGCAAAGGCAGTGTGACATCTGGCTCTTCAAAGGCTCGACTACAAATGGCTAATTGGAGTGCAGAGTCCCAGCACACTTCAGGGTATCTGCAGTCTGGTAACTGACGCAGATCACGGCTGACTGGCAAGGATGTTAGAGCAAGTGCAGTTTGTGACTTGCCTAAAAAATGTCACCTTTGATAAGTTTTTAAAAGGCATCATAGTAACAGATTTATACACATAAATACACACACACACACACACACACACACACACACAAACATACATACATACAAAAAAGTGAATATCATAAAAAATATCTAGTCACAGAATTACAAGAAAGGCATACTGGCATTCAGGCCCTGGAAGATAATATGAAAAAACATTCCAAATCTGTGATTCACTTACTTGATGTCAGTTCCCGCCACTGCCAAATAGGTACCACTGTGGTCAAAGCACAGAGACTTCACCTGCGAACAACAGCATACAGTATCAGTTACATTCACAGTTCTGAGCAGAAAAACAATTATGAAACTAGAATGCAAATATGTTGAAAACCACACTGCAGGCAAGACGGTTCAAATGACAGGACAGCATATAGACAGTATGAACAATATAAACCCATACATAAAAATAGATAATCAACAACATTTTAATGTTTACAAAACTAACTAAGGCTTAGGGAAAGTTGGTCCACAGGTTGACATGACCTTAAATCGTCTGCATCAACCAACAGACCAGCTCATGCTTCTTTCCATTCTTATGACAGAATCAGGTAAGACGATGGCCGACATTTTGTTGTGCATGGGTCATTCCACGTCAAATCAACACAGTGACCCGGCATCACCATCTCAGATTTTGATGAAATTTGGCAAGGCGATAGAACCCAATGAGAAACGCTCAAAACCAAAATTTTAGATTTTTTGGTCAACCAGTGTCCGAGATATGGGTCATTGAACCTCGACCCAAACGGTCCAATTTACGCTGACCAGACGAGGGTTAAATTGCTGTATCTCAGCTCCTATTGCACCTAGACACAAAAGTAAGATACCAAATTAAAGCTGTGTGAATGCTCTATATGGGCAAAGCATCTAGAAATAGTTATTTTGAGTAAACAAAAAAATTTGAGCAACTGTAACCTAGTAACCCTGACCCAGGTCACTTTGTACTCTCGTAATTTTATGAACTTTTGTCCATTGAAAGATCTCATTGTTCTAAACAACTGGTGAAAATTTCAGAGTGGGATCTCCAATAGTTTATTTGTTATGATTTTTTGAATAATCAAGCAATGGCGCGAATCGCGCTGTACATCAAGGTAGAATATGGCTAGTAACCCTGACCCAGGTCACAATGTACTGTCATAATTTTATGAACTTTATCCATTGAAAGAGGTCATTGTTCTAAACAACTGGTCAAAATTTCAGAGTGGGATCTCTTGCAGTTTTTTGTTACAAATTTTTGAACATTTGTCCACTCGAAGGCTCAAATCGCGTATCAGTAAGTACTGTTTTACTTTTTCATTCAGTGCTGTGTACACAGATATTTTTATCATGAGCAAAATGATATTATTTGCCCACACATGATGCTGAACAAAACAATACTTAAGATTTACCTACTTACTTATAAATTTAAATTAAATCTTGCTGTTGTTCTTGATTTTAAAGAGTTTGTGTTGCCATGAACTTGATTTTGGCATGGCTGCTGAATCACTTTTTTGCTACATCTCATGGCAAGGGCCCATGCGACGGAGTAGGTGGAACCGTCAAGCACCTTGCTGCACACACCAGTGTGCAGAGGCCATATGACAACCAAATTATGACACCACATCAGTTGTTCCTCTGTGCAAAGGCAAACATTCCATCAGTCAATTTCTGTTTTGCTACCTCACAGGAACATGAGCAAGAATTAGCTTTGTTGAGCAGCAGATTTGAGTATACACTTACAGTTGCTGGAACTCACAAACTTAACTGCATTCGTCCTATATTAACAGAGCAAGTGGACGTGAAAAAATTCTCAAATAGCCACGAGTCCAGAGTTGAACGTGTTCTACAGTCACTAGCTGATTCTGACCATCAAGCTGTGAAATTTGCAGACTTGAAGGGTTATGTCACTGCTAAGTATGATGGCCACTGGTGGCTTGGCTGTGTAATGATGACATTTTCTGAGCAGAGTGAAGTGGAAATAAACTTTCTGCATCCACACGGGCCTGCTCGATCTTTCCATTATCCACGTCCATGTGATCTACTGGTAATATCTTGTGCGGATGTACTGACAGCAGGACTTCAACCAACAACAAGCACTGGGAGGGCATATACACTGAGTGCTCATGAGATGCAAGCTGCTACAATAACACTGGAAAGACAGAATATCTAGCTAGTACTGAAACTTGGAGGACTGTGAAAGCTGATTTGACAGCTGAATTGTTAATGTTATTAAAAATTATATTCTCACAATATCAAAGCCATATTCTACCTTGATTTACGGCGTGATTTGCGCCATTGGATGACCATTCAAAAAATCATAACAAAAAACTATTGGAGATCCCACTCTGAAATTTTCACCAGTTGTTTAGAACAATGAGATCTTTCAATGGACAAAAGTTCATAAAATTATGAGAGTACAAAGTGACCTGGGTCAGGGTTACTAGGTTACAGTTGCTCAAATTTTTTCGGTTACTCAAAATAACTATTTCTAGATGCTTTGCCCATATAGAGCATTCACACAGCTTTAATTTGGTATCTTACTCTTGTGTCTAGGTGCAATAGGAGCTGAGATACAGCAGTTTAACCCTCGTCCGGTCAGCGTAAATCGGACCGTTTGGGTCGAGGTTCATTGACCCATATCTCGGACACCGGTTCACCAAAAAATCTAAAATTTTGGTTTTGAGCGTTTCTCATTGGGTTCTATTGCCTTGCCAAATTTCATAAAAATCTGAGATGGTGATGCAAAATTTAATTCTAAAGTGTGTTGATTTGACACGGAATGCCCCGCATGTGAAGTTTGGGAAATCCCTGGCTGTATGGCTGCTGTGCAAGTAAGACTATATTAGATTCTGAAGCATGGATAAGGCCCAGATTACCCTTTGGCTCTGTTTCATGTCAGCATGACTTTCTATATGGTCGATTTTTATTCCTTCCAAAAGTAGACCATGTATGCAACTAAATGCCTATCAATGTAACCAAGAAGTTGGTCAACAGACAAAGCGCGGTTCATCCATCCACCTGTCCATAACTATGCCTCATTTATCTGTCAGAGACATGGACTGAGCAAATAACTAAATACCAGCTGTGATGCTAGATATCATATCATAATTGCTAACTTCAAATTTCTAAAGCACTACTTCAAAGTCAAGCACAGAGCACCAGATTATTCATGAGCACTGCACTGTCCAGAGATATCAAATGAACATCCCAGGTCACAACCAAGGAGAAAAGGCAGAGGAGCTGCTCAGGTGGTTTTCCTTAAGCATGTAAGAGATTGGAAGGAGAAGAATCGGATGGATCAGTGTAGGAATTCTTGAAAAGGCGAGACTAATTTGAAATGGAGAGCCTGAGGGTGATAGATAGAAGAGCCTGAGGCAGCTGATGGATGGGTGATCAGCAAACTGATGGAGTAATACAGAATTTCTGGAATTCAGCAAGAACTTTCCTGTGGCTCCTGTTTCCAGCATTTATAATTTTATATGCTATAAAAGTCTACTTCCTACACCTAGGCATAGCTACAGTAAATACGATCTCATGCATCATTGAATTGTAACGATAATGAGTTTCTTATAATCATTAAGGCGCACACTATCTCTTTACTTGAGTGGTGACATTCTATCAAAGACCAACAATGTAAAACTATACAGCTGAATACGAAGTGCAAAGCCTAAACCTTTATCCATCAACATTTCGTCTTATCTGAAGGATTAAACATTGAGTTCTATTTACGAGGCAGGAAATCATTATTGTAATAATCGATATTTTTGTCTCATCAGTTTCATCCTAATTTAACACTAAAATACATTGACATCGGAACAGACCAAATTTTTAGATCATACTAAGCAATATTTTGCCCTCTCTGTTTTTGTCTGAACTGTTTTGCACTGTATCTTGAAGGGGCATTATATAAATAACCTGAATAAAATAACTAAATGATCATACTCTGGCTTATCTCAGTAATATTCAGTTGCATCACTTTATCGCTGGCTGCTTCTGCTCCAGTTAGTTAGACAGATTCATGTTCGAGTGGCATTACAAATGGGTTTAAGTCTGTCCAATATTTCACATGCAGAAGTAATAAATAATATAACCAAACAGAAATATCACAAAGTCATTCATGAAGTGAACTTTTTGTTAAGCTTCTCTCACTGGCTGATTCCAACTAATGAATATTCATTACCAATGACATTACCATCTACAAATGGCAAGATTCCAACGGACGTTTGTTTAACACTTAATTCAACATAAATTTAAATATATCGTAAAGGGCTGCTCTTTTAAACTAACGGCTTAAAAAAGGCTTAAATTAATTTACTTAGGTGGCTGAAATGAACGAACTTAACGGATTTAAACGGACCAATTTGTTTAAGTTGTGCATGCTGAAAACTTGCTTTCGTTTTAATTGCCCAATAACCCATTTTTTAAAACAGGTTTAAACAACTAGCTGATTAATACCACCTAATTCAGTATTCTGACCACATTAATAACTACTGTTTCCAGACATTATTCCAAAGCACAAATATGCTTCAACTGAACTGCCAACCCATATGGGTAGGTACCAGTGTTATTTAAGTTACCTAAACTGAGAGTAACTTTACCATTAACTAACTCAGATTCACATTTCTGTGTGACTTTGTGCGTGCTTAAAACTTTTGTAATAATAATAATAATAACCGAAACTGGTAACAGCACCTTTTCTATATGTCCTGAAGCATCATTTCATATGTACAACAGATACATATACATAGATATGTCATTAATTACTGTAATTGTAATTACATTTGGTGTATAGGCATAACAGTAGCAAGTAACAAAAACAAATGACTACTCCATCAAAGAAGCACTTACCTCATAACGATCCTCAAGAGTGATGTTCTTGAAGTTTTTTAACTTCCTAAGATCCCAAAGTTTAACAACTGAATCATCGGCAGAAGTTGCGAGATAATAACCTAGGAAACAATCAACGCATTGTACAATAACAAAATGCTACTTATTTTGCAGGAACAATAACTTAGTTTTAAGTCAATTCTGAATATTTACAAGAAACAGTAAAGGATGGGCCACACGATTGACCTGCAATATATTTCCAAGGAGACAACATTAGGGTTAAGAGCAAGATGATTCTGTGTTTTTCTTAATTTTTTTTACAATTCACAGCACAGTGGTTTAAAAACCTCATCAAAATCAACAGCAAATAGAAATAAAGAATTTGGAAGCATTTTAAGATCCAACATATGGCAACTAGACTGAGTTGAGCACTTGTAGTGTAAGCAATCAGCAACATGCAGCCAAAGCAAAGTGTGCTGAATACAGCATATGCATATGTGTGTAGGTATGTATGTACTGGTAAGTATGTAAGTATGTATGGACAGAGACAATATAGCACATTTTAAGTAACTCACAAAAGTCGTGCACATATGACTACAAGTGTTAATGTATACATGTGCAGTGTGCACACAGTCCAACATGCGTGAAATGTGGTAGATTGGCCAGGAGATGGGCAGCAGGATATGGAAGGGCAGTGTTGCAGTGATTCAGACATGAGAAAGCAAAGTTCTCCATATGACTCATTTCTGCTTTAGCTTGTACTGGCTTGACCTGCAGATGAAATATACATGGCTGCGATTGGTCGGCTACGGTCAGTAAGTACAATCACGTAAGTACTATGTCCAGTAACATGTTTGGAAATGCCAAAGCCAGTAGTGTATGATTCAGTTTGTGGCATCAAACCAATATATACTGAGCATTGGCTGGAATCAGAAAGTAGACAATTGGAGAACACTGTGTCAATCATTCTCTGACTGTATCAATAATAACAGCAAGTAGAATACAGCTGGAAGTCACTGGCATTCTCCTGTGTTACGAAAACAAATGACGACTATGTTAGTCCTCTAATGTCATTCACAACTAAACTAATCTGTTTCAGTTAGCTCCCCTCTGTAGCTTGACTTCTTGTTTCTCTTCCTCATTGGATTTCAACTTCGATTCTCTGATGGACTAAAGGTTTTAGATTAGGTTCACTTGAAAAGACATTCGGTTCATGCACTGTGCATTATTAAAATTGCTCTATTTGAAGTCATTCGATTAAATTAGATGTCAAAATAATAAGAGATGACAATACCATTTACAGGAACATACATACACAAAAGGCTAGAAACTGCAGGAAAACAAAAAAGCATATATCTAAACAAAGTTTAGAGTTGTAAAACCATTTACAAATGACATCGGCTGTTACATAAAGCACACAGGTTTATGATATTTTAATCCTATCATTATGTACATATATGAAGTTCTTACCATTCTCAGAGAAAGCAATGCTAGTGATGGGACCTTGGTGACCAGCGAAGTTGGCCACATTTGTATGCTCCTTCAGATCCCAGATCTTTACAATCGAGTCCTCTGTTCCAGTCCCAAAAATAAGGCCATCCGGATGAAATTTCGCACAAGTCAGGCCTACATAATACACAGAAAGCCGACTTCTGAACTACTTCCATTCAGTAGGATGCAATAAAATTAACAATGTATACAAGAAAAATAACCAAATCCATATCTGGTCCAAAAAATGAGTTAAGAACATCATCAATTGCACATATTGGAACATGATCTCAACTTTCTTGCATATTCAACTGTTGTACTTCTCAGATAAAAAAAACACATTCTTTCATCCTATAAGTGACAAAACAACCTCCTTACCAACTATGGTAAAACTTTATCCCTACAGCTGTTAATTAAATTCCTGTCAGCATTACTTAGGGGCCATCCATATATTACGTACGCATGGAGGGGTAACCGAAATGCAAGTGCTTGCGTACGGGGGGTAGGGGGCCTACTGATAAAATTGATTTGCCTTCAAGTGAGCTAGAGTTCAGTCTTTCCAGCTATCTGGTACTACCATAGGAAGTAAGACTGTGGGAGAGGTGTCAATTGTATGCCACCTTACCTCTGAACGCTATTATTAAACTATCACACAACTCAACAGTGAGTTCATGGATTACTCATCCTTCAATCTGGCCTAAAGTGCAGACAGTCGCTGCCTGGACACATTCTGCAGCTGGTCTGGGGGGGAGTGCGTATGTACGCAGGTGGGGGTGGAAAAAAGTACGAGTGTGAACAGGGAGGGGTCCAATTTTCCTGGATTTTTTGCATGTACGTAATATATGGATGGCCCCTTAATGCATTTCAGCACATCATGATCAGAAATGGTTGTTGAAGTGTAGTGATTTAAGTGGTTTTAACACAGGTGAGGTCTACTTGAAGGTCTCAACATTCTATGTTCTTATTCTCTTCCAAGTACAAAACACAGTTGCAGTGACCTGAAGTCCTAAACCAATGACTCCTTCAAAACTCCCAACATTATATATGTATGGAAAATTGCCTACTAGGAATACCCTGTTATGATGCTAAACCAAGTAGAATGACACTTTCCAGTCCCTAACTGCCAATTGCAGTTTGCAATCGATTAATTTTCACAACTGTTCTGCACACATTTTGTGACCATCTCTTTTTCAGCAATTCCTCTTTAGACAACAAAATCATAAATACAAGACATATTGTTTCTTGCAAATCTTAAAACTGTCCTATTTGAAGGTGCTGGTGTTGGGAGCGCCTCTGAGTAGCTCCCTTGAAGGGGCGCTATATAAGTCCTCGAATGAATATTGACTGCAGCCTTCACATCATGTTTTGAATGAGTTGCTGCTCATGAAAATGTTTAAATGCTACGTACCTTGTTCTGATGAAGAGTCAGTGACTTTTGTCAGCACCCGGCCAATTCGGACATCAGAGAATGCCCAATTGGCATCTGAGGAGCAGCTGAGCAGGTAGTCACCAGTGGCATGGAGGCTCAATCCCGTCACTGGACCCTCATGAGCCCGGATGACATGAGCACAAGGTGCAGTCTTCTGCACACCCCAGACACGGATAGTCTGATCCTGTGAGGCGGTAAATACCAGCTCCTGGAAAATCAAACAGACACATATTGTTAAACATAGACAGACATGTAACACTTTGAGACAGACAGACAGACAGACAGACAGACAGACAGACAGACAGACAGACAGACAAGGTTAGCAGTCAAGTGAAGAGAACTGATCAGAGAGAGAAGAGAATGCCAGCAAGAATCACAGAAACCAGAACCAAAAGCCTCAGAAGTGCTAATATACAGATATCAACTGGCAATACCATCATCAAACAGTGAAATAGCCAAGTAAATAGATAAAAAAGATGGTAAGACAAGCCAATACTATTTAAATTGAAGTTTGTTTAATTCTTATCCTGTGCAAGAAAAAGGTTTGAAAGGTCCTATAGACGACAGATAACCAGTAAAGGGGAACAGTGACAAACATTCGGATGATACAGAAATCCATGGAACACGAAACAGATCAAAGTTACTACCTCTTCTGGATGGTAAATCACTTCGGTCACTTTTTTGGTGTGACCCTGCAGTATTGCCACAACCTGTTCTGTATCTTTATTGAACACAACTGCATTCTTATCTGTTCCACCTGAGACAATAAAACACCAAGCCAGATGACACTTTGTTTATGCAGTTATCATGGTTACTGCTCATCCAATGTAGAAAATGGTTCCTAATCCTTCTTTACAAAAGTTACCTATAATAGACACTGCTGTTAAGACTATGCAGGTAGAGACCTTGAAGGGGAGCTATATAAATTATGTTTGATTGATTGATTAAAACAACACCCAAGTAACTGACCTCAATATGAACAAGTACCCACAATAAACCAACCCCGTTTTTCAAAGGGCAGTACTAAAATTGTCTACTCTAACATTACAGCATCAACAGCATACTAGATTCCCTCCCTACTCATGCCAACTACCCTGCGCAACTCTTGTATGGTGAACCAGAGCTCTTGTGAAAGTTGTGAAACCATTCAAAGACTTCATATTGCTACATAATCCACTAAGCAAATCTTTAGTGCCATATTGGAAGTCTAAGTGTGACTGTATCTACAAAAGCCTGTACCAAGTCGGGAAAGTTAACATGCGAGAAACGTGCTCAGAAAGCAATTACACATAAACTGTGTCAAAAGGAGTTCTTTGCATATTTATATGCTTTGTTTTGTTAGCTATCAAACTCTAATTCAGCAACAGTTTTGCTGTTCAAGCATTCTACTTCAATTTTTATTTTGAAGCCTTACAACAAAAACCTAATTCAAGATGTCCTTTTTATGCCCTAATGCTAAGTGGCATGCACTGATTATTATATAAACTTTTCACACACATTACATATTAAATAATGCATCATTGAAAAATCTCATGATAAACAACTAATTTTGCACAGCAAAAATTATATCCAACTTTAACTTAGGAATGCTCAAAAGCAACCAAGAGACTTTAAATCTTTAAAAAACAGTAACTTTTGAATGGTCTACACCACGAGAGGCGCTTTATAAATGCCCATATACAGTAGAATACAATATTTGTAAGAGAAATGTGTGTTTTTGCTCTAATCATTCTCCAATTCCAGCCCAATCCAGCGCAGTTCAAATCCAGTTTTTATTTTTATTTCTGACATTGGGAGGGTATACCAACTATAAGTGAGAGCACATAAAACTGACCTTGGGTAAATTAAGCTGTACTACATGCCCTAAGCCCTGCTCAATATCCTGAATGTTAGGTATGCCACAAACTGAGCACACATAAAAGCTTAATCAATTCTGCTAATTGCATTGATCAGTCATAGGTAGAACACTCAGAGTTTGGACTGCACAGTGTCCACTGGTACTTTAGCACATGTGGATTCAAATCTGGTGCATGAAGTGGAAGTTTAAAGCTTTGTTGCCAAGCCATTTATTATGTAAAAATTTGTCCAGTTTGGATGAAGAAAATGAGGTGAAAAGGTGAAAAAATGACAAGAGTTCAGGTTTAGATAAACTACATGTGATCCCTCACAATTTCGTAAATCAGGGATAACATTTTCTGGGATGGCTAGTCTTCACTGATGTTTATTACTTTAATTATCAGCCAAAACACCTATCGAAGTAAGGACAGGATGATTGTTGTCAATAAAATTGGTCAGCACTTATGATCATGATAACGTTACCTGTAACAATTCTTGAAGTATCCCTTAGACAGACATCTAATGCCAAAATGCCAGGCATGCTGGCACTGTGGAGACCCTGTGAAAGCCAAAGACATCAAGCAATTAAATCAGCAGTCAACCACATTTTACATGCCAGTGACCATGATGTTCATGATCATGTAGTCGTGAATTGACCCTTCATTTTTTCTGTGCATAAAAAGCTAATCAACACTTTAACAACGAGAGTGTACTAAAAGCAACTGGGAAATCAATGCAACTCATCGTTAAAGTGTTAAGCCACAGACACAAGTTTTAATCACAGACACTCAATGTAAAGGAAATCACTGAGACCGGTTGGGACAAGTTCAAATGAAAATGTCCTACAGGAAGATGGCTAATGGTAGAATATGATAACATTTGTAGCCAAATAATAGATACAGAGAAATTTAACCAGGACAGAATGGTTTAACCCTTAAAAGACGACAAGAACTTTTATTGCCTATGCCAAGTGGGCCAGCGATTTGACCCTGAAATGTCCGATAAAGTAAACAATTTTGAACTTGTGATATCTCAATCAGCTCTTGACCGACAGGCATAACACAACCATTGTCGTTTAGCATTTTATCTCCTCTCCCATCTTCCATCCAGGGTTAGACAAAGTTTTTGGGCACCTAAAGTTTAACCAAACTCTACCCCTCCACAATTTTTAATTTTCTATGTTCGGACCCCTATAGAAAACAATTTTCAGTGAAAACATGTCAACTGTATGAAGATGATGATGATAACGACAATTTAAATGGCGCTGTAATGCAGCTGTACAGCTACGGGGGCCTCACAACTCCTAGCGGGCAGGATCAGCCTTGGCGAACTGTATAGTAGACAAATGGTATGATGTCCAAATTCAATACTTTCAAGAAAGCTAAGTTTAAATTTCAAAGGCATATGAAAAATATAACATAGTTAAATTATCATACTTTCTTGGTGTCATTGAATACTTCTATAAATAGGTCTTCAGGCTATGCATAGCACTGATATTGCAGGACATGAGAATAATATGGAAGGAAGCAAATTTGAAAGGGGTATCTTAAAATGGACATACAACATTTAAGATCCACAACATTTTTTATAGCATGGACATATCATATTTCACAGATCATTACCAAGTATGGTTACTGTGATTTTTTGCTGCTTGACAGGCCACAACAGTGTTCAGCAAACATGTAAATAAGTAAGGGTTGGAAAAACAGGACATGTAAACATTAGTCATATGCTCAATTTGATCAAATATAATTATCATTTTTCAGACTACAGAAAGCCACCTGTCATGAATAGGATGCCACATGGCTTCTCTGCTACACAGTGCAATATTTGATAATGACTGGCTTCCAAAGTTCACCAATAATCGTACTACCGAGCATCTATAGCTCAGGTACGGCTCAAACCTGTACTTTTCGTGCTACACTCCAAGTATTCTAACCACCTGCTTGTTGTGTCCTACTGAGAATAAAAGACTTGCTCAAGGTCCCTGCACAAAAGACTTGCTCAAGGTCCCTGCACAGTAGTAGCCTTAGGGTGATTACTGCACATGTGTCTTGACTACAAAGGGCAAAAGTTGCCATCATTGATGATGTTCCCGTTTTAGGGAGTCATGTGCCAAGGGTTTACTGGTCTGATACCAAGTGGCATGATAAAAACAGATAGAACAATTGAGATTTCTAGAATCAAAGCAATACATACAACATGAGATGCCACTTGGCGATAACCTCTGATATCATCAGTTGTTGCCAAGCCTTCTGGAATAGTTTTTCCTCTCTTCTTACGTTCTGCCGTCAACAGAGTAGCTTTGTCTTGAAGCTGTTACACAACAAGGCAGCGAACTCACACTTAACAGAAATTGAAGCCAACAGCAAATACATTTGAGAATATCTTCAGGAGCCAAAACTAACTAAATGCTACCAAGAATCAACTAGCAAGATAGAAATAATGATCAGACTTTGGACAACCCCAAAGCTGTAGCAAGAATTATGGTTAACAATTAGGATGAGACATACTGCTGGTACTGAAACAGCATAAGTACCATCTCAAGAGAAAAGGGGCTGAGAAAGAATAGTTTCCACTGTTCAGAAATAAGACATGAGAAAAAGAATGATGACTTAATGGTGGAGGTAGTAAATTCGATACAGTTTTACAAGTGGATCAGTGAAATAAAATCTTCCTCTCAACATACAGATTGTCAGAAGGTGACAGCATTACAACACCCAAGGACAGTGTTCACATTTTCGTAAAAATTCATACAGTTAATAAATCGGGTTCCTCTAGAAAATACCAAGAGGTCTATCTTCAAGCCAAACACAAAATAGCTTAGATTCTTTCAGTTTTACTCAATTTTACCAAAATATCTTACAACAAAAATTACCACGGTATAAGTCAAAGATCTATTATAGGTAGCATGAACAGATGCTGGATGCAGCATTCTGATAATAGTAGTGATCAGCAGGTGAGTTACTTAAGTTTGAAGAACAGTAAATTAGACAGTTACCTTCTGGATGACCTCATCTGTCATACCAGCTTCCTCTGTAGGCACTTCGGCCCTCTCTGCACCTGCCTCCACTGCATAGGCCTAAAACCAAAACAATGCAAGTATGTAAATTAATGTATTTCCCGGACTACGAGTTGCTTCTTCTTTGAAGACACAGTGACACAAAAATGACAAATTCTTTATAAAATCAACTGATGCTTTAGATGCACTGTAATGACGAGCTGCATTGATTTCCCAGTCACCTTTAGGTAAAGGGTTAAGATCACAAAATTAGACGAAGCATTGTTCTGGGATGGCTAGTCTTCACTGATGGTTTTCAGTGGAGAAGGCTCTGCAGAAGGCAACTGCACTGAAGCGCTGGATGGTCATATATATATATATATAAGTGCTGATGAAGGAAAGTGGTTTGCCTACCATCTGCTATGGCACCTTTTGAGAAGCTGACAGGGGCACTAAACATGACTATATTAAAATAGATCTAAAAAGAAATTACAAGATAAGTTCAAACATATTTACTGATTTGTCTGTTATGGAATAGTCTGTAATTAGAACTCACGGCTGTACAGACACTTGAGACCAAAAAGTCTTAATAGGCTGTTCAGTGCAACCATCGTCAAATAGCCAGAGTGAGAGCCAATGATGCTGAAGCTACACTGTTGTGTTGTTGAAGATACAAAGATGGTTTGAGGCATGTGAGATCATCACTGTGAATTTCCTTTTATGTGCAATTGAAGTGATCTGCATGTGTCCTGAACATGGCGAGTTCATAATGCTATTAGCAAGTATGAATGAAGTGGTGTGATATACTGTGTAGACAGGAGTAGTCTTAAGTGCAAAACCCTGTAGGACACCACCTTTCAAGACTGGTAGCATCAAAGTGTGCTGATCAGTGCAGACTGATATAGTGCAAGGCGTCTATTAAGATGCAGATCAGTTGAGGGCAGGACCAGAAAAGCCAAATCAGTGTTTTGAGGCAGTGAAGGTGAGTGCCTTGTATAGGAAGACAACTCTGCCATCAAGGTTCATTTATGCAACAGAAGAATTTTGTAATTGTAATCACAGATTATTTATCTGTAATTACAAAATTCCTGTCACAACAGCAGAAAACCAGGAGTGAACACGATGGGTTTCAAGCAGTTGCAGAATAGAGGAAGACCAAGGACCTCATTTATTAGTTATTTTGAACATTTTTAACGCCCCAAAAGTCACACAGAAATGCGAATCTGAGGCACGAATGTCATAGGATGCTGGACGACCTGTTCCTGAAAGGGGTCCAACAAGTCTCAGCTACTTCTCTTTGCCCATTGCGCTCACTCAACCGACATGATGTCTTCGTGTCCCTCGAACCAGAACTACTGTGCTATGGCCAAAACCCGAGCCTTTGCATGCATTGGCCCTGCTCTTTGGAATCAACTGTCTCTATTGACACATGCCTCTTTATTAGCTGGTGGCCCAAGTGCCTCGTTCTGCTGTCTAAAAACCACTTTCTTTTCATTGTGTCTTTCGCACTGGAAGCACCACTGATTAGCAAACACTTTGAGAGGTGCTTTATAATTATTTGGATACAATACAGTGAAGCTTCTATGTTACACTTTGAATTTTCAGGCTGGGGAACAACTAGGTCACCCTGAGCCAAGTAATCTACTGCCAGCAGCGAATAAGACCGCAGCTAAGCCCAGGAGAGTGGGACTCAATTATACAAATTTATGTCAGTGCTATTATTGAAGGTATGCCTCAATCAGCCTGCCTGCCTTACAGGAGTAATCCCTGAGCTTGAAGTTGATTGCAGAGGTGTCCTCTGCAGCCTGGCAAAATTATTTGGACTGTTGATGGATATCAGCTGTAATTAAACAGCTGCCTTCGTATTTGTTATGAATATGAAGCACTCAGTTTGAATTAAAACAAACCCATAAAACCAAGCTCTCTTAACTTAATTGTTGAGTGTGGCTCGATATATTATAAACTATCTTCCCATATTTAGTATCTTCTGAACTTCAGCTTCTTGGGCGAGATCAATAGTAGTGTAATTTTGCTGTCCAAAATTCAAACAGAAAGGCTTTAAGCAATACTTCTAAGAAATCTTTAACTTGAAAAGTCCAACAAAATTTATTTCAACAGAATTGTGTAGGTGATTTTGCCCAATACAAATGATTTTGTGGTCCAAGGTGAACAAACAAAACCATCAGTGAAGACTAGCCATCCCAGAACAATGCTTCGTCTAATTTTGTGATCTTAACCCTTTACCTAAAGGTGACTGGGAAATCAATGCAGCTCGTCACTGAAGTGTTAATTGAGTATATATGCACCTGGAAAAAATAATGAAACCCAAAAGAGTGACATTGAAATTAGGAAATGGCACTACAAAGAGATTTCTTACCGGCTGAGCTGCAGCAGCTGCCGCGGCTGCTGCTGCTCCAGGAGCAACGGTTTGAGGTTTCAGAGTGGCCAAAGCTATAAAAGCAACAGATAACATGCATAACTGAAACCACCAAGAACACGTCAGAGTCAATTCTTTGGTGTCACAACTAACAATAGTGCAATCACATTTACTGGACACAATGAAAAAATTAAACCACTGTTCCACACGCAGTTTCTATAATACATGCATGACCAGCAAATAGAATTATGACGTCACTGTAATCGTGTACCCATGCGTTGGCTGCATTTCTACTAGTTCCAAAGTTTAAATCATAGTTTAAGTTCATTTTTAAATCATAGTTGTTACTGTGGTTTGCTATGTTTTGAACAAAAGTTACATTTAAAATCTGTTGCATCTTTTTTTACTGACGTTGTACTACTGTTTCACTGTTTGTATGCATTGTTGCTGTAAAGTGTGGGAGTTGGTTTGGTGCTAATAAACTTACTTACTTGTATGTGCACAGAAATGTCATTTGCTGCTAACCAGGAATAAAATTCAGACTTAGCTGTACAAAGACAAGTTGCAATGCAACAAGATACAAAACCGATCTACGGGATGTAACAAAGCATTTCTCTCTAAGCGACGCCAATGTTCCCACATGGTGCTGTGGAGTCGGAGATGTGCATACAGATTTTGAAAATATTTATTTCAAGCTTGCTATTATGAAACTTTTATTGCCTCACATTTTTGATAGATTATTTTGTACTACCTCAAAATAACTCTTTAATCATATTACTATGTGCATTACAAAGAATACAATGGTGTAAACCAACATATATGGCAACAATCAGTTTTTAAATATCATTTTGGTGTCATAAAGCACATGCAAATTTCAGTATGGTAGATGGTCTATGCTGTAGAGGTTTGTGAACCTATGCTTCATAATACCAGTGTGACAGGCTTTGTCTAATGCTATATTTAGTTTGTTCATTTTCACTGTTATACCTAATTCTAAATTACCTGATCAACAGGTCCAAAGCAACTCATAAGCACTGAAGCAGTTTCTACACGATTGATTATGGTTGTGCAAATAAAAATCCTTCCCAGACTCAGATGTGAAGGCAAGCATGTCGCGGTCGACTCCTTCGATCGCAACGACGAACCAACGAAGGAACTATTAAAAGATCTTTATTTAAAAATAAAGTCGATTAAGTGTAGAGTAAGTCAACTCGTCTATCAAATATCACAATCGTAGACAGCACACAGGTTGGCTGGTCTCGATTGAACGTTATACGATCAATGTTTCAACGTTTACAAATCTTCGTCAAAAGGCCCTTAATGTACATCAGGTCTATCTTATATAGAGTTCTCCCGGATTCCAGAACGTTCTGTGACGTCACTGTACTTTTCCCTGGAAAGTCCTACTGAACACGTATATCCTTGTTGCATGCAACGAATTAATGTTGACAGCTTGCTGCAGAATTTTCCGTGCGTTGTAAACAAGCTTGTTGACGCGTCGGTTTTCTTCCCTTGATGCATGCACCCGCGTAGACCACGACATTCCCTCCGCCCTCAGATGATGACACGTCTTCAGCACCATCCCGAACGGGTCATCACAATCAAGCCGGGCCTCCAGACTCCATCTCGACACAGCATATACAAACAAAACAAAACACATCAGTTAGTCAAGTTATCTATACAATTTGCGGGCTCGATCCTTGTGTGTCGGGCCATTTCCCCCTTTCACCATCCGAGTCACAACCGAGAGAGGAAATCAGCCACCGTGTTCTGACGTCCAGGACGATATCGAAAGTCCACGTTAAACTCTTGCAATGCTAACGCCCAACGAGTCAGTTTCGCACTCTTAGGGCTTGCATCTGTGAGATAAGACAAAGGATTATGATCTGAATAAATGATTATCTTTGATAAGAATATCCATGACTTGAATCGTTTAAGTGCCCAAATTACTGCGAAAGCCTCTCTCTCAATTGTAGACCAATGCATCTGTGTATCTGTAAGTTTAAGGCTAGCAAAAGCAATTGGTTTTTCTTGACCTTCTTCGGTCCACTGAAACAAGCAACACCCGACCGCGGTGGCACTTGCGTCAACACTTAAACCAAATTCCTTAGTGAAATCAATGGTATGCAACTGTGTAGCTTTACTGAGATCATCCTTTAACTTATCTAGTGCTTCTTGATGCTTTTGCTCCCAAGGCACCTTCGTAGGTATGTTATCTCGTGTCAAATCAGTTATTACCCGTGCTTTTTCAGCTAAAGCAGGTATAAAATTTCGAAAGTAACTGAAAAAACCCATAACCTTTCTAACTTCTTTCTTTGTTGTTGGAGGATGGATATCATTGATCGTAGCGATCTTACCTGGATCAGGTTCAATACACCCTGACCCTACTATATGGCCAACAAACTTTATTTTGTTTTGTGCAAAATTACATTTTCTTAAATTCAAAGTGAGTCCTGCTTCCTCAATAGTTTGCAAGAATTTCTCTAGATGTTCTAAATGGTCATTCCAATTCATTGAAACCACTGCCATATCATCGACGAATGGTTCGGTAAAACTTCGCACTGGATGTAAAACTTGGGTCATAGCACGAATAAAGGTATTGCTAGCGGACTTGAGTCCAAACGGCATCCTTGTGAACTCAAAAAGTCCTGCATCACATACGAATGCCGTAAGCCATCGATGTTCTTTCCGAACTGGAATTTGCCAATACCCCGATTTCGCGTCGAAAACACTAATAAACTTTGCCCGTCCCACCTTTTGTAAGATGTCAGCAATGTCTGGGGTCGGGTAACAATCACCTAGAGAATATTTGTTAACATGGCGATAATCAATTGCCAATCGAACGCCATTTTGACCTTTGGGTCCCTTTAAAACGCAAACTACCGGACTGGCCATTTCACTTTTCGATGGTCGAATGATGTCTAATGCCAACATTTCTTCTATCTGGCGTTGTACTTCAGGTTTAAGTAGCTCAGGTACTTTATATGCCCTTAAACGCTTAGGAGTGAAATCATGAGTTATCTTAATTTCATGTTCTAATACTGGACAATACCCAGGTTTATCCACAAATACTGCCGTGTGCCGATCCAAAATTTCAAAAAGTTGCTTCTGTTCCTCTTGCGAAAGATGCGCTATAATCAGAGGATCAATTCGCTTACTCGGGCTTATTTGTTCACGTTCTTCCTGATCTACAACCTCTACTATACCAAATTCTTCATCTTGATCAACAATTACTGAACAGCTATTGATCATCGCTTGTTCGAGTCGTTCATGGTATCGCTTGATCTTATTTGCGTGTAAATGTCTTTGTTTTCCCTCTATTTCTACTATATAAGAATATGGGGATTTAACCTTGACTACGGTAGCAGGTCCTTGCCATCGACTATAAAATTTAGAACTACCAAAATCTGGTGCTAATACTGCTACTTTATCTCCAACTTCGTATTTTCTGTCAGTACTACGCAAGTTATAATAATCTGCATACCGCTTTGTTTCTATATCACTATAGTAATCTGCATAAACTTTCGCGAATTCGAGGTTTTCCTTCAGTGATTGGAGATACTCTTCGGGTGATTTACCTAAGTTAAGAGGTACTTTTCGTTCGCCAGCCCACGATTCCTTCAACACACTAAGTGGACCCCGAGGAAGAGTTCCATAAACCATAGTGAATGGCGAAATATGAGTCGTGCCTGAAGGTTTTTCTCTAAGGCTCCACAGAACAAACGGTAACAATTGGTGCCATCCACGAGGATCAGATTGAGCAAGCTTAAAGATCATGGTTTTCAAGCTTTGGTTGCATCTTTCAACCAATCCAGCTGCCTCAGGATGTCCAGGGGTATTAAATCTGGGACTACAACCCATTCGCCGCAAGAATTCTTTCGTCAAACGACTGGTAAAGTTGGTACCACAATCAGAACTGATGATCCTTGGAATAGAAAAAGTTGTAAAAACTTGCAACAGAGCTTCACAAACTCCCTTTGCATTCAGCGATCTAAGAGGATACGCCATCGGCCAACGAGAAAATTTGTCCACCAGAACCAGAGCATAATTGTACTGGGGTTTCGATTTGTTGGATTCTCCAGTCACTACCATAGGGCCAATACAATCCATATTTAGATGGTTAAAACAGAGTTCATCCGCCCTCGGAATAGGAGTGATCGGGACTCGATCTGCCACTTTAACTGGAGTTCTTAGTTGACAAATTTGACAAGACGCACAATATTCGCGAATCCTCTCATCCATTCTTGGAAACCAAAAGTTTAATTTGATCCTGGCTCTCGTTGCCTTAAAAGCCATGTGCCCAGCACATGGGGCATCGTGTGCTACTCGCAAGACAACCTCGATTCTATCTTCCGGTAAACATAATTGATTAACCTTATGTCCCATAATTTCCCCTTTGTGGTACAGGAGGTTATTATCTATAAAGAAATTATTTTTATTCTGTCTCGCTTGTTGCCAGCAAGATATAAGATTGTGACAATTCTGTTGCTCACGCAATAAAGTATCATTATTCGCTACTCCCTCATCAGACTTGAACTCTGTTGACTCAACATCAAGAAAATTATCTGAATCATCAACTAGTTGCTCCTGAGAATATTCATTCACTTCTGACGGCAAGGATTCGTTGCTGTTACTTTTCTCGATATTAACTCCTAAGTTATCTTCTTCTGCCCCTTTATTTATTTGTACACATCGATCTACGCCAGCTACCATCACTACATATTGCGAACTATCCCTTAATAGGTCCACAACATGGGGTGTCAGAATAACCCGTTCATTTAGTTCAGGGACTGCAGCGAACATGACGCACAAAGATGGCGCAATGTTCGTCGTTCCTTCCATTGAATTAGCTAATTTCATTTGTAGGTATACTACATCTGCCTTACATCCTTCTCCCTGAAAACCAATTATATTAATCCGTTTAATCACGGGTAAGTTTAGTGACTCAATTAATTTCTTATCAATACAACAAATTTCTGCTCCTGAATCAGATAATGCTGGCTGAGAAGGGAGATCTTCAATCTGTACATTGATATACGACCTCTCGTGTAATCCATCAGTACTATTCTCATATACCCTTACAGCAGTTTCCAACCCTATTGGTTTAGAATTATCCAATAAATTCCCTTGCTTTACCTGTTCAGGTATCTCATGCAACACGTTGACCTTCTCAACAAATAGGTCGATCACTTCTTCAGTTGGGTTCCCAAATATACAAGTACTCACCTTTTTAGAACTTGGTTTGGTCTGGCACTCCCTTGCCATATGACCCTTCTGATGACATAGGAAACAGAGACCCTTTACCTTGGCCTCCTCCTGAGACACCCTCGCACCTATCTTGGCTTCGCCCCTTATTTCCGGTTTGGGAGACTTGGGTTGAGCTGTCTGGTTATTGACTTGAACATGTGGTTGACCTCTCATCCAATTGTTATACTTCGGTGTCGGATGACTACGGCATACTAAGTCATTCCCACCATCATGCGACGCTACATAAATGTCAGCCGCATTAGCTATGTCTTCACAGCTCAACCACTCCTCTTTTTCTTGGGCCAAGATATAATCTAAACAAGCCTTCGACAAGGACTCCTTAAGCCGATCCGCAACCAATAAACTTACAAGTTTATCAAACTCATCAGTTATCTTTCTACTTTTCAAATAATACATAAGAGCCACACGCAATTTGGATGAATAGATCGTAAATGATTCGTCCGATGCTTTGTGCAACGACCAAAATCGGGCTCTAAGATTTGAAGGGCTTATCTTAAACTCCCTTAGCAAAAACTCCTTCAGGAATTTGTAGTCATGGAGCTGGGCCTCAGTAAGGCGCATGGTTAATGCCTTAGCTCTTTCACTTAAAATGGCTAGCAATAATTTTGCTCTAACATCTTCATCCACCTCATACACATTAAACAAACCATCCAAGTGATCAAAGAAACCTGGAATTTCTATAGGGTCGGAAGGAAATTTCCAAAGAATATTCTTAAGGGCATCACTATAACGCTTAGTACGACTTGCTAAAGAATCTCTAACATTTCGTTCTTCCTGCTTTTCCTTCCTCTCCCTTTCTTCTTTCTCTTTCCGTTCTTTCTTTTCTCTTTCTTCTTTCTCTTTCCTTTCCTTCTTTTCTTCCTCTCTCCTCTTTTCCTCCCTTTCTTCCTTCTCCTTCCGTTCCTCCCTTTCTCTTTCTTCCTTCTCCTTCCGTTCCTCCCTTTCTCTTTCTTCCTTCTCCTTCCGTTCCTCCCTTTCTCTTTCTTCCTTCTCCCTTTGTTCTTTCTTTTCTTCCTCTCTCCTCTTTTCCTCCCTTTCTTCCTTCTCCTTCCGTTCCTCCCTTTCTCTTTCTTCCTTCTCCTTCCGTTCCTCCCTTTCTCTTTCTTCCTTCTCCTTCCGTTCCTCCCTTTGTTCTTCATATTTACGGATTTCGAACTCCAGACGGCGCTTCTGCAGCTCGTAATCCACTCCTGTTGGAGATATTGGACTACCCTTAAATTCCTCTTCCTCTTTTCCAATCTCCATGGCCCATTCTTCCATTAATTGATTTCGATCCCATGACATAACATCATCTTCGTCCCTTCCTGCCTTCATAAGATACACCCTAAGGCGCTCAGACGACATTTTGCGAATATTCGCTTGCATCTCTGTTGTCAACGCTTCCATTTTTACAAACAGTCAGTCAACAACAATCACCAAAAAAAAACAGACACCACGCGGCAAACCCGCCACACAAAAGGAAAATTCCACAACCCAAAGTGCAACTATGCAGTATCCAAAGAAGTATACTCGCCAAGTACGCAAAAACTATACAAGCTCACGCAAGTCTGGCCTCGATCACAACAATGGATCAAATTGCAAAGAAATAATCAGCAGATATTGAAAGAGAAACAATGGCTGCCTCCCACTCGGCTGCAACTCCACTCTCTTTTCTCCTTCTCAGCCACGACAACACCTAGGATCTTACCCGTATGTTGACTGCTGTCTTCTGCTGTCTCAGCCGAACGACGCACTTCGTCCGTCCGACTGTCGTATGCCGATTCACCCGTCTCCCACGGTAGAAAGGCGTCTCGATCCGCTCGCTGTCTGGAACAGACCGTCTCTTGATCCTCCGGGTTGACTCCTTCCTCCGCCGGCTCGCGTCTTCTTCACCGGATCCAACACCGATGATCCCACTTCTGACACCAATAATGTCGCGGTCGACTCCTTCGATCGCAACGACGAACCAACGAAGGAACTATTAAAAGATCTTTATTTAAAAATAAAGTCGATTAAGTGTAGAGTAAGTCAACTCGTCTATCAAATATCACAATCGTAGACAGCACACAGGTTGGCTGGTCTCGATTGAACGTTATACGATCAATGTTTCAACGTTTACAAATCTTCGTCAAAAGGCCCTTAATGTACATCAGGTCTATCTTATATAGAGTTCTCCCGGATTCCAGAACGTTCTGTGACGTCACTATACTTTTCCCTGGAAAGTCCTACTGAACACGTATATCCTTGTTGCATGCAACGAATTAATGTTGACAGCTTGCTGCAGAATTTTCCGTGCGTTGTAAACAAGCTTGTTGACGCGTCGGTTTTCTTCCCTTGATGCATGCACCCGCGTAGACCACGACAAAGCACATGCATAAACAGTAGCTATATGCATATGTATCTGGAAAATGGAAGTAGTTCTGACCTTCTCTGGCTGCTGTAACTTCCTTTGTTAGACGTGAAATCACACGACATGCTGCATCGTGCTGATATAAAGCATGAGATAACTCTGTAAATAAATCAGTCAACAGACACATCAAACCACTTTTCAAAACAATGCACTTGTAGTCAAAACACACATCCAATCATCCATAACCATTTTTCTAAACAATGTACATAATCTCTGCTCCACGTTTTGTGAGATCATCAAATAAAAATTCCATTATACAATGAAAAACTACACACAAAAGACTATTAGCTTATATAAACCTGGATTCATTTCCTCCAAAAGCTGTTTATGCATCTGTTAAGATTACACTTTGGGTTTTTGACTGGACTGCCCTTGGATTTTGGCAGGCACACCAAATTTGTTTAGCAACAACCACTGACTGGTGCCTCAAGCAACATGAAGTCGGTGTTATTCAAGTTCCCAGATTAGGCATTATGCAGTAATATGCACATTACATAGGAAGCTGTGAGTCATTGCTAGTGCTTCTCAGACCTCTTGTAAAACATGTTACAGTCTGGTCTCGTTAAAGCATCCCCCTCTGGGGACATGCCTTATGATACAGCGCCTAAACCGGAACAAGCGTAAAACGGGATAACACTTGAATAGCCTTTAACAATGTCTAGTGTGCATTTACATTGTTTTGATTAATGAATTTACCTTGTCTGGCAGTCTGCAGCTGCTGGCGTAAAGTGAACGAATGTAGCATCACAGCATCCTACATTTACACAGTAAGACAACAAATATGCAGATCTATACACTGCAACAAAACATGATGAAGAATTTCATTTAACAGTTCTTCAAATATGACACCTATAACTCAAAGCAGCTGTGCTTGGTTACAAGCAATAAAACAATTACAGCTTTGTCATTTTCAAGTTTAAAAAAAATAAAGTCCAGTCTTGTTGGATAACTGTCTTCCACAACAGCACTTTGTTCATTATTATTATTATTATTATCGCACCATACGTGCTATGGCGCCACTCATCCGGTGCTCAGCGCGCCTTACATGATTTTAGTAGTGACAGATACAGTTTTACAGGAGTAGAATTTAACTGTATATACTGCAGCCATGAACAGCGCACACCTGTCCTACCACTCAATTTTACAATCGCCTCTAGCGAATGCAAGGCTGAGTCAACCTTATGGGGCTAGCGGGTATCGATCCCACGTCCTTCTGATCTTCATTCCAGCATGTTACCAATCAGCCATCTCCCCGCCCCATTCCAATATCATGTATGATATTGGAATGGAACAAAAACTAAGCTTTCTTCTAAGGTCAAATTCTTTCCCTTGCTTCAAGTAGCATAATAAAACTTATATATCTCTCCAGGCCCTTAGCCAGATATACAGAGTTGCCCGTCCAAAAGCATTTAAAGTCGTGACCGCCCCACACCCTGAGCTTATGAAGTCGCTACCGCCCGAAGCCTAGCCGCCGTACGAGACTGACCGCAGTGCCTCCATGCTGTTTACAGAGCCTAATATCAACCCATGTTCCTTACAGAACTGTCATCGGTTGTGCTCCTTCCAATCTCCGGGAGCATTACAATTCAGTGTCACCTGTCTCTGGCTGACGATCTCTTCGCTCTGCAGCACAAGGTGTTCTGGCTGTCCCTCTGTCTTGCATTCCACAATGCATCATGGCAGTTTTGCTAGTGCCCTTCACAATGAAACAGACTGCCATGCAACATCAGCTTCTTACCCTTTACCCTCCTCTTTTTTTTTACGAGCAACTGAAGACCATTCTATCAGATCATGATCTTATGTTATTAGTTTTGGAGCATATCTGATTACTTTTTTAGAGGTGCTATATAAAGTAAACTCACTTTGAATAATGCTGAAACAGTGAGCACACTTAGTACTTCTGCCAGTGATCAATGAATTAAGTGCAGGAATATTTTACATGGAAATTTTAGCAAGTAAAGTTCTAATTAGTTCCAAACTTTTTTAATGCATTGAAACAAAATTGAGATCTGCAAATTACAAAAAAGGAGCAAAAAGCAGACTTATTTATTTATTTAGGATATTTCTATAGTGCCTCCTCAAGTTTACTGCTACTCAGAGGCGCTCCTGACTACAGCATTTGATACTGTGTCGGAGTTTTCACGCTGAAGCGCCACGAGCAATCGCGAGTGAAGGACTTGTCCAAGGTCCATACGCAGCGGCTAGAGAGGGATTCGAACCTGCAACCCTCCAGTCACAAGGCGCCGAATTTACCACTGAGCCACCACGACCCACAGACTTGTACAATATACAACTATAATTGTGTAAATTTGTAATCAATTAACAACAGCTCTGAATTGTAGGGCATAACCAAAACTCGGATCGGCAAACCGATTTTGCCGATTTTGGACTATCCGGAATTATCCATACTCGGAATGTTTAACCCGCTGATTTTAATAAAATTATTTTTCGCTGCTTTCGCTATGAACTACCGTATATGCTCGGGCCCTTAAATCAGTTCCCGGGACCAGACTGTCATTGTCTGTTACGTGTGAAGCTGTGCAGTTGACGCTACTGTGGCCAGTTTACCAAGTCACCGGCGCTGGGGCGAATGGCCTGCTATGCCTGTACCAGCCAAACAAATTTAGGCACCTCTGTTTCCTGCCCACAATCTACCCTCAGTACCCTGTATCAATCTACCAGTGTATGAGCTACAGGCCAAATGAGGCCACGGTACAGGGAAGAAGGTTGACCGTCTGGCTTGTACTTCAGTAAACAAGCCTGTGTAGGGTGTGCTGATCAAAAGAGACACCTCTGTTCCTTGCACAAAAGCTACCCTGTATCATCTACCAGCATTGAAGAGAAGAGGTTTCGCCTATGGAAGGACTAATAACAATGTATAGACCACTGCCATATAATTCTAATTATGATTGTTACTACTTACTTCGGCTGTAGACGGCCCAGAATAGACACTCTGTTTCCATCTCTCTCTCTCTGTATATCTCCCTCTTTCCCACGGTCATATAACCTTTAATTACTCAATAGGCGGCATGAATACAGAGTTACAGACCTCCAGAGGAGATAATGACTCCATCCACAGCCGTATAGATATAGGAATTTATATATATAGGCCCAAGTTTACACACATACTATAGAGGCATACTATATAATATATATATATATAATACTATATATATATATATAGGGGTGTATAATTGTATGTGTATTTAAGTTATCTATGGGCATGCATGTATGTATATATATATATATGTATAGGTAGTGGGATATGAACTATTTAAAATCGGAATCGGAACCCCGAACCGGCAAATAACGGCCTATACTATCCGGTATCGGCAGAAAAAACAAAATCAGTTATGCCCTACTGAATTGTTCAGATGTACTCCTAAATGGTATAAAGATCACTTGTTCAAATTTCTTAAACCTGCTGTTTTAATGAACAGAAACTGATTTGCATTGTTAGCATTTGCTAAACTCAAGTAAAATCAGTTTCTCCAAACTGCTAAGATTTTAGCCTGTACACATCAAACTTACTTGCTTTAGACTGGTCAACTCTAAACCTAAAGCACACTAAACATCTCCTAAATTTCTAAAATCTGCTCCTGAAATGCTTTAAAATAACTTGTTTTAAATGCAATTCACTAAACTACTTTTAAACAGTAACCAGGTATTATCAACTGTCCAGCATAGCTTTGATATGAGAATTTCAGTCAATATTTCTTACCCATTCATCCTGAAGTCCTTTTAATATAGCAGGAATGCTAGTGGCAGTTGGAGGACGAGGCTTAACCAGCGGAGGGCCTGTAAAGTGACATAGGATAGCAGATCAGTCCCACAGTGCAATATAAGTCGCTGACCTAAACTAAAGTAATATCTGAGTTAACCTTCATCAAGAAATAATATGCAGTATTCAGCTATATTAACTTCCTTTCATGCCAAGCTTTACTCCCATCAAACTCTTCTAAAGGAGCAGCTGTATATGAAAGGTAACAGTGACGTCCGACGTTTACTAGATCCATTTTGTTAATCTAATGCACTTGAGCATTTCTATACTTTGTCTAATGCAATGAGTCAATTAAAGATGTTAGACAATTGTATACTTATCTCTTAGGCAACCATCTGAATAAGACTCAGCACTCAATGGACTGGCCACCAACTTCATATACAAGTCACCACAGCAGTTAATCAAAATATAAGTCTATCCATACTTGCTAGCTGGCACACCAACAGTTAATGGACAAAATTCGTTCTTCAATGTAATTTTTAAAAATATTTTGTGTGCTGCATTTAACACTTTAACGATGAGAGTGTACTAAAAGTGACTGAGAAACCAGTGAAGCTCGTCGTTCAAGTGTTAAGCATGTGTGTTGAGATTTAGCATTCCAGTATCTGGATGTTGTAATACTAGTCAAAAGTAACCATAATACAAATACACACATGAATCAATGCACAGTACCCTCAACATTATCCAGCTTCATCATGTGCTGACAGTGCTATATTTGGCATAATGTTCAATGCAACTGAGACAGAGGATTCAGAGTACACATCAGTATAAAAACCTTGGATCTACCATATTTTCCTGACTATAAGTCGCACCTTTCTATAAGACAATGCAACATAAAAGTGGCAATATTTTGTAAAATCAATACATTGGTTGCACCAGCTAGAGTGACGACATTGACAATTCGGGTTGAAAAACTAATCACTGCATTTGCAAAATGACTTGTGTAATTAGATACACACTTACATGGTTAAATTCTGTTGAAACATAACTTTTTCAAGTTTTTTAACTAAAGATTTGCAACACTTGTAGTTTAATAGAGGGACGGAAAACTTAAGGTTTATAATTCTGGCTCAAGAGAATTCAAAGACACTAAATATAGAGACAGACACAGTGGTGCACAGCTCAACTCAACTCGTCCAAAACCCAATTTATCTGGTTTGGCACTCCTCAGCAACTTCAAAAACTCTACTCTACCCTGCTCTCTCAAAGGTTTCCACTTTTCACTTTCTCACCTAGCATTCGCGAGCTGGGAGTGACCCTTGACAATTCTCTCACCTTTACTGAACACATTTCCAAACTCCACTCGCACTTCCTATTTTCACCGAAGGAGCCTTAGTGCTATCCGTCGCTCTCTCTCATCTCCAATTTTTACTTCAGTTGTCCATGCATTTGTCTGCTCTAGACTTGACTACTGCAATTCCCTCCTCATTGGTCTTCCCAAAGTCCGTCTTGCTCCTCTGCAGTCCATTCTCAATGCTGCTGCTAGATTAATTGCCCGTCTTCCTCGATTCTCTCATATCACCACCTTTATGGCAGAAGAACTCCACTGGCTCCCGCTTTCTGCCCGCATCCAATTCAAGGTCCTCATCTTTGTCTCTAAGGCTCAACTTCATTTTGCTCTGAAATATTTATGTGACTTAATTCATCGCCCTCACTCTGCTGCTTCTCTTCGTCCTCTTCGTTCCTCTGACCGTTTGGACCTCCTCGTGTCAGGACTTCACTGGCTCAATCTACGTCTTTTGCTTCCATTGGCCCTGCTCTTTGGAATGAGCCTCCTCCGTTCGTTCGTTCTTCTATTGTCTCAGGCAACATCTCTCCCTCTTTTACCTTTCTTAATACTTGCTTTTTCTCTCGGAGTCTCTCGCACTGGGAGCGCTTCTGAATGGCCCTCCTGCTAGAAGCGCTTTATAAATATCCGAATACAATACAATACAGCTAAACCAGCTTAAAGGAGGGGTTGTGAATCTTGCTAACGTGGGTAAGTTGTACACAGCATACCCCAAAATCGATAGTTAACACTTGCTCACTTGTAGGAGGTAATTGTGCCCCTCCATCATGAGCATGGCTGCACTGCAGCGGTCAGCTAAACGTCGCCAATAGCCCACATAGCAAGAGCAGGTCCCTAGGTGGTGTACTATTGGGTGGTCACAGTAATGTATGTAATCAGGAGATATTGATGTAGCCAGACACAAATTGTCTGGTATTAAATCACACTCATTTTGTCACTTAACTACATTGCACTGTGGCCTTATAATGTAATTGGACACCATCATATGGCAGACTACAGCACAAGCGCACTCACATCAAACTAGTCAGGTACTTGTGGTTTCTGGTCACACTAAGATTTACAAATGGCTTATACTACTTTTAGACTAATATTTAATACAAACTGGTCATATTCTAAGGGGAATTTTTTAATTTCTGCACATTCCCCGCTCCTTTGTATACTTCTTCGCTACTGTTGAAGCTCATGAAAAGACTGTGACTTATAGTTCAGAAACAACAGTAATCAAATTTGAAAACCTCTCTACTGCTGTTCCAGGACATAAATTAGTGCCAAGATTTCTGCTCCAATGCACTGCCTATACAACTCAGCTATGAGTACGTTGACTACACACTGTCAGTGGGAAGATGAGATGAGGCAGAGGCCTGGCCACCTGCACTCATATGCCAAGGTTAAGACAAATGAAGCTGCTAACATTTCATACCCATGGCTACCCCAGGGCCAACTTAAGGGAGTGCTTTTAACTGTCGTTCTCACAATGCATCAATTGGTAGTAACTTCTTAGCACTGAAGCCACATTCCAAAATCACAATCCCTTGGACAGAACTAGTTGAGATCCATCAAGTACTAGATACTGAAAGACAGGCAATGCAAAATTAACAAGCCAAAAAATAATTGGACTGAAAATCTGTTAAGTTTATTAGGATTTTTGTTACACAAATGTCTTTGTCTTTACCACGTGCATAATTACTTCCCAGAAATACTTACATTTAATGTCAATCAGTTGTTCAACTGCGAGTTTTTCTCCATTCATTGGATCCGATCCATTTTCAAGTATATATTTCTCAATAAGACGTCTTTCAAAGACACTTCCTGATACTGGAGATAACACTGGATGCTCTGGTGTTTCATTGCTTACTGAAGTAACAATGCAAAATGCACCGATACAATAAAACAGTTAGGTAATGAATCTATTGTTACAGAAGAAACAGGTAAACTGCTATACCAAAGAACTTGAGTGTTCTGTGAAAATGGAAGCAAAGACATTCTTTGTTGGGGCTTATCAGATACCTGTTTCCATTAAGTGGAGTTCAATTTTGAAAACTATGCAGAAATTCACAGGATCAGTTCTGGAAAAAGGGACTGTATGTATGTATGTATGTATCAGAGTACTTGTACAGTGCCTTTAGAGTAACTCACAAGGGCGCTCTGGCACGGTTACCTAGGAATCACCTAACAAATCTGTCAACACTAGGACAGCCAAACCATGTGTATGCACATTAATAGACCTGCATATGATAGACCAGTATGTTTGAAAGCCTGTGGTTCTGGGATGATACAGCAAAATGTCAATACATTCAGTTACAGTCCCCAAAACCCAACTTACCCATCTCTTCAGGTTTGCTTATCAACCATAGCCAACTCCACGAATTGACAAGAAGACAAAACTGATGCAACTCCCGAAAACAATAATTCTACCAAGCATTTCAAATTCTGAGTATTAGTATGGACTAGTCAGTTAATCTCCTGAATAACATATCGGGAAAATATCCAGAAAAGTTAGACTTGCACAAATAATTTTGTTTTCACTTAGAAGGTAGATTTCGTGGATCCAGTGAAAATTTGATTTCAGGAATTGGGATTTTGAGGATTCACTACACATCATCATAGCCAACCTGTTTGTGCCTGCTGCTGAAGTTTTCAACCATACCTTCTGAAACATTTACTGGAACAGGTCAGGAGTTTGGACTTGCACTATATGTCACCAAATTTTACCCGGTGATACCTGGCACTGAAAGTAGTCCAAAATGCTTATTCTTGACTTCACCAAACAACCCTAAGAGTTTATACACATTTAAAAAATCTATTCTACTACATGGAAAACAGTCTGTTGCTAGTATGTTTACACATATACAGGATGTAGAGAGGCGAGTTTAATGCCAACGATGCGCAGCTCCACATTTTGTACAAATTTTATAGAGCAGCATAAACACGACATCGGAAAAACTGTTATACTATATATGTTTATATTTAGGTTTTGCCACCTTCAAAGCTTTCTGTTTCTGCCTTCCAAGATTACTTGTCCTCAATGAAAACTGCCTTAGCAGCTCCTCTCTGCCCTCTGTCAACCAGATTTGGATCTCTGCCAGACATCTCTGGACAACCCCCTCTGACACAGCCCTCGTGAATAAGCTAGTGCCCTGCACTTAACTTTCATGTGATTCTTTAGACATTTGGAGTTTGCAATTGTAAAAGGACTTTCGATATAGATACGGTGATATAACCAGATTTATAAGTGTATTGGTTATATTAAACAAAAATCAATTTATTCATACTTTATGTAAACT
The DNA here is from genome assembly GCA_963556255.1 of Allolobophora icterica. Classification (NCBI taxonomy): domain Eukaryota; kingdom Metazoa; phylum Annelida; class Clitellata; order Crassiclitellata; family Lumbricidae; genus Allolobophora; species Allolobophora icterica. The sequence continues at coordinate 26,297,638 of OY744607.1, read as the reverse complement.
AGTAACTTTGATAAAGTTAAAACAGTAATAACCTATTTTTGTGAAAAAACTCCATTGTAAAGAGACTCTGGAGTTAGATAGGGTAAAATAAAGAAGGAATAGACAAGCATCTTTATTTGGATATAACCAACCAGAGTACGTTTACAATTCCATATTTTTATAGCACTAATCTTTAACAAGGATAGGTATACGCTAGGGACCTGCGAATCACAAATTTCCGTCGAATCGAATCTCGAATCGAATCGGGGGTTAAGATTCGAATTCGAATCGAATCTCGAATCGAATCAGCGGGTACCAAAACCATGTTTTGATATTCAAATAGTGTGTAGCCTATGTGATAGCACAGGCATACCACCGTATCAATAGGCCTATCTCAATAACATTTCTGTAGTTTAAAATCAATTAAACTAAACATTAAGCTAATTAACAGAATAACTCACAAATAATTTATGAGTTAAGTCAGTAAGTATTTTCTTTATTGTACCAATTGCATAACCACACTTTGGTGAACATTCATCTAAGCCAGGCATGGGCAACTTCTTTTAGGCCTAATAGAGGGCCGCCCTAAGATTTTAAGGGCAGCTGTGGGCCGTATGCCAATCGCAGGCTAAATTTTGCAGATTAATCTGCCCCAGAAAATGAGAAAAAATTAATTTCGGTTAAACTTCAAGTTTAAAATAAATGAAAATAATTTTTATGATGAAAACATAATTATCCTAATGCCTACAGTTCTACACTACAATAAAAAAAACAAAATTTGTTTCAAGTTTCTTCAGTTTAAAAAATGCATAAAACTGTTAGTCTGTACAATTCATCCATTTGCTGGTACCAAAACCATTTGCTAGATGTGCAATATTGAATATAGGCCCTATTCCTTCTTTATTTTACCCTATCTAACTCCAGAGTCTCTTTAATGATTAAGGTGAGATCTGACACTGCACCGGATTCAACAATTAGTTTACAACAAAGGGCTAATCATTTTTCCGAAAAAGATTCGAAATTTTTCGAATCGTGACATCATTTTCGAATCGAATACCACCGCCCGATTCGTTTTCGAATCGAATATCGAAGCTTCGCAGGTCCCTAGTATACGCAGACACGCAAGCCATCACACTTGGCAACATCTTGTGTTAGACTGCCCTAAAAAATTTGTACAAAGCGTCGAGCTGCACATCCTGTAGCGTGAAACTCACCTCACAACATCCGTATATATGTAGAAATACAACCGACAGAAAGTTCTCATTGCACGGAACAGCATTTTTGGTAATCACAAAGACTGAATGCCTGCATATGTAAACAATATGGCTGCCACTGACCGCTCCAAAAGAGAGCTGCTACCTTCAAGCCACATCCCATAATGCAATTCGCTAAGTAAGTAACACACTTTCATTGGAAACAGAACTAAATGAAGTAGTACATGTCTATGAAATGAATGGCTAATTCCTGGAAAATTCTAATTATACTCAGTGCTTTTTTCTAGAAAAAAGTTCCGGAACTGAACAATCATGGAAGGGCTAAATCGAGGGCAAAGCCCAAGAAGAAGAGGGTGGGGTTTACAGAGGTGCCTTGGTGAGACCCTTCCCAAGAAAATTTTTGATGTCACATTTGAATTATGAAATGGTACATTTTGAACTATATCATTTCCTAAATTACAACTTAGATAGCAGATAGAGTTATACACTAATCAATTTTTTAACATTTATAATTAAATTAAATAAATAATTATGTTTCCTTATGTTTTGTTAAATAATTTTTAAATAGCTGAAAAAAGGTGCCGGAACGCTGTTCTAGAGCGTTCCGGCAGAAAAAAGCACTGATTATACTAACATTTAAAGAAACTCCTCCATGGTTAGCGAATATTTTGTAATGAACACGGTTAATGTAAGCCATATAGCGCCAAGAAAGGATGCACCATATAGTGCAAAACCACCGCAAGAAGAAAGTCATACTTCCGACAACCCCAACACTCAACCTCAATTTATATAATTTTTTATTATAAATTTCGAACAAATAACCATTTCCTATGACATTTGTAATAAAAGTTCGTGTTTGTTAACTTACCTACTTAGCGATTTGGGTAATTGCGAAGACTGAGTGTCTCCCTGTATAAACAATATGGTTGGCACCGACTTCGCTCCAGTAGAGCGCCACTGCCTGGGCACGGGTAAAATGCTGATTTGCTGATTGGCGACGGGTAAAATGCTGATTGGAAAAAATGCTGATTGGTCATACTGTTGGCATGGGCGTCCACAGAACTTTTCCAGGGTGGCAAAATTTTCTAGGGGGACAAAATTTTCTAAGGGGCTAAATTTTTGTAGGGGGAGTAAAATGACATTTTTTGCATAGAATAGCTCTGAATTACCTCAATAATTAAGTGTTTTTTAGCATTGAAAATCGTTTGGGACTGTTGGAATAATCATAAAAATCAACAGATTTTATTTTTTTTTAAATATTTTCAAAATCCAGGGGATAAATGCCCTCTTGCCCCCCTCCGGACGCACATGGCTGTTGGGTGGGTGCAATGCTGTTAGAAAAATGCTGATTGTAACAACAGAATGTAACAATCGGTCACTATTATTATTATTATTTTTATTATTATTATTATTATTATTAATCAATTATACTGATTGGTGTGTAAAATGCTGTTAAGAGAATGTGGATTGTTTTCTATTAAATGTATAAAAGTTTGTTTAAAATATTTAGTAACATCTAATTACCAATTAACTTTTATATGCCCTTCTTTGATCACTACTTGCCTTTATTTTAATTAGCATTTGTTAATTAAAACAATATTGAAAACAAAGTTTATCATTTTCTTTGATCACTACTTGCTTGGATTGCAGTCAGCATTTTACCCTTTGATTTGCTGATTTGGCTGTTAGGTAAAATGCTGACCAATCAGAATTTTCCGATCAGCATTTTACCCGTCGCCAATCAGCAAATCAGCATGTTACCCGTGCCCCCACTGCCTACTAGCCACATCCCACAATGCAATGCGCTAGGTAAGTAAGTAAACCGAACACTTGAAGTCAAATGCACACTTGAAGTAAAGCGAACTTTAATTAGATTCAAAATTTAAATATATGCATACATCTTAAGAAATGGTTTAATCCGTTAGATATAAACAAAATCTTTCAGTTGTGTTTGTAATATGTGTTCGTTTTACTTACATAGCACATTGCATTGTGGGATGTTCCTGGTAGGTAGCATTTTTATATATATAATATAACGGATCAAATCATTTCTCAAGATGTATGCATATATTTTAATTTTCAATCTAATTAAAGTTCATTTTCGTTTGACTTCAAGCATTCGACTTACTTACTTAGCGCATTGCATTGTGGGATGTGGCTGGTAGGCAGCGGCGCTCTATTGGAGCGAAGTCGGTGGCAACCATATTGTTTATATAGGGAGGCACTCAGTCTTCGCAATTACCGCGATTTGCATTTTGGGACGTGGCTGCTACGTAGCAGCGCTATTGGAGCGAAGTCTGCGGCGACCATATTGTTTCCGTACATAGGCACTCAGTCTTCGCGACTACCGAATTTTTAAAATATGTAGGAAGTCCTAGGATCGTTTTCGCAAGTCGGGAGTAGGCGTGTTTGACTTTTTTCGGTGCCAGGTATCACCATATAAAATTTGGTGACATTCGGTGCAAGTCCAAACGTCCAACCCGTATCTGAGTTGCAATTTGTTTTTTATAACCGAAAATGGTGCATTTTTCCCGGCTCTTCCTCACCATTAACATAACATGTTTTATCGCTCATAAGCCACTGATTTAACAAATTGCTAAGTTTTAAATTAGCATTTGGTAATAAGTTTACACGAAGCGTTTAAGAATTAAATCTGTTTTCAATATCAGTAACTTACTTGCACACACAAGAGCCATTTCTGCAACAAACTGCGAAGGTAAAACCACGTTAGCAAACGAAATCAACACTTCGCGATAACGCCGATCTTATTGCAAGTTCTTTAAAGAATCACGTGTCTTCCGTAGAGACCAACACGTTGCGGAGAGACTAATACGAATTATTTTACGATGCCGTCATAATTATCGAAAATGATTGCAATCGTAATCTCGAGATTTTAAGTGCTCAAACAGACGCAGGGCATATTTGTATTTGTCCCACCACTGTTCGGATTTGACCCGCTACTGAGCTTTGTCCCACCACTGTCCCACCACTCATTTCGTGATGTATTAATAATAGTTGTAAGTTTAAACTTTATTTATTTATTACCGTGGTTTTATATAGGGTCCCTTCAAGATTATCTACTCAGTTCCCAGCCTAACCACGGTCAAACACAAAAGTTCTAAGGCTAGAAAGAAACGAGGTAGGGTGACCTATTGGCGTTAATCGCAGTCCTAACGGGAGCCCATGCCAGGTCGCTGCGCCAGCCACAGAGAATGCATGGCGCTGTCGGATAGCTTGAAAAAGAGAGGATAACTTGAAAACAAACTAGGCTACCCTAAAGGATGACCTAACCAGTGCCCTCTTAGACTTATCCGCGTATGAAAGGTTTCCCTGGTCTATCAGAATACTAATTAGGCCTAAGTTAATGCAACCGTAAAGTTTCTGCAGTCTTTATTTTCCTCAACAACATTTTAGCACTAAATCTACGTAAAGTCTTGAGCGCGTCTGTCGGTTCTCGACAGTGATGATCGCTTTCCACCCTCAGCGTTGTCGTGAGGACTGAAGCCCCACCAGGCTCCTACTACTCAGATCCTCCTTCGAGTCGTCGGCCTGTCGCGTCTCCCGCTCCCAGCTGCGTCATCGTCTTCGATCAGAATTGTGCGTGGCAGTCGATCTGACTGAGTCTTCGAGCTCTTTGAACGGTCCGGCCTTCTTTTTTACACAATCGAACAAGGGGATTGGTTCCTAGGGAACTAAGAAGGGAGAGGGTTCTGGTTGTTAAGGACCGGCGGAAGCGGGTACTGGTAGCTAAAGACCTGAAAAGAGAGAGGGTGTTGAACTGCTGATTACTAAGGATCGACTGAGGAGAGGGTACTGATTGCAAAGAACCGGAGGCGGGAGAGGGTTTGACCGTGGAGATAACTCTTCCCCGCGGTGCTACAGGCCAAGAACGGAAGGCCGGCCGTGGCGAAGGAGGTATATATAGGCTACGACCATAGAAGACTCGTGCGTTATTAGACTAGATCGAATTGTCAGGATTCATACGGGCTTAGAATACAGTAAAATCTTAGTGTTAAGAAGCTGCGTTGCAGTACGTTTAACTGTGGAGTTCGCTTAACAGTGATGCTTCAGACTGGCATTATAGTAATAGGCTTAAAGTCAAAACTGTCACTTTTCAGACTGGCTTGATGAAGTCAAACGGTCATTGCTTCACGCTTGCTATAATGTGATGAAGTCTTGACTTCATGAAGTCAATTAACAATCTTGCTTCAGACTGACTTTAATGTGATGAAGCTAAACGGTCATAGCTTCAGACTGGCTTTAAAGCGATGAGTCACACTGTCATTGCTTCAGACTTTAACTTTTTAGCTTTTCACTTTCTCGCCTAGCGTTGGTGATCTAGGAGTGACCCTTGACAATTCTCTCACCTTTACTGAACACATTTCCAAACTCACCCGCACTTCCTACTTTCACCTAAGGCGCCTTAGTGCTATCCGTCGCTCTGTCTCGATCATCTCCAATTTTCACTTCGATTGTCCATGCATTTGTCTGCTCTAGACTTGACTACTGCAATTCCCTCCTCATTGGTCTTCCTAAGGTCCGTCTTGCTCCTCTTCAGTCCGTTCTCAATGCTGCTTCTAGACTAATTGCCCGTCTTCCTCGATTCTCTCATATCACCACCTTTATGGCAGGAGAACTCCACTGGCTCCCGCTTTCTGCCCGCATCCAATTCAAGGTCCTCATCCTTATCTCTAAGGCTCAACTTGGTTTTGCTCCGAAATATTTATGTGACTTAATTCATCGCCCTCACTCTGCTGCTTCTCTTCGTCCCCTACGTTCCTCTGACCGTTTGGACCTCCTCGTTTCCCGTGTCAGGACTTCTCTAGCTCAATCTAGGTCTTTTGCCTCCATTGGCCCTGCTCTTTGGAATGAGCTTCCTCTGTCCGTTCGTTCTTGTATTCTCTCAGGTAACGTCTCTTCCTCTTTTACGTTTCTTAAAATTTGCTTCTTCTCTCGAGGTCTTTCGCATTGGGATCGCTTCTGAATGGTCCTCCCGCTAGAAGCGCTTTATAAATATCCGAATACAATACAATACAATACAATAAAGCGATAAAATCAAAACGATTATTGTTTCAGGCTGACTTTAAGACGATGAAGTAAAACGGTCATTGCATCAGACTGACTCTAAGGCGATGAAGTCAAAATGGTCATTACTTCAGACTGTCTTTAAAGCGATGAATTCAAACGGTCATTGCTTCAGACTGGCTTTAAAGAGTTGAATCAAACAGTCATTGCTTTGAGGTGACAAAGTTTAAACGGTCATTGCTTCAGTCTTGGCTTTAAGGCGACAAAGTTTAAACGGTCATTGCTTCAGTCTTCCTCGATTCTCTCATATTACCACCTTTATGGCAGGAGAACTCCACTGGCTCCCGATTTCTGCCCGCATCCAATTCAAGGTCCTCATCCTTATCTCTAAGGCTCAACTTGGTTTTGCTCCGAAATATTTATGTGACTTAATTCATCGCCCTCACTCTGCTCACGGCGACAAAGTTTAAACGGTCATTGCTTCAGTCTTGGCTTTAGGCGACAAAGTTTAAACGGTCATTGCTTCAGTCTTGGCTTTAGGCGACAAAGTTTAAACGGTCATTGCTTCAGACTAGCTTAAAACCTTTGAAGTCAAATCGGTTATTGTCTTGATTACTATCGATGTTGTCCGGTAATTGGACTTCTGATTTCGCATTTACGATTCAGCTGAATGTTCTTTAACCTTAGCATCACCCCTTTTACGAATTCGGATGAAAGCGCATTCTTATGATAAATGGCAGATTACATTGACGCAGAAAACGCATGGCAATCGCGTGCAGTTGAAAACAACTGCTGGGGTGCTTAAAATGGCCTAATAAAAGGAAGGGTTCTGATTGGAAAGTGTATACGAGGTGCCTATAAAAGGAGAACGGTTCAACATAGTTTAGAAGGCGTTAATAGCTGCACTACTGGTTCCTCTGACCCTTGAGTTGTTTCTCCTGAGGGAGGAAAGGGGCGAAGGAGAATGGGGGGGGGGACTAGACGCGAATTGCTGTCACCTATTGTCACACATCGTTCATCACCGGACGACCGATAGGGGTGATTTGTTTCTTTTGGCGCCACTTCTGTCCCAGATAGAGTGCACGCAGATCCCCCATTAAAACGAGACCTATACATTGGCTAGAGAAGAATTCGTACTCGTCTTGGGTCGGGCTTTGTTCGTCTTTCGTCCGTCGTAGACAGTCAATGTCCTCAGCGAACAATAATCGACACCAGGCAAATAATTTTCCGCATCCTTTATCAGCGACAAATTCAATCTGCATAAACAATGAGAAGAAACAAAATAGCCAAATAGGCGATAATAACATGAGATTGTGACAGACAGATCGGAAGTAATATCAGAAGAGAGAAAGAGAGAGACAGAGAGAGACAGACAGACACAGACAGACAGAGACAGAGACAGACAGAGAAAGAGACAGAGACAGAGGCAGAGACAGAGAGAGAGACAGACAGAGACAGACAGACAGAGACAGAGAGACAGACAGAGAGACAGAGAGACAGAGAGACAGAGAGAGACAGACAGAGACAGACAGACAGACAGAGAGAGACAGAGAGAGAAAGAGAGACAGAGAGAGACAGAGACAGAGAAAGAGAGAATTACTTTCAAGCCATCTCAACTACTAAATTTATATCGAAACTCAACGGTTGGTTTTGATTCGTATGTATTGTAACCTAGGTCCCTATCTTCCAACTTCTTAATAGGCCTATCCCTCGTAACCTATAGGCCCCTATCTTCCAACTTCTTAATAGGCCTATCCCTCATAACCTATAGGCCCCTATCTTCCAACTTCTCAATAGGCCTATCCCTCGTAACCTAGGCCTCTATCTTCCAACTTCTTAATAGGCCTATCCCTCGTAACCTATAGGCCCCTATCTTCCAACTTCTTAATAGGCCTATCCCTCGTAACCTAGGCCCCTATCTTCCAACTTCTTAATAGGCCTATCCCTCATAACCTATAGGCCCCTATCTTCCAACTTCTCAATAGGCCTATCCCTCGTAACCTAGGCCTCTATCTTCCAACTTCTTAATAGGCCTATCCCTCGTAACCTATAGGCCCCTATCTTCCAACTTCTTAATAGGCCTATCCCTCGTAACCTAGGCCCCTATCTTCCAACTTCTTAATAGGCCTATCCCTCGTAACCTATAGGCCCCTATCTTCCAACTTCTTAATAGGCCTATCTCTTGTAACCTAGGCCCCTATCTTCCAACTTCTTAATAGGCCTATCCTCGTTCAGTTTCAATACAGTAAGTGTCAGTCAACTGAAGCCGCCCTTCGTATACAATACGATACAATTGCATTTGAAATTGTCCTATTCCCAAAGTTCGGAAGTGCACACTCGACCTTACGACAGTCTCCACAGACCATCAACATATTGCGGAACAATTGTGAGCGAAGGACTTGTTCAAGGTGTCTATCTCACATTAGGCCCTAATCGTTTCAGTTGAGGTTCGTATCCATACTTTCCGCGTAGCAGGCCGAACTCCCGAACTGATAGGTTAGCCTACTGTGCGCCACACCTGCTGTTCACAATCACACATGCATGACTTCCATGGACAAGGGTAGGCCTATACGGTATACGGTAACAGCACCTGCTCTTCTTGACTTGTCTGCTGCGTTGGTTCTGTGGACGATTCACTTCTTTTGCGCTGCCTTCAGCATTGGTTTGGAGTTTCTGGATCTGCATTGAGTTGGTTTGCTACTTATCTCTGTTCACATACTCACTAAGTAGGCCTATATATAGGCCTATGCCTACTTAAATCGTCCAAAGTTTTACTAACGTAAAACATCCCTATAAGGGTTCGGTGCTCGTAGTCACAATGTATATAACGTCAATGGTTAGATTACGCGGGAATCATTCAATGGGATATGTCATTCTTCAGATGATACTCAGATTTATATTTCGTTTGACAGTTTCTCTTGTCATTCATCTGTGGCAGCTGTAATCCATTGCCTTTGAGAACAACGTGCAGTCTGGGATGGTGGCTAATAAGCTCCTTCTAATTCCATCAAAAACTAATTAATTTCTGCTGTCGGATGGCTTAGGTCTCTAGTGTGAGAATTGTAAAAACAGACTGGGAGGGGTTAGACTTTCATGAGTTTGATCCATGTGGAGTTAAATATTTTATCCGTATTTTCCAAACTGAGAAAAAAAATGCAATAGAAAGCTTAAACTCCTTTAAGTGACGACACTACCAAATTTATTAGTAGGCCTATACAATTCACGTGGTCATAAATATCACAACAAACCATTATCATACATGATACGCCATGGAAATTTCTTCTCTTTGTCAGTTTTTGTCTTTTTTCTACAATTCTCACACTGTGCTTATGGTTTACGAAATATTGAACTGCATTAAAAATCAGTCTTTATTGTTCACCGCTATCGCTATTCCACAAAGTCACCTGATTGCCTCTTGTGGTCAATGGCCATAGGCCTAGGCCCTACCTAAAACTACAATCGTTCTGGGTGAACTCTACTCCTTCTCCGTATCTTTCATTCTGCCTATAGTCACTGCATTTATAAGTTCTAGTCACATTATGATTTTATATAGGTCTACTATAGGCATAAGCAATGTAATCGTTCGCAAAAAGGATTCGGATTGTTCCCATCACTGGCGGCGATCTTGTTTGACAGGTGGGGGAGGGGGGGGACACTTTTGAACTGATCTGGTCAAACATGAGTTTTGAACCGATCTGCTCAAAAAAGAGGTAGGCCTAAATAAAAATTTTCGCGCGTGATTTTGGCGACCTTTTTGGTGTTTCTTCAAAATGTGGGTGCCGATGTATGGTGTGTCCCCCGCTCTCAAAAGTGGGGGTCTTGTCCCCTTGACCCCCAGATCGCCGCCCATGGTTCCCATGCAGACAAAGTACTTCCTGGAGTCAACTTTCGTTGATGCAGTTGTTGCAATGTTCACCAGACGTGCAGCAATTAGTCAGTAGAAGAGGGATTGTAGAGCAAACAAAAACTTAACCTTCCGAGCGCCTGAGAGTCAATTGGATATAGAAAACTTATTAAGAAAAGAGTTTAAATTGGTACGCCGCCACCCAGGCGGCTCACATTTATTTACAATTGGTCAAGAGTTCGGCAATACGCTGTAAGCTTACCTACACCCAGGCAGATTGCAGAGATCCTCTTTGGAAAAGCATAGGAAGGTTTGTTGGTCTGTGGGAAAAGGGTTCTGGTTTTGATCTACCATGCAGTGATTCGAGCACATGGTCGGTGTACTGACGACTGATGATTTTTGTTGCTGATATAATTTTTGTCGTTTTTAAGTATATGGTAAAATTTTGATATCGCTTTTTCTGTAGGCCTACCTGTGCTAGTCAATTTCATGAATATATAGATATGCTGTTTTTTTTCTGCAGCTTGAGCTATTTCATTGTTCCAATAACTTTCATATCCAGCTCTTTTGCAGAACGGATACTACGGGCAAAGATGGCATATATAGCTATGTCGGAAGTAGAAGCGAGCGAGGGCAGTGGTGCACATGATAGTCTATTGATAGATATGAATGGCTCTGGACGTGGAACTGGATCGGCCTAGGCTTGGTTTCCACTCATGGCATTAGTCGCACCCAATACTGTTCTCGGCGATTAAATACATGGGATAAGTGGCTATCGATGAGCGACGCATGTGATGTAGACAGACAGATTAAGCAGCAACTGCAGCAGCCGATGCACAATGACGGCACCAAACCGCAGCTTCAAGAGTCGACGTGACATCTATCAGTATACATCCTAACAGACGATGACGAATACGCGCACAAGGCGGACGACGCGAAAGGCGACTATATAATTATAGGCAGCGCCGGATTTAGGCATAACTTAAAAGGCTACAGCTTAGGGCCTCACAATCCGCACGGGCCTCAACAAAGTTATAAATTTGGAGGGGGCTTTTTAATTTTATGTGCGGTATATATATATGTATATATATATATGTATGTATGTATTATGTAGAACCTTTTTATACGGCTTGTGTAGCAAATTTAATCTCGCCTGAGTATAGGCCTAAATGCATTCATTTGAAAATAATTTTGAATTTTTCACTTTAAATGCCTTGCTATTAAATAATTTAAAGACATAAGCCCCTATATGTCTTCAAGTTTTGTGCGACCTTCTTTGGTGTAATTTTTAACAAGGAGGCTCCAAGCTTTACATATCTTTAGAGCTTCACGAAGTCTAAATCCGACACTGCGACTTTGACAACGAACACAGGCAGAAAAGAACGGGGAAGAAGATTTAGAAGAGATGGGAGGCATAAAAGAGATGTTTGAAGTAGAATGGGATGGAAGCATACATTAAAGGAGTTTGGAGACGGGAAGAAGACAGTGTTTCCTGCAATGATTTATAGTGAGGACGTGCGTCGCTCTGATTGCACAACATTCAATTGTTATTGATAAATTCCTTAAAAGTGATCGTCATTAATTTCTTTTAGGGAGATATAATGAAGGCAGCATGCAGCATAAAGGAAATAAGAAGATAATGGTGGATCGGGGAACGCAGGATCGGCACAGGCCAAAGGATGGCAATAGGGGCCTAAGAAAACACAAGCAAGAGAGCAACGGAAAGATAGAAGGATTGAATATGGAGAGTGAAGAGAAAGCCGGATGCATGGGAATGAATGTTCGGTAGAGTTTAATTCATATGCTTAAACCATACTTTCATCCTCTGAGCTAAAATAAGACTAGTGTATGGCAGTAGAATATTGCGGAAGAGTGGCATGGAAAGTTGAGCAGAACAAGTGCAGGAGGAAGAAAAATCTTGAAGATAGAGACTTTGAGAAGTGGAAGCAGAAGCGTAATTAACTTTGGTCTAAAAGTGGGGTTACCAATTTCTTTTCCACTTTCCTTTTCGCAAGAAGACCATTTTGGACATATTACCCTCCCAGTAACTGATTAATTGTGATTATGAAACGCTGATGAACTTAATTCCATAACGGGAGTTTTATCGACTTATTGTCCTTTTTCGAACAAGGCGTACGTCCCATTTAGGCTTATATAGTTTCGGTCTTCGTCCGGACTTTCTCTATCTCGGTCATAGCTGCTGCGTCATTGACATTATCATAAGGCATGAGTCAATCTTCTGGAAAAATACTTTCATCTCCCTTTCAAGTGTCGGTCCACTTAGCCTACTCATCCGACCCTGTTCTTCGGCCTACCTATGTGTCAGTTTTACCTAGAAAAGTCGATGACCTACGCCTGTCCTAGTATTTCTCCACGTCTCTTTGCTTCTCTGTGTCCGTTCTGTCTCCCTGTCAGCAATTGGCTCCAGTCAGTTGGCAGTCAACTTAAATTTAGCGACATTCCGGCGCCATCCCTGGCCAGCTGATTGCCAACAGCAGAGATCGAACAAAAATACTTCGTAGAAAAGCGGTGCCAGCTAATGTGGTAATGGTAATTCCAATTTAAATATAATTAAATCCAGTAGTGGAATTCTACTTCGTTACATAAATACTTTCGTACATTTATGGTACTTACTCCTCACTTTGTCTACATACACGAAGCGAGGAGGAGACTGCGATCTCTGGGAAGGCACAATAATAAAATATTGATTGGTATTGTTTAAAAAGTGGGAGGTACGGTACTCCTCAGTTCAAACAGTTGGGTATACAGGTACCCCTCGCATCCCCCATAAATTACGCCTATGGGCGGAAGAAAGAAATTCGAAAGTTAAATTGGCAGAAGCTGAAGAGAGCAGTAATTTAGAGACCTTAAAGAGAGGAACCTTTAAACTTAAGTGAAGGGGGGCAACATCATCGAGTAACGCATGAATTTAAGTAATGGAAACCTATCGTTCACTTTCGGGGAATTCATCATTTAATTTCAAGATAAACTCAATGCAATCATTGACCACCCAAACAAATCAAAATTTAGACTCTGTGGTCTAAATTGAATGAATGAACTGAAGAATGTCGAACTTGACAGCGTCGTCATGTATACATAGAACAATAGAAATCGAACACTACAATGGTTTTGTCAAGACAATTGTGTCGGACAATACATGGAATTCCAGCAAATTAAGTTAAAGCGACACAGCAGAACAGAAATCAACGAAACGTTAATTGCTACAGGTGCAACTTAATTGGCTGCTGATCGACTAATTAGGAAGGGCTGCAGTAGGAATGACGGCTAAGGCTCACTGTTTATCCGCAGATGAGAAAATGAAGTTATTATTATTATTATGTTTATGCCTTGAGGTATTATAGTTCCCCCAGGGTCTTAGATATTACAAGTGTCATGGATCTGGAACGGTTACATCTCTTCGATCGCGGGCAGAGATTTGACAAAAGAACCGCTAAAAGCCACAGCATTGAACTATTATAATTTTTTCTCTTGCCCCAAGGTACATATGATCCCTCGGAGACTTAGATATTAAGGTATTTATTGTTATTTCTAGGAAATCAGGCCTCGTCCTCCGCTAAGTCATAAAACGTGCCGCGGTAAGCGATGGAATTATAGCATAGGCGTAATTTGTGGGGGTACGAGGGGTACCCGTACCCCCCACTTTTTGGACTGGGGTACCTTACCCCCACCCCACACACACTTTTTGAACAATGCCAATCAATATTTTATTATTGTGCCTTCCCAGAGATCGTAGTCTCCGCCTTGCTTCGTTTATGTAAGAAGTTGGTACCCCCACTTTTTAGACCAAAGTTACGCCCCCTGCATTATAGCGCTGAATACAGATGGAAAGGCGCTGGAAGAGAAAGGTAACCTCTCGCGGCTTCTCAGAGATGGCCGAGAGTCGCCGAACAACCTCTCGAATGAAACTGATTCCGGGGGGCGTTAATTGGCCCCAGTATCTCGAAGGCAATGGGCAAAAACAGGTGGGACGGGGCAGCCCAGAATGCCTCTCAGTTTTGCGTATGGCAGCCTGCTCCGCCGCGGTTCCCCCGCATTGGCTGTGTGGGCGATGTAAGATGCGGCGCAGGTGTGAATCACTGTGGCGTCCCAGGCCAGGTATTTACCAGACGCCAACGGGACCATTGTGGCCCCTCCAGGTCTCTTCCCATCTGACGGCTCCTTCGTACTCGGGACATCAGCCTTTCGAAGGGCTCGCCAGACTATGTCGTTGATGTCATGATGGCGAAGAGCTCGCCCGAACGCCAATCGACAGACAAGGCCGTGTTGGCCGTCCTGGTCCACCAGGTCGCCGCAGCCACATCGGTGGGGGTAACAGAGATCGAGACCAAGCCGAAGGTCGACTGCGACCTGTTACAGCTTCGTTACTCATGCACAGACTGCACGAGGGAATCGGCAGAACAGACAGCCAGTCCCCGGAATGGGGAAATCCGACCGCCAGCAATCGCGCCCGGTTCAACGGTGTGTCGGCACCCTCCCAAACCGCCGATCTGTCCACCTCAACCGCCGGTCCGTCCCAGATCGCCTGTTTTGTTGGAAATGGGTCGACACAAGATGGAAGTGTCTCCCTGCGGACCATCAGCAGCTCCTCCAGTGTGGATCAGCTACTACCAGGTATCGATCTAGAATGGCGGACTGGAGTGCGAGGGTTGACGCAGCTGAAGCCAAAAAGGCGGAGGAAGCCAGCGATTCAACCCTCCACAAACAAAGACCGACAAATCTGATGGGCAGTGTAGCCTGTAACCACTGGATTGTTGAGTTTGATGCTTACAATTGATTCTAGGCCTGTCATTGAGCCGCTCCAAGGCTGGATGGCCAGAACATGGGGATCATCGGAGCAAGTGGCTTATCCGGGGACGACCTTAATAAGATGAGGGTGCTCTGGGAGGACAGACGGCGGAGGTTCTTGATAGCGTCGCACATCTGCCCGCACTGTAGACTGAGGGCGGCGTCCAGGGCCTGCCCTTTGAACAGTGGTGCCCCGAGCAGAGCGATTATTATTTTTTTTACCCGAGGTATATGATCCCTCAGGTGTCAGATACTAATTAAATATGTTGATTCTGGAGTGGCCGTCCTGGTCAAGATCTGGAACAACGAAAGTGCTGTGGAAGGCAACTGCGTTGAAACGCTGAATAACGATGGATATGCGTTGAAACAAATAACTATAGTTTCTCTAGGGTCTCCCGACGTCTGGTGCAGGAGACGCCCTAGGTCGGTGCAGAAAAGCCAGTCCCTTGGCGTTAACTGGTCCCAAGGTCTGAAAGGCCAATGGGACAAATGGTAGGATTGCAATTGCATCAACTATTATTATTATTATTATTATTATTATTATTATTATTATTATTATTATTATTATTATTATTATTATTATTATTATATTATTATTATTATTTTTTCAATCATTGCGTTATCATTATCCGGTTACATTAAAGTCGGGATTCTGGTTCCCCATCGTGCCTAGGCACGCGATAGCATTGAACCTCTGGATTGTGATTGATAGTTTTTGTAACAGGAAGAAGGTTTCTCGAGGATCTTCCGTTAATCTCGTCAATCGTCGGCCGAGTTCTTTGATGAATGCCAAGCCTTCGTGGTCCATAGGTCCCATCGTTTCTATTGCGATTGGAGTGAAGCAATATCTCAACGATAGCTCCGCGTATTTGGATTTCTTTCGAGTTGCGGCTATTTCTGCGGCTCCTCCCGCTGCTGTAGATGTCTCGGCCAAATATGATGGCGCAAAAGTGTCGATGATCGTTACGTCCCAAATCAGGGAACGCCCGCTGTTCCACGGAATCAGAGTTTGACCATCAGGTCTTTTCCCGTCTAGTCGGGAGAGGCCAGCCGGTTCCTTGATTGAAGGGGTGCCTGCCTTAATGAGACTGCGCAGCACGATGTCGTTTATTGATGCGTGTCTAGCTTGTCTGCCGAAGCTTAGTGAGCATGCCAATCCATGTGAGCCTCTGGCTGAAACCGTCGTTCCGCATGCGCATGTGTGGGGGGCACAGATGACTGCACCCAGTCTCAGGCCCACAGCTACTCTCAGTGACTCGTCATCCAGTCTTAGGCCTTGTGCGGCTAGCGGAAGGGCATGGAGCCAGTCTGAGGCGTGCGGGGCCTGTATGGCATTTAGCCTGGCCCGATCGTACGGGTCCTGAGATCGAGATGCGATCTCTGTCATGGCTGCTGATAACAATGGTATGTCCCATGAGGCCTGTTTGTAATCTAAAGACGGGGAGGCGATCTCTTCCACGATGCTCTGCTGCCAACGAGTTCTCATTATTTCCACAATAGAGTCTTCAGGCACCTGTGTAAGGGCGAGGATGTGTGATTGGATGAGGTGAGATCTTGCGGCTGAAGCTAAAAAAAAAAGCTGGAAGTGCCAACGAAGAAGCTCTCCTTATTCCCAGTCCGCCCATCCTGATAGGCATGGAAACGAGTGTCCATTGATCGTCAGAAAGAGAGATGTTAAGAATGCTCTCGATGCCCGAGCGTAGTCTTTCGTCGAATCTCGTGAGGCCCGGGTGGTCATGACAGGGCGTGCAGCGCAAGATGTGGATGAGCCTCGGCGCCCCTATTGAGCTTCGTAGTATCAGGAGCGCATCCTGTCTTGGTATTTGTTCAAGTTTTTTCATGGCTCTTGCCAAGTTCGTCGTGACTGAGTTGAAGGATTCGTTTAAGGCTTCTCGTGACGATAGTGGTGCGCCTAACAGTTTATCTGATGATGGATCAATACGCAGGAATTGATTCACAGGTTCTGGTAGGGCGATCTCTGTGTTCTTGGCTAGTATCTCGCATTTCGAGTTGTTGATAGTTAAACCCAGAAGGGCGCAACCTTTCACTATTGCCGCTACGTCCTCACAGACCATTTCGTGCCCGCCGCCCACGGTCAGATCATCTAAATATCCGAAGGCTAGTGGCGATTGTAACTGAGACAGAATTCCTTGAAGCGGTAGGCAAAAGAGGACTGGTCCCAAAGGATCGCCTTGTTGCGGGCCTTCTTGCGATTGTAGAGTGAAGTTCCCGTATTTCAGGTTAGATGGTTCAGCGTACGCCAGATGGCAGTACGCGGAGAGTTCGGGGCACTATTATTATTATTATTTTTTTATTTTTTATTTTTTTAAATTTTTTTACCCGAGGTATTTATGATCCCTCAGGTGCAAGATACTAATTAATGGTGTTGACTCTGGAGTGACCGTCCTGGTCAAGATCCGGGAGAATCTTATTATTATTATTATTATTATTATTATTTTTTTTTTTTTTTTTTTTTACCCGAGGTATTTATGATCCCTCAGGTGCAAGATACTAATTAATGGTGTTGACTCTGGAGTGGCCGTCCTGGTCAAGATCCGGGAGAACAAAAGTGCTGTGGAAGGCGACTGCGTTGAAACGTTGAATTACAACGGACAGGCGCTGGAAGAGATAGCTGGTTTCCCTTGGGTCTCCCGAGATTTGGCTTAGGAGACGTCCAAGGTCAGAGAGGAATGCCTGTCCTGCGGCGTTAGCTGGTCCCAAGGTTTCAAAAGCCAATGGAACAAAATGGTAGAATTGCATAATTATTATTATTATTATTATTATTATTATTATTATTATTATTATTATTATTATTATTATTATTATTATTATTATTATTACGACGAATAGTTAGGTCCAGCTTGGATGGGCCCGCCGGTCCTCGATCCCGGGCAGTCCTGACATGGTGCCCTGGTATGCGACTGCATTGAATCGTTGAATTGTTATTGATATGTTCTGGAAGAGAAAGGCTGTCTCGCGGGCGTCGCCAGTGATTGCCGTCAATCGGCGGCCGATTTCGGAAATGAAGGCGAGACCTTCTTTCTTGGTAGGGCCCAATGTTTCCACGGCGACCGGCACGAAGGTGTATCTCGTTTGGAGTTCTGAATATTTGGCGTGCTTCCTTGTGCTGCTCCTCCGGCCGCGAGCGCCGTCTCGGGGATTATTATTATTACTATTTTTATTTTATTATTATTATTTTTTTTAAATATTTTATTTCTTTTAAATTTTGCCCCGGGGTATCTAGGATCCCCCATGTAGGTAAAAAATTACCCGGAGACATATATAAACAAAGAAAAAGATTATTCCTGGAACGGCCGAGCGAGTTTTTGCTGCGATGTTGTTAGGGAGCCTAGGTGAGTGACTGCTTTAAAACGTTAAATAATAATACTTTGAAATAGGAAGCTTGTTTCCCTCTTGTTATTATTATTATTATCATTATTATTATTATTATTATTATTTTTTTATTATTTTTTTTTTAATTTTTTTTTATTAATTTTATTATTAATATTATTGTGAACTGAGTTTTGTGTACAGTCTTGCAGTGCGAGATATTTAGCGTATATATTTAGTGCGTTTATTTTAGTTTCACGTGTATATGTATATATGATAGATGTATAACGTTTAGTCTTAGTGACACGCGCGGCCGGCCGATCTCGGCAGCGGCGCGCTATATGTATATTATTAGATTTCACTTATGCGCACAGAAGACAGGTGTGTCAAGAGGCGCGAAGAATTATGCTGACTAGAGAAGTTTGAATTCGAGTGTGTTCGCTGTAGTAGTGTGGCTGACTAGTTGAGTTGTAATCGAATTGAGTTCTGTCTGTTTGTTTCTTATTAAACTAAAAGATATTAAACTGTGTTGCTGATTAATTCAGGTTATACTTATACGTAGAATTAGTGTTCAAAAGGTGAACGTTAAATAGGCGTTAAGTACGAAGAGAACAAGGATTTAATCAGAAGGATTGTCAACGGAAGGATTGGGTTGACATTATTGGTGGCAGTGACGGTGTGGATAAAAACTCACGGTGGAATAGCTACGGTGTGGATAAGAACTCACGGTGGAACAGCGTCGGTGTGGATAAGAAGTTACGGTGTGGATAAATACTCACGGTGGAACAGCGTCGGTGTGGATAAATACTCACGGTGGATAAATACTCACGGTGGAATATATACTCACGGTGGAATAATTACTCACGGTGGATATAAACTCACGGTGGATTAAAATTCACGTTATCACCTCCTTCGGCGGATAGAAGAATCTACGACGGTGTTAGAAGAATCTACGACGGTGTTAGAAGAATCTACGCGTTGTGTGCTGTGTGACGAATTTACGATATCATCGACGGTGGAACACGAGAAACGGTATAAAAATTTCGTTGTTTTCCACGAACAAATATAAAAGAAATCCCGTTTGTTTATCGATTCACACAACAAGAAAAACCGTGACTTCTTTGAAAAGAGAAATCACCAAAGTAAACAAGTAAGATGGAGAAACTAAGTGCTGAAAGACAAGCAGATATTAAGAAGATGTCTACGGAAAGGCTAAAACAGCGTTTGTTGAAAGCCGGTTTTAAAGAAGAACAATTAGAAGGTATGTCACGTGGTGACATGATGAAGGAACTCGCCGAAGTGTGGGTGAAAGAAGTCGAAGAAGAAGGTGCAGTTGGCGGTGCCGTAGAAAAGGCTATTGAAAACCTCCTGCGCCTATGTCTATGGAGATGTTAATGCAGTGGATGATGATGACGAGACAGGAAGAGAAAGAAAGAGAAGATAGACGAAGACAAGAAGAGAAAGAACTGAGACAAGAAGAGAAAGAAAGAGAAGATAGACGAAGACAAGAAGAGAAAGAGTTGAGACAAGAAGCAGAACTTGCAAGGCAAGAGGAATTGCGCCTGCAGAGAGAGAGAGAAGATAAAGCAGAACAAGTGCGTAAGACAGAACTGGAATTGCAAAAGCATCAGTTCGAGATTCAATTAGAACAGTTGAAACGAGATAGAGAAGATGCTGAAAGAAGAAGACTGGAGCAGATGATTGAATCTGAAAAAGCTAGAAAAAGTGATGAAGAAGTACGTCAGCAACAGATTGAAGCAAAGAGAATGCGTGAAGAAGAAAAAGAAAAAGCGCGAACGTTAGAGTTGGAACGTGCAGAACAGATCAGACAAGAAGAACTCAAATTTCAGAAAGAAAGTTTGGAAAAGGCAGAGGCAGAAAGACAGGAACGTCTGAAACTGGAGAAATCAAAATTGACATTGAAAGAAACGCAAATGAGAGAAGAACGGGAAGCAGAAAGAAGGAAACAGCAAGAAAGTGAAACTTTGGTGTCAAAAATTAAGAAAATAGGTGATGCAATGAAGCATGTATTGCCTCAAATGCCAACTGATATGATGGAGGTGCCATTATATTTTGAAACAGTCGAGAACGCGTTTCGTAGTTTTGCTGTGGAAAAGCCGTTTTGGGTGAAATTATTACTACCATTGATGACGCCGAAAGCTCGAACCGTTCTGAATAGATTGTCATACGATGATCTAGACAATTATGATAGAGTCAAGCAGCACTTATTAAAAGAATTTAAGTTGACTTCGAGAGAATACAGAGCCAGATTTGTGGATGCTAAGAAGACGACAGAAGAGACTTATACGATGTTTACGGCAAGACTGAAGAACTTGCTAAACTATTACGTGAGAAGTCGAAACGTGAACAGAGAGTATGATACGCTCTTTGATTTGCTGGTAGCGGATAAGCTAAAAGAATGTTTACCGCCAGGTCCACTACAGTTTGTATTGTCGAAGGAAGGAACTGACTGTCTCCAAGCTAGTGCAGTGGCAGACTTAGCAGACATTCATGTAAACAATCGAATTGGGTTTGCGATCCCAAATATAAACAGTTATCCTTCTCAACGTTCCGTAAACCAAAGCCAGAGTGGAAAGTGGAAAAGTAATCCAGGAACAGGGAATCAGTTCAAAGGTAAAGAAGTCAAGGCTAGTGTCCCTGTACCCAATGAGACCAGAGACGTGACGTTTGGTCGTCAGGGATTTAACAAATCGTCAGCGCCGTTTGCCAAGAGGGAAGGCAACACATCGTTTGTACAGTATAAGAGAAATGAAGGAAATGAACAACGAGGCATGGTTGTGAAGCGTTGTCACAACTGTGGTTCAGACAAACATTTGGTTAAATTTTGTCCAGTTCCAGTGGCAGCAGCTAGTTCTAGCAGAAATCAAGAACACACAAGGGTGAATTTGATTCAAGTGGTTAGTGATACAGGTAATCAAACCACGGGTCAAGAAAACCAAGAGACTGAAGTAAAATCAGTAATGAAATGTGGTATTCAAAAAGAAATTCTATTGGATGCTGAAATTCAGAGAGAAGTCATAGGAAAAGATGACAGTCGAATATTGAAGAAATCGTTCTTGCAATATGTCGAGGTTGAAATTCGTGCAGTAGACAGTAAAGAGCCAGTGAAAGTCAAAGCACTGAGCGACTCGGGTGCAGAGATTCCGGTGATTAGTGAAGAATTACTGGAAGGCATGAAGGTGGAACAAATTGGAAAAGTGAATTTGCAATGTGTGGCAGGAGATGCCATTCCTGCGAAGTTAGTGAAAGTCGATGTTAGACTGTGTGGTAGTGACGTGGAAGAAGAGGGATTTCCGCGTAAAATCCAGTGTTCACTTACACCTTATGTCACCTTGATGTGTGCTAGTATTGCAAAGATGGGCAGTACAGAAAGATTCTTGTTGCATCCAGAGATAATTGCCGAATTAAAAGCCGTACCACAGATGAAAATTAAAACGATACAAGGAGATGTGAGTGTACAAGCAAATGTAATGACGAGAGCGCAGAGTCGGAAACAGGAAATGGTAGATGTTGATGAGAAGAGTGAAACTGAAAGTTCCAGTGATGAGGAAAACGAAAGTAATGAGCAACGAAGCTTATCGCGAGATGGTGTAACATCAGAGATAAACGAGCAAGAGATGGCTGCATGCGAGAATGGCACATTAAATGAAACTGAAGAAGACAATGAATGTGATGTGGGGATAGGAGACTTGTATAGAGATGAAGAGATGGACGAAGAACAAAAGGTGCAGATTGCCGATTCGAAGAAGTTCGAAGAGCAACAGAGAAAGGATGAATCGTTGAAGCCATGGTGGAAGTTAGCACAAGAGAAAGAATCTGAATTCTGTGTGATCAACGGTTTATTACATAAGAAGTATCAGATATTAGACCAGACGATATATCAACTAGTGTTACCAAAAGAGAGACGAATTAAAGTGATGGAATTGGCGCATGAATCGGTATTTGGAGGACATCTAGGAGAAGAGAAAACAAGAGAACGAATAAAGTTGTCCTTTGTATGGCCAAAGATGAGAAGAGACATTGTGAAATTTTGTAAGTCTTGCGAGAAATGTCAACTAAAGGCAAGGAGTTTGGTGATGGATAGAGTGCCTATCACTCCGGTCTCAAGAGAAGAGGTCGCCTTCAAGAGAATGACGATGGACCTCGTTGGCCCGATCGATCCAGTATCTGCTGCAGGTCACAAGTATTGTTTATGCATTGTGGACTCGTGCACCAGATGGCCTACAATCTTCTTATTGAAATCGTTGACAGCGAAGGCTGTGTGTGAAGCGTTGATGGAACTGTTCATGAACGTTGGTGTGCCGTCCGTGATTACAAGTGACCAAGGAACGAACTTCACAGCCAGTTTGACAAGAGAATTTCTCAATTTAATGGGCTGTAGTCCAAGATTCGACACACCAGGACACCCAGAGGCTGCTGGATTAGTAGAAAGATGGAATCAGACATTTAAAAAGATGATCCATCATGTGATAATAGACAACCCGAGGAAATGGCACAAGATAATTCCTTTTACAGTGTGGGCATTACGTGAAGTGCCGAATGCAACTACTGGAGTATCACCATATATGCTTGTCTATGGGAAAATTCCGAGAGGACCATTGGCAATATTAAAAGAGAGTTGGACTAGAGAAATAAACTTACCACCTCATGTTGGAGTTAAACCAGAAAAGTATTTGAAAGAACTCAAAGAAAATATGGAAAAAGCATTATTGTTTGCAGAATCCTACTCTCGAGAAAAGCAATTACAATACACGAATCAGTATAACAAGAGAGCAAAGCACAAAGAATTTGAAGCTGGTGAGAAAGTCATTGTTTTGTATCCAACGTCAACAAACAAACTTATTTCTCGATGGCATGGTCCATGTACGATCATACATCGAAGATCAAAGTACTCTTATTTAGTCGATATGGGTGAAAATGGTCGAAAAATAATTCACGCCAACAAGATCAGAAAATATGTTACTCGAGCATTAAGTTGTGGTCTAATCGTTGAAGAAGATGAAGATTTTGGTTCAGTGGTTGAATTACCAATGAGGAATGAGGTTCAAGATGACAAGAATTCACTTAACCTCGATCCTGAACAAATTAGCCATTTGACAGTAACTCAGCAAGAACAGTTGTTGAAAGTCTTGAACAAATACTGTGACAGATTTTCAGAAAAACCCGGATTATGTACATTGGTTGAACATGAAATTGAACTAAAACCAGGATTTCATGAAAAGGAATTTGCAGCATATCGAATTCCTTTGATTTATCGAGCAGAAGTGGAACGTCAGATCAAAGAAATGTTAAAAACAAACATTATTAAACCATCATCGAGCAGAATGGCAAGCCCTTTGGTTATTGTTAAAAAGAAAGACGGATCTTTAAGACTTGCCTGTGACTACAGATACATTAACTCATTCACAGTGGATTGTAAATATCCGATGCCGATTGTCAGAGACGTTTTGAACAAAGTTGGAAAGTCTAATGTGATTTCTATTTTGGACTGTCGAAGTGCTTATTGGACTTGTCCTGTAAAACAATCTGATCAATGGAAGACAGCTTTTGTAACACATAATGGACTGTATGAATTTACTCGTGTTCCTTTTGGAATGATAAATTCAGGCCGAACTTTTGTTAAGGCGATAAATTTAGTTTTACAGCCTATAAGTGACTTTGCAGAACCGTATGTTGATGACATTGCTGTGCATTCTGACAGTTGGAAAGTTCACTTGCAGCATCTAGATGCATTTTTGATGCAAATGAGATTGCATAACGTTACTTTGAATTTGAAAAAATGCATATTTGGTAAGAGTGAGGTAAGGTTTATCGGTCATGTGGTTGGGTCTGGTAAGATAAAGATGAATCCAGACAGAATTGAAAGTTTGACTAATTTGAAGATCCCAGAAACTAAGAAGCAAGTTAAGCAACTGCTTGGATTTTTTAATTATTACAGACAGTTTATTAAGGACTTTGCACAGATTGCGAAACCTTTATCTGATTTAACTAGTAAACGTGTTTCTGATAAGATTGATTGGACTGTTGAACATCAGCAAGCATTTGATTTACTTAAAGAGGCTGTGCGATCCAAAGTAGTGTTATATGTTTTTGAAGTGGGAAAACCATTCAATTTGTACTGCGATAGTAGTGACTTTGCAGTCGGTGCTGTTTTAACACAGATGGACGACAAGGGAATAGAACGCCCTGTGTCATTTATCAGTCAGAAATTAACTGATACCCAGAAGAGATGGGCTACTGTGGAAAAGGAAGCCTATGCTATTGTTTGGGCTCTAAACAAATTAAAAGAAATTATAATTGGATCAAAAATTTTCATTTTTACTGATCACAATCCTCTTACATATTTGACTGAGTCAATGTCTAAGTCTGCTAAACTTGTGCGTTGGGCGTTAGCCTTACAAACTTTTGATGTTGAGGTGAAGTACAAGAAGGGCAGATTGAATATTATTGCTGATTGTTTGTCAAGACTATAAGTAATCGTAAGACTGTTTATTGATAAGTTAGATATATATATGTTTCATGTATTTTGGTAATTTCGCGAATTTTTAAATTTAATTTGCTCAATTCCAGAAAAAGGAAGGAGGTAATGTGAACTGAGTTTTGTGTACAGTCTTGCAGTGCGAGATATTTAGCGTATATATTTAGTGCGTTTATTTTAGTTTCACGTGTATATGTATATATGATAGATGTATAACGTTTAGTCTTAGTGACACGCGCGGCCGGCCGATCTCGGCAGCGGCGCGCTATATGTATATTATTAGATTTCACTTATGCGCACAGAAGACAGGTGTGTCAAGAGGCGCGAAGAATTATGCTGACTAGAGAAGTTTGAATTCGAGTGTGTTCGCTGTAGTAGTGTGGCTGACTAGTTGAGTTGTAATCGAATTGAGTTCTGTCTGTTTGTTTCTTATTAAACTAAAAGATATTAAACTGTGTTGCTGATTAATTCAGGTTATACTTATACGTAGAATTAGTGTTCAAAAGGTGAACGTTAAATAGGCGTTAAGTACGAAGAGAACAAGGATTTAATCAGAAGGATTGTCAACGGAAGGATTGGGTTGACATTATTGGTGGCAGTGACGGTGTGGATAAAAACTCACGGTGGAATAGCTACGGTGTGGATAAGAACTCACGGTGGAACAGCGTCGGTGTGGATAAGAAGTTACGGTGTGGATAAATACTCACGGTGGAACAGCGTCGGTGTGGATAAATACTCACGGTGGATAAATACTCACGGTGGAATATATACTCACGGTGGAATAATTACTCACGGTGGATATAAACTCACGGTGGATTAAAATTCACGTTATCACCTCCTTCGGCGGATAGAAGAATCTACGACGGTGTTAGAAGAATCTACGACGGTGTTAGAAGAATCTACGCGTTGTGTGCTGTGTGACGAATTTACGATATCATCGACGGTGGAACACGAGAAACGGTATAAAAATTTCGTTGTTTTCCACGAACAAATATAAAAGAAATCCCGTTTGTTTATCGATTCACACAACAAGAAAAACCGTGACTTCTTTGAAAAGAGAAATCACCAAAGTAAACAAGTAAGATGGAGAAACTAAGTGCTGAAAGACAAGCAGATATTAAGAAGATGTCTACGGAAAGGCTAAAACAGCGTTTGTTGAAAGCCGGTTTTAAAGAAGAACAATTAGAAGGTATGTCACGTGGTGACATGATGAAGGAACTCGCCGAAGTGTGGGTGAAAGAAGTCGAAGAAGAAGGTGCAGTTGGCGGTGCCGTAGAAAAGGCTATTGAAAAACCTCCTGCGCCTATGTCTATGGAGATGTTAATGCAGTGGATGATGATGACGAGACAGGAAGAGAAAGAAAGAGAAGATAGACGAAGACAAGAAGAGAAAGAACTGAGACAAGAAGAGAAAGAAAGAGAAGATAGACGAAGACAAGAAGAGAAAGAGTTGAGACAAGAAGCAGAACTTGCAAGGCAAGAGGAATTGCGCCTGCAGAGAGAGAGAGAGAAGATAAAGCAGAACAAGTGCGTAAGACAGAACTGGAATTGCAAAAGCATCAGTTCGAGATTCAATTAGAACAGTTGAAACGAGATAGAGAAGATGCTGAAAGAAGAAGACTGGAGCAGATGATTGAATCTGAAAAAGCTAGAAAAAGTGATGAAGAAGTACGTCAGCAACAGATTGAAGCAAAGAGAATGCGTGAAGAAGAAAAAGAAAAAGCGCGAACGTTAGAGTTGGAACGTGCAGAACAGATCAGACAAGAAGAACTCAAATTTCAGAAAGAAAGTTTGGAAAAGGCAGAGGCAGAAAGACAGGAACGTCTGAAACTGGAGAAATCAAAATTGACATTGAAAGAAACGCAAATGAGAGAAGAACGGGAAGCAGAAAGAAGGAAACAGCAAGAAAGTGAAACTTTGGTGTCAAAAATTAAGAAAATAGGTGATGCAATGAAGCATGTATTGCCTCAAATGCCAACTGATATGATGGAGGTGCCATTATATTTTGAAACAGTCGAGAACGCGTTTCGTAGTTTTGCTGTGGAAAAGCCGTTTTGGGTGAAATTATTACTACCATTGATGACGCCGAAAGCTCGAACCGTTCTGAATAGATTGTCATACGATGATCTAGACAATTATGATAGAGTCAAGCAGCACTTATTAAAAGAATTTAAGTTGACTTCGAGAGAATACAGAGCCAGATTTGTGGATGCTAAGAAGACGACAGAAGAGACTTATACGATGTTTACGGCAAGACTGAAGAACTTGCTAAACTATTACGTGAGAAGTCGAAACGTGAACAGAGAGTATGATACGCTCTTTGATTTGCTGGTAGCGGATAAGCTAAAAGAATGTTTACCGCCAGGTCCACTACAGTTTGTATTGTCGAAGGAAGGAACTGACTGTCTCCAAGCTAGTGCAGTGGCAGACTTAGCAGACATTCATGTAAACAATCGAATTGGGTTTGCGATCCCAAATATAAACAGTTATCCTTCTCAACGTTCCGTAAACCAAAGCCAGAGTGGAAAGTGGAAAAGTAATCCAGGAACAGGGAATCAGTTCAAAGGTAAAGAAGTCAAGGCTAGTGTCCCTGTACCCAATGAGACCAGAGACGTGACGTTTGGTCGTCAGGGATTTAACAAATCGTCAGCGCCGTTTGCCAAGAGGGAAGGCAACACATCGTTTGTACAGTATAAGAGAAATGAAGGAAATGAACAACGAGGCATGGTTGTGAAGCGTTGTCACAACTGTGGTTCAGACAAACATTTGGTTAAATTTTGTCCAGTTCCAGTGGCAGCAGCTAGTTCTAGCAGAAATCAAGAACACACAAGGGTGAATTTGATTCAAGTGGTTAGTGATACAGGTAATCAAACCACGGGTCAAGAAAACCAAGAGACTGAAGTAAAATCAGTAATGAAATGTGGTATTCAAAAAGAAATTCTATTGGATGCTGAAATTCAGAGAGAAGTCATAGGAAAAGATGACAGTCGAATATTGAAGAAATCGTTCTTGCAATATGTCGAGGTTGAAATTCGTGCAGTAGACAGTAAAGAGCCAGTGAAAGTCAAAGCACTGAGCGACTCGGGTGCAGAGATTCCGGTGATTAGTGAAGAATTACTGGAAGGCATGAAGGTGGAACAAATTGGAAAAGTGAATTTGCAATGTGTGGCAGGAGATGCCATTCCTGCGAAGTTAGTGAAAGTCGATGTTAGACTGTGTGGTAGTGACGTGGAAGAAGAGGGATTTCCGCGTAAAATCCAGTGTTCACTTACACCTTATGTCACCTTGATGTGTGCTAGTATTGCAAAGATGGGCAGTACAGAAAGATTCTTGTTGCATCCAGAGATAATTGCCGAATTAAAAGCCGTACCACAGATGAAAATTAAAACGATACAAGGAGATGTGAGTGTACAAGCAAATGTAATGACGAGAGCGCAGAGTCGGAAACAGGAAATGGTAGATGTTGATGAGAAGAGTGAAACTGAAAGTTCCAGTGATGAGGAAAACGAAAGTAATGAGCAACGAAGCTTATCGCGAGATGGTGTAACATCAGAGATAAACGAGCAAGAGATGGCTGCATGCGAGAATGGCACATTAAATGAAACTGAAGAAGACAATGAATGTGATGTGGGGATAGGAGACTTGTATAGAGATGAAGAGATGGACGAAGAACAAAAGGTGCAGATTGCCGATTCGAAGAAGTTCGAAGAGCAACAGAGAAAGGATGAATCGTTGAAGCCATGGTGGAAGTTAGCACAAGAGAAAGAATCTGAATTCTGTGTGATCAACGGTTTATTACATAAGAAGTATCAGATATTAGACCAGACGATATATCAACTAGTGTTACCAAAAGAGAGACGAATTAAAGTGATGGAATTGGCGCATGAATCGGTATTTGGAGGACATCTAGGAGAAGAGAAAACAAGAGAACGAATAAAGTTGTCCTTTGTATGGCCAAAGATGAGAAGAGACATTGTGAAATTTTGTAAGTCTTGCGAGAAATGTCAACTAAAGGCAAGGAGTTTGGTGATGGATAGAGTGCCTATCACTCCGGTCTCAAGAGAAGAGGTCGCCTTCAAGAGAATGACGATGGACCTCGTTGGCCCGATCGATCCAGTATCTGCTGCAGGTCACAAGTATTGTTTATGCATTGTGGACTCGTGCACCAGATGGCCTACAATCTTCTTATTGAAATCGTTGACAGCGAAGGCTGTGTGTGAAGCGTTGATGGAACTGTTCATGAACGTTGGTGTGCCGTCCGTGATTACAAGTGACCAAGGAACGAACTTCACAGCCAGTTTGACAAGAGAATTTCTCAATTTAATGGGCTGTAGTCCAAGATTCGACACACCAGGACACCCAGAGGCTGCTGGATTAGTAGAAAGATGGAATCAGACATTTAAAAAGATGATCCATCATGTGATAATAGACAACCCGAGGAAATGGCACAAGATAATTCCTTTTACAGTGTGGGCATTACGTGAAGTGCCGAATGCAACTACTGGAGTATCACCATATATGCTTGTCTATGGGAAAATTCCGAGAGGACCATTGGCAATATTAAAAGAGAGTTGGACTAGAGAAATAAACTTACCACCTCATGTTGGAGTTAAACCAGAAAAGTATTTGAAAGAACTCAAAGAAAATATGGAAAAAGCATTATTGTTTGCAGAATCCTACTCTCGAGAAAAGCAATTACAATACACGAATCAGTATAACAAGAGAGCAAAGCACAAAGAATTTGAAGCTGGTGAGAAAGTCATTGTTTTGTATCCAACGTCAACAAACAAACTTATTTCTCGATGGCATGGTCCATGTACGATCATACATCGAAGATCAAAGTACTCTTATTTAGTCGATATGGGTGAAAATGGTCGAAAAATAATTCACGCCAACAAGATCAGAAAATATGTTACTCGAGCATTAAGTTGTGGTCTAATCGTTGAAGAAGATGAAGATTTTGGTTCAGTGGTTGAATTACCAATGAGGAATGAGGTTCAAGATGACAAGAATTCACTTAACCTCGATCCTGAACAAATTAGCCATTTGACAGTAACTCAGCAAGAACAGTTGTTGAAAGTCTTGAACAAATACTGTGACAGATTTTCAGAAAAACCCGGATTATGTACATTGGTTGAACATGAAATTGAACTAAAACCAGGATTTCATGAAAAGGAATTTGCAGCATATCGAATTCCTTTGATTTATCGAGCAGAAGTGGAACGTCAGATCAAAGAAATGTTAAAAACAAACATTATTAAACCATCATCGAGCAGAATGGCAAGCCCTTTGGTTATTGTTAAAAAGAAAGACGGATCTTTAAGACTTGCCTGTGACTACAGATACATTAACTCATTCACAGTGGATTGTAAATATCCGATGCCGATTGTCAGAGACGTTTTGAACAAAGTTGGAAAGTCTAATGTGATTTCTATTTTGGACTGTCGAAGTGCTTATTGGACTTGTCCTGTAAAACAATCTGATCAATGGAAGACAGCTTTTGTAACACATAATGGACTGTATGAATTTACTCGTGTTCCTTTTGGAATGATAAATTCAGGCCGAACTTTTGTTAAGGCGATAAATTTAGTTTTACAGCCTATAAGTGACTTTGCAGAACCGTATGTTGATGACATTGCTGTGCATTCTGACAGTTGGAAAGTTCACTTGCAGCATCTAGATGCATTTTTGATGCAAATGAGATTGCATAACGTTACTTTGAATTTGAAAAAATGCATATTTGGTAAGAGTGAGGTAAGGTTTATCGGTCATGTGGTTGGGTCTGGTAAGATAAAGATGAATCCAGACAGAATTGAAAGTTTGACTAATTTGAAGATCCCAGAAACTAAGAAGCAAGTTAAGCAACTGCTTGGATTTTTTAATTATTACAGACAGTTTATTAAGGACTTTGCACAGATTGCGAAACCTTTATCTGATTTAACTAGTAAACGTGTTTCTGATAAGATTGATTGGACTGTTGAACATCAGCAAGCATTTGATTTACTTAAAGAGGCTGTGCGATCCAAAGTAGTGTTATATGTTTTTGAAGTGGGAAAACCATTCAATTTGTACTGCGATAGTAGTGACTTTGCAGTCGGTGCTGTTTTAACACAGATGGACGACAAGGGAATAGAACGCCCTGTGTCATTTATCAGTCAGAAATTAACTGATACCCAGAAGAGATGGGCTACTGTGGAAAAGGAAGCCTATGCTATTGTTTGGGCTCTAAACAAATTAAAAGAAATTATAATTGGATCAAAAATTTTCATTTTTACTGATCACAATCCTCTTACATATTTGACTGAGTCAATGTCTAAGTCTGCTAAACTTGTGCGTTGGGCGTTAGCCTTACAAACTTTTGATGTTGAGGTGAAGTACAAGAAGGGCAGATTGAATATTATTGCTGATTGTTTGTCAAGACTATAAGTAATCGTAAGACTGTTTATTGATAAGTTAGATATATATATGTTTCATGTATTTTGGTAATTTCGCGAATTTTTAAATTTAATTTGCTCAATTCCAGAAAAAGGAAGGAGGTAATGTGAACTGAGTTTTGTGTACAGTCTTGCAGTGCGAGATATTTAGCGTATATATTTAGTGCGTTTATTTTAGTTTCACGTGTATATGTATATATGATAGATGTATAACGTTTAGTCTTAGTGACACGCGCGGCCGGCCGATCTCGGCAGCGGCGCGCTATATGTATATTATTAGATTTCACTTATGCGCACAGAAGACAGGTGTGTCAAGAGGCGCGAAGAATTATGCTGACTAGAGAAGTTTGAATTCGAGTGTGTTCGCTGTAGTAGTGTGGCTGACTAGTTGAGTTGTAATCGAATTGAGTTCTGTCTGTTTGTTTCTTATTAAACTAAAAGATATTAAACTGTGTTGCTGATTAATTCAGGTTATACTTATACGTAGAATTAGTGTTCAAAAGGTGAACGTTAAATAGGCGTTAAGTACGAAGAGAACAAGGATTTAATCAGAAGGATTGTCAACGGAAGGATTGGGTTGACAATTATTATTATTATTATTATTATTATTATTATTATTATTATTATTATTAATTGAAAGTGTAATAATGATATAATAATAAGTATTTGAACCCTTAAGTCTTATAGATCTTGTCTGAAAATAATTTATGGACCCTGTCGTCAGGAGAATAGGGTATACCTCGTGTAATGGGAGCTATGGAGTCGGAGAAGCAGTTGTTGCCTGTTCGCCACAGAACATCGTTCATAATAATGAGTCAATATGAGAAACGAAAATCTAAGCCACAACTGCGGTCGTTCGTAGAAGAGACGAAACAATCGCAGATTGTTTTGAATCGTTGCCAGATGAACGGACGGATCCAGTAAGAAAAACACGAACCGGATGAGACAGATTGAGTTGTTATTGAAGGTCATGAGAGAAGGAAAACGTTTGGTGGAGATGCCGATCGCATCCGAGCAGAATGCAGAATACCAGAGAAAAGAAGGATGCTGATATAAACCGCAACAGTAATACTTCAGCATAGTGCAAACAACTGGGTATTGGCACCAGTAGGCCGAACACCTTCAGCTGCAGCAGCAACAGCGGAAGAGGAGGCAGAAGATCGTCTGTTTTCTCAGATGCTGAGCTGCCGTCGGTCGATCAGTAATTGACTCGGGTTAATAAGTCCAGACAGACGACAACGTTTAAGGTAGGCTTCAAATTCTCTCACCACCCCCACCCCCACACTATGTATAGTCCCTCTCTATTTCCTTCTTAACCTCCAACGACGCTCCACATCCTCCCCCACAAGCAAATGTCGATCTGTTTATGACACATAGAAACATCGTATCGCACTCATGTGCATGTCCTGCTGTCTCGTTTCCATAGATCACAATTTATCCAATCATTTTCCATCTATAGTTGCATATAAACCTCGTCTTCCTGGAACTAGAGCCCTGCGCCGACGTCATAGTGTCGGCGGCGGCGCGCCGGTCATTTTGGGCCCACGAATTGTCGGCGGCGGCGGCGCGGCGCGGCCGGCGCATGGCTCTACCTGGAACTGTCTGTTCACTTAACTTCGTTCTGTTCTGCTAAATGCAGATCGTACATTTTTTCTCGAACATTAAAGGCATGACTCTTTCAGTCTGCAGTCCGACTTACAGTCCCGTATTGAGCGCCTCTAAGAGTCTTGTAGGTGGCCGTGTTCTGTTGCAATAATTCCAATTCCAATAAATGTGTACAGTATATATGTATATATAGAGTGGGTAAGGATATCGGTGAATGGTTCAACATCGCAGTAGGCGCAAAACAAGGTGACCCTATCTCTCCGACAGCATTCATCACATATTTAGAGAGAGTGATGGAAAAAATCAAAAACAAAAAAACCGGAATCTCAATACATGGGACGTTGGTAAACAACTTGATATTCGCAGATGACATAGACCTGATAGAAGAAAACACCCAAAACATACAGGAAAACGTGAAGACTCTACACAAGGAAGGGGAGGCGGTAGGGCTGAGAATTAATAACAGCAAAACAAAGACAATGACATTTGGGAGAAGGGATAACACGACAGTGGTGGAGGTGAATGGAGAGACACTAGAGAACGTGGAAGAATTTGTCTACCTGGGAAGCCTGCTGACATGGAACAACGACTGTGGGAAGGAGATAGGAAGAAGAATTGCGAAGGCAGCAGGAGCAATGGCGGGATTTGGGAGTAGGCCCTATCTGGAGAAGTCGCGAGATCACTATCCAAACAAAAATAGAAATTATCAAAACATGCGTATTCAGCGTATTGCTATACGCATGCGAGACATGGACTCTGCGAAAGCATGACACAAACAAACTACTGGCATTCGAAATGAGATGCTACAGAAGGATATTACACATCAGGTGGCAACAAAAGATAACGAACAAAGAGGTACGCGTAAGAGCTGGAAACACCAAAAACATCAAGCAACTGATAATGAAAAGAAAGCTCAACTTCTTCGGACATGTGTGCAGAATGGACAACAACAGACTGATCAAGCAAACCATGTTTGGGTTAATCGACGGTACGGGGATCAGAGGGAGGCCAAGCAGAGAATGGTTGGACGATGTTAAAGATTGGTGCGAAATGGACATACGCAGGCTGAGTCTGATAGGCTATAGCACAGGAAATAGACGTATGGAGGAAAATGGTCAAACATGCGATTGACACCAACGGGCGCTGAGCCCACGAACTGTGATGATGATGATATATGTACATTAATATTATTAGCAAAAACTTAACTAAACAGACTAAAAACTCTACTACTACTACTACTACTACTACTACTACTACTACAACTACTACTACTACTACTACTACTACTACTACTACTACTACTACTACTACTACTACTACTACTACTACTACTACTACTACTACTACTACTACTACTACTACTACTACTACTACTACTACTACAACCACTACTACTACTACTACTACTACTACTACTACTACTACTACTACTACTACTACTACTAATAATAATAATAATAATAATAATAGTAATAATAATAATAATGATAATAATAAAAATAATAATGATGATAATAATAATAATAATAATAATAATAATAATAATAATAATAATAATAATAATAATAATAATAATTGTGAACTGAGTTTTGTGTACAGTCTTGCAGTGCGAGATGTTAGCGTATATATTTAGTGCGCTTACTTTAGTTTCACGTGTATATGTATATATGATAGATGTATAACGTTTAGTCTTAGTGACACGCGCGGCCGGCCGATATCGGCAGCGGCGCGCTATATGTATATTATTAGAGTTCGCTTATGCGCACAGAAGACAGGTGTGTCAAGGGGCGCGAAGAATTATGCTGACTAGAGAAGTTTGAATTCGAGTGTGTTCGCTGTAGTAGTGTGGCTGACTAGTCGAGTTGTAATCGAATTGAGTTCTGTCTGTTTGTTTCTTATTAAACTAAAAGATATTAAACTGTGTTGCTGATTAATTCAGGTTATACTTATACGTAGAATTAGTGTTCAAAAGGTGAACGTTAAATAGGCGTTAAGTAGAGAGAGAACAAGGATTTAATCAGAAGGATTGTCAACGGAAGGATTGGGTTGACATTATTGGTGGCAGTGACGGTGTGGATAAGAACTCACGGTGGATAAATACTCACGGTGGAATATATACTCACGGTGGAATAAATACTCACGGTGGATATAAACTCAGTGGATTAAAATTCACGTTATCACCTCCTTCGGCGGATAGAAGAATCTACGACGGTGATAAAAGAATTTACAACGGTGTTAGAAGAATCTACGACGGTGTTAGAAGAATCAACGCGTTGTTGCTGTGTGACGAGTTTACGATATCAACGACGGTGGAACACGAGAAACGGTATAAAAATTTCGTTGTTTTCCACGAACAAATATAAAAGAAATCCCGTTTGTTTATCGATTCACACACCAAGACAAACCGTGACTTCTTTGAAAAGAGAAATCACCAAAGTAAACAAGTAAGATGGAGAAACTAAGTGCTGAAAGACAAGCAGATATTAAGAAGATGTCTACTGAAAGGCTAAAACAGCGTTTGTTGAAAGCCGGTTTTAAAGAAGAACAATTAGAAGGTATGTCACGTGGTGACATGATACAGGAACTCGCTGAAGTGTGGGTTAAAGAAGAAGTCGAAGAAGAAGGTGCAGTTGGCGGTGCCGTAGAAAAGGCTATTGAAAAACCTACTGTGCCTATGTCTATGGAGATGTTGATGCAGTGGATGATGATGACGAGGCAAGAAGAGAAAGAAAGAGAAGACAGACGAAGACAGGAAGAGAAAGAGCTGAGACAGGAAGAATTACGTCGTCAGAGAGAGAAAGAAGAGAAAGCGGAACTTGCAAGGCAAGAAGAATTGCGCTTGCAGAGAGAGAAAGAAGAGAAAGCGGAAATTGCAAGGCAAGAAGAATTGCGCTTGCAGAGAGAGAAAGAAGAGAAAGAATTGCGCTTGCAAAGAGAGAAAGAAGAGAAAGCAGAACTTGTAAGGCAAGAGGAATTGCGCTTGCAGAGAGAGAGAGAAGATAAAGCAGAACAAGTGCGTAAGGCAGAACTTGAATTGCAAAAGCATCAGTTTGAAATTCAGTTAGAACAGTTGAAACGAGATAGGGAAGATGCTGAAAGAAGAAGACTGGAGCAGATGATTGAATTTGAAAGAGCTAGAAAAAGTGATGAAGAGGTTCGTCAGCAACAGATTGAAGCAAAGAGAATGCGTGAAGAAGAAAAAGAAAAAGCACGAACGTTAGAGTTGGAACGTGCAGAACAGATCAGACAAGAAGAACTCAAATTTCAGAAAGAAAGTTTGGAAAAGGCAGAGACAGAAAGACAAGAACGTCTGAAACTGGAGAAATCAAAATTGACATTGAAAGAAACACAAATGAGAGAAGAACGGGAAGCAGAAAGAAGGAAGCAGCAAGAAAGTGAAACTTTGGTGTCAAAAATTAAGAAAATAGGTGATGCAATGAAGCATGTATTGCCTCAAATGCCAACTGATATGATGGAGGTGCCATTATATTTTGAAACAGTCGAGAACGCATTTCGCAGTTTTGCTGTGGAAAAGCCGTTTTGGGTTAAATTATTACTACCATTGATGACGCCGAAAGCTCGAACCGTTCTGAATAGATTGTCATTCGATGATCTAGACAATTACGATAAAGTCAAGCAGCACTTATTAAAAGAATTTAAATTGACCTCGAGAGAATACAGAGCCAGATTTGTGGATGCTAAGAAGACGACAGAAGAGACTTATACGATGTTTACGGCAAGACTGAAGAACTTGCTAAACTATTACGTGAGAAGTCGAAACGTGAACAAAGAGTATGATACGCTCTTTGATTTGCTGGTAGCGGATAAGCTGAAAGAATGTTTACCGCCAGGTCCACTACAGTTTGTATTGTCGAAGGAAGGAACTGACTGTCTCCAAGCTAGTGCAGTGGCAGACTTAGCAGACATTCATGTAAACAATCGAATTGGGTTTGCATTTCCAAATATAAACAGTTATCCTTCTCAACGTTCCGTAAACCAAAGCCAGAGTGGAAAGTGGAAAAGTAATCCAGAAACAGGGAGTCAGTTCAAAGGTAAAGAAGTCAAAGCTAGTGTCCCTGTACCCAATGAGACCAGAGAAGTGACGTTTGGTCGTCAGGGATTTAACAAATCGTCAGCGCCGTTCGCCAAGAGGGAAGGCAACACATCGTTTACGCAGTATAAGAGAAATGAAGGAAATGAACAACGAGGTATGGTGGTGAAGCGTTGTCACAACTGTGGTTCAGACAAACATTTGGTTAAATTTTGTCCAGTTCCAGTGGCAGCAGCTAGTTCTAGCAGAAATCAAGAACACACAAGGGTGAATTTGATTCAAGTGGTTAGTGATACAGGTAATCAAACCACGGGTCAAGAAAACCAAGAGACTGAAGTAAAGTCAGTAATGAAATGTGGTATTCAAAAAGAAATTCTATTGGATGCTGAAATTCAGAGAGAAGTCATAGGAAAAGATGACAGTCGAATATTGAAGAAATCGTTCTTGCAATATGTCGAGGTTGAAATTCGTGCAGTAGACGGTAAAGAGCCAGTGAAAGTCAAAGCACTGAGCGACTCGGGTGCAGAAATTCCGGTGATTAGTGAGGAATTACTGGAAGGCATGAAGGTGGAACAAATTGGAAAAGTTAATTTGCAATGTGTGGCAGGAGATGCCATTCCTGCGAAGTTAGTAAAAGTCGATGTTAGACTGTGTGATAGTGACGTGGAAGAAGAGGGATTTCCGCGTAAAATCCAGTGTTCACTTACACCTTATGTCACCTTGATGTGTGCTAGTATTGCAAAGATGGGCAGTACAGAAAGATTCTTGTTGCATCCAGAGATAATTGCCGAATTAAAAGCCGTACCACAGATGAAGGTCAAAACGATACAAGGAGATGTGAGTGTACGAGCAAATGTAATGACGAGAGCGCAGAGTCGGAAACAGGAAATGGTAGATGTTGATGAGAAGAATGAAAATGAAAGTTCAAGTGATGAGGAAAACGAAAGTAATGAACAACGAAGCTTATCGCGAGATGGTGTAACATCAGAGATGAATGAGCAAGAGATGGTTGCATGCGAGAATGGCACATTAAATGAAACTGAAGAAGACAATGAATGTGATGTGGGGATAGGAGACTTGTATAGAGATGAAGAAATGGATGAAGAACAAAAGGTGCAGATTGCTGATTCGAAGAAGTTCGAAGAGCAACAGAGAAAGGATGAATCGTTGAAGCCGTGGTGGAAGTTAGCACAAGAGAAAGAATCTGAATTCTGTGTGATCAACGGTTTATTGCATAAGAAATATCAGATATTAGACCAGACGATATATCAACTAGTGTTACCAAAAGAGAGACGAATTAAAGTGATGGAGTTGGCACATGAGTCGGTATTTGGAGGACATCTAGGAGAAGAGAAAACAAGAGAACGAATAAAGTTGTCTTTTGTATGGCCAAAGATGAGAAGAGACATTGTGAAATTCTCAAGAGAAGAGGTTGTCTTTAGGAGAATGACAATGGACCTAATAGACAACCCGAGGAAATGGCACAAGATAATTCCTTTTCACGAAAAACATTTGAAAGAACTCAAAGAAAATACGGAGAAAGCATTATTGTTTGCAGAATTTTACTCTCAAGAAAAGCAGTTACAATACACAAATCAGTATAACAAGAGAGCAAGGCACAAAGGAATTTGCAGCATATCGAATTCCTTTAATTTATCGAGCAGAAGTGGAACGTCAGATCAAAGAAATGTTACAAACAAACATTATTAAACCATCATCGAGCAGAATGGCAAGCCCTTTGGTTATTGTTAAAAAGAAAGACGGATCTTTGAGACTTGCCTGTGACTACAGATACATTAACTCATTCACAGTGGATTGTAAATATCCGATGCCGATTGTCAGAGACGTTTTAAACAAAGTTGGAAAGTCTAATGTGATTTCTATTTTGGACTGTCGAAGTGCTTATTGGACTTGTCCTGTAAAACAATCTGATCAATGGAAGACAGCTTTTGTAACACATAATGGACTGTATGAATTTACTCGTGTTCCTTTTGGAATGATAAATTCAGGCCGAACTTTTGTTAAGGCGATAAATTTAGTTTTACAGCCTATAAGTGACTTTGCAGAACCGTATGTTGATGACATTGCTGTGCATTCTGACAATTGGAAAATTCATTTACAGCAGTTAGATGCATTTTTGATGCAAATGAGATTGCATAACGTTACCTTAAATTTGAAAAAATGCATATTTGGTAAGTCTGAAGTAAGGTTTATCGGTCATGTGGTTGGGTCTGGTAAGATAAAGATGAATCCAGACAGAATTGAAAGTTTGACTAATTTGAAGATCCCAGAAACTAAGAAGCAAGTTAAGCAACTGCTTGGATTTTTTAATTATTACAGACAGTTTATTAAGGACTTTGCACAGATTGCGAAACCTTTATCTGATTTAACTAGTAAACGTGTTTCTGATAAGATTGATTGGACTGTTGAACATCAGCAAGCATTTGATTTACTTAAAGAGGCTGTGCGATCCAAAGTAGTGTTATATGTTTTTGAAGTGGGAAAACCATTCAATTTGTACTGCGATAGTAGTGACTTTGCAGTCGGTGCTGTTTTAACACAGATGGACGACAAGGGAATAGAACGCCCTGTGTCATTTATCAGTCAGAAATTAACTGATACCCAGAAGAGATGGGCTACTGTGGAAAAGGAAGCCTATGCTATTGTTTGGGCTCTAAACAAGTTAAAAGAAATTATAATTGGATCAAAAATTTTCATTTTTACTGATCACAATCCTCTTACATATTTGACTGAGTCAATGTCTAAGTCTAATAAACTTGTGCGTTGGGCGTTAGCCTTACAAACTTTTGATGTTGAGGTGAAGTACAAGAAGGGCAGATTGAATGTTATTGCTGATTGTTTGTCAAGGTTATAAGTAATCGTAAGACTGTTCATTAATTAGTTATATATATATATGTTTCATGTATTTTGGTAATTTCGCAAATTTTGAAATTTAATTTGCTCAATTCCAGAAAAAGGAAGGAGGTAATGTGAACTGAGTTTTGTGTACAGTCTTGCAGTGCGAGATGTTAGCGTATATATTTAGTGCGCTTACTTTAGTTTCACGTGTATATGTATATATTGTCAGAGGTCCCTTATAGTTTTATATATGTCGCTCGATGTCTAATGTAGAAAAAGAACAAAACGGTCGTTTTCAACATAGAACTTCTTCTTTCTTTTCTCTAATCTCCGTCTGACCTCTACACGCCCCCTTCGGGCTGCCTTATATAACCTTTGAAAACCACACTCAGACATACACCAAACAACACTCAGAAACATCTAACAAGTCCATCCTTAGGACAAGCAACCAAACACACAAACATACTCCCACAGAGTCTCCTTCTCACTCTTCGACCATCCCTTCTATTTCTCTAATCAACGACACACACACTCCCACAGAGTATCCTTCTCTATCTTCTTCTTCCTTCCCTTCTGTTTCTCTAATCGTTCAACATATAAAATATTCATATAACATATTCATATAACATATCCCCCCTCTTACAACAGAGGAAACCAGTAGGTTTCCGATACAATGCAACATCATTAAATCAAACCTAATATACAATCAACAACCACTTTGTTACACTGATAGTAAGAAACAATGCACACCGTAGTGTATCATTCGAACGCAAAAACTATTCAAACGATTTCGCTTATCCTGTCACATGGATCAGGCAAAACATATTCGCTTATTTTTCATTCAAAAGCACGTGGCACTAACAGATCTGTTAATACAGACTATAACAAATAGCTACAAAGGCTGCCCTCACTAACCTATTGCTCACTGCCCA
Organism: Allolobophora icterica; assembly: GCA_963556255.1. NCBI lineage: Eukaryota > Metazoa > Annelida > Clitellata > Crassiclitellata > Lumbricidae > Allolobophora > Allolobophora icterica. The sequence continues at coordinate 26,257,061 of OY744607.1, read as the reverse complement.
TTCGAACATAACCATCATAAGAAATAAGGCAAACAATGTTATATCAGTCGAACCCATCAAAAACTATTCAAAAGATTTTGTTTTATCCTGTCACATGGATCAGGCAAAATATATTCACACATTTTCATTCAAAAGCTCGTGGCACTAGCAGATCTGTTAATACAGACTATAACAAATAGCTACAAAGGCTGCCTTCACTAACCTATTGCTCACGGCCCAGTCGGACATGCTATGTCTCCAAACTCTTTCAAAAAAAACAGTGCTCTATGGCAATAATAAAAAACAACCTCTGCCACAGGTTCAAAATAATAAAGCTCCTCTCACGGGCATTCATTATAACAGACTAAACCCACCAACACTTCAAAACCTATCTCTACTCTCACTAGAAATAAGCCGCTATATTCCTTGTTTCTTCCATGTTACCAAGAAAATATGATGCTCAAACCTACTCTTGTAAATTTCAACAGACTGATTCTATACTTCACCTATTCAGATAGAACATCAAACGTATCTTATAACTCTTTAAAGACACCTCATGAATAAATGAAAAAAAACTTCTGTCTATCTAAAAATGTAAAATAACCACACGGAGCTATTGAAATACTAAATTCTCCTTCAACCAAACTATTAGCAAAATAACACAGCAAGCATTTTCTGACTAGTTCACCTAACATTCCTGAACTCGTATCACTCACTGATTTAAAAAAAACTATTAAAAAAAACTTAGTCCATATCACACGAAACTATTCAACTAATTATTTTCGCATTCACGACTACACATATCTTAGTCCCAACCACCGTATTCAACTCTTCGACCACACTCACAGTAGTAAGGTGTATATAAACCTGTATTCACATTGGGAGTATTTTCTGCAGATATACCTGACCGTTCATTAGACCGTTCAGTTGACCGTTCATTAGACCGTTCAGTAGACCGTTCAATAGACCGTCCATGGCCCGTCGACCGGTTAAACACGTGTCCCGTTGACAACCTTTCTTCGCGTAATGCAGACAGTTGTCCGTCGACACCAGGACGAGTTAACCGAGCCACGACGTTCTGCGACATCGGAGGAACGCGAGAAAACTCTTCAAAGACACTCGCTCGTCCTCGTCCCTCCCGTTGACCAGAACGAAAACCAGGAGCGTACGCAGGTACAGAATCATACGCCTGTCTGAACGGACGTCTTTCCGACGACCGGTCACATGGTGGATACCATCGCTCAGAAGCATACGCCTCCGACCGAATTCTCTCCCGACGACCATCCTCGACTGACCTCAGGTGTTCCACTCGACTACCCGCGATGGAAGTTGAATTTACACGGCCACCACCAACCAGCGAGCTTGACCAGGCGTGTTGACCGTCTCCGACCGACCTCAGACCACTCGCGCTGTAGTTCGACCACGTGCCGTAACGACTGACAGAATTGGACCAACGTCTTCGACTTTCGACCGACTGCGACCAGCGTCGTAGACCATAAACTCGACTTCGACTATCCTCGACATCACCGTCTCTACAATTAAATGAAAAATCATCACTTTCGGCACGAGCCCCCATTTGTCAGAGGTCCCTTATAGTTTTATATATGTCGCTCGATGTCTAATGTAGAAAAAGAACAAAACGGTCGTTTTCAACATAGAACTTCTTCTTTCTTTTCTCTAATCTCCGTCTGACCTCTACACGCCCCCTTCGGGCTGCCTTATATAACCTTTGAAAACCACACTCAGACATACACCAAACAACACTCAGAAACATCTAACAAGTCCATCCTTAGGACAAGCAACCAAACACACAAACATACTCCCACAGAGTCTCCTTCTCACTCTTCGACCATCCCTTCTATTTCTCTAATCAACGACACACACACTCCCACAGAGTATCCTTCTCTATCTTCTTCTTCCTTCCCTTCTGTTTCTCTAATCGTTCAACATATAAAATATTCATATAACATATTCATATAACAATATGATAGATGTATAACGTTTAGTCTTAGTGACACGCGCGGCCGGCCGATATCGGCAGCGGCGCGCTATATGTATATTATTAGAGTTCGCTTATGCGCACAGAAGACAGGTGTGTCAAGGGGCGCGAAGAATTATGCTGACTAGAGAAGTTTGAATTCGAGTGTGTTCGCTGTAGTAGTGTGGCTGACTAGTCGAGTTGTAATCGAATTGAGTTCTGTCTGTTTGTTTCTTATTAAACTAAAAGATATTAAACTGTGTTGCTGATTAATTCAGGTTATACTTATACGTAGAATTAGTGTTCAAAAGGTGAACGTTAAATAGGCGTTAAGTAGAGAGAGAACAAGGATTTAATCAGAAGGATTGTCAACGGAAGGATTTGGTTGACAATAATAATAATAATAATAATAATAATAATAATAATAATAATAATAATAATAATAATAATAATAGTAACAACAACAACCATTTCTAGGGCGCCGCAACACAGCACATGCCGTTACAAGGGCGCCTTCATAAACATCGCTCAAACCAGGGGTTTAACTTAGGTCCAGAAAGTGGGGTACCGATTTCTTACATACACAAAGCAAAGCGGAGACTGCGATCTCTAGGAAGGCTCAATAACAAAATATTGATTGGCATTGTTTAAAAGATGAGGTACGGTACCCCCAGTAGAAAAAGTGGGGTACGGGTACCCCTTGTACCCGCAGAAATTACGCCTATGGCTCAAACAGTCAGAGATACGCCTTAGAAAAAGATATGTCTTAAGTCTTGATTTAAAGGACTCAACTGAGTCTGCCGATCGAACAGAACGAGGCAAGCTGATCCAACATCAAGGGTGAGCGGTCGAAAAAGTGCAATCACTGATGCGTGTCTTTGACCTGCGCACGTGTGGATAACCCTCCGTACTCGATCTGAACGCGAGCCCGGCCTCTGCGGATGACAATAAGTCGACACATTAGGTTCCGATGTAGTCCGGCGACGCACCATGCAGCGACTTGTAGACCAGCAAGGAGAGTTTACACTCAATGCGGTCGGACACAGGAAACCAGTGCAGAACATCTCGCAGACCAGGTGGTCTGCTGCACGTTTTAATTGGTGCCACCCTGGTAATATTTACCTGTCTCACCCTGGTAATATTTACAGTCACATGATCAATTTTCCGTCGATGATATACAAACCTCGCCGCTGCATTCAGGACCATGTAGATACAGTCTTGCAGGCTGTTGCAACGATCAACCTGAAAGACAACAAAGCAGACAACAGCCGTTTTAGCAGCCACAAGAGATCTCACGCAGCTCTTGATTAAACGAAGCTGACGAAGGCATCTGCCCACCGTCAGTCCTACATGTCGGGACATTGACATATCCGCCTCTTATACGACACCCAGGTCGCGAACCACGGTCGATGGCTGCAGTGGTATCCCACAGACGTACAGGGAGTCAGTATTTAGCCGATCGCAGTGCCTACGAGTAGCACACCAAGGTCTCCGAGTTCAAAAGGAGACGATTATTTAGATCTCATCCAGGTCGCGATGGCGCCTCAACTGCCAACAGAAGGACGTACATCCGTTGACGTGAACAGCTGTCGGTATAGAAGTACGAGTACAAGACAATTCCGGAGACGAGCTCACCGAAATATAAATACACCAGAAAAGCAGCCGCCCAAGAACAAAACCCTGAGGTACTCCACTAAGAAGAGGGCACTCAGACGATCGCACTCCTTCGAGGAGCACTCTCCTGTCACAGTTCACGTTAAAAATGAACTAAAACCCCCAAATTACGATTCATTAATGATCTTGAGAATATCGGCGTCGGCGCGGCGCGGCCTAGTCAGAATACTTGATAAGCATGAGTCACTAGGAGATTTGAACAGCCGTTTGTCCTGTGACTAGTCAACAGGCCAAGTTCTCTAAAGCCACTCCATGGCAATGGAGCTAAGCTACCCACAGTAGGGACTGAGAGAAAAGGCACCTACAGATATTTGCCTTGCAAATATGAACATCCTTAATAACACTACGCGTCTGTATACTGTATATATATAGGTACTGGCAAATTGTAATAAGATGAAGCAACATTCATTTGCATATTGCATGAATACACTTGCACATGCAGCGATACAGTACAGGCCTACACACCAATTCACATGGAAGATGGCGGATGACAGCAGCCTTCCAGTCAGAGAGACTGCTGTCAAGACAAGAAATGTAAACACATGTTTCGTATAGTGATCGAATGTCCGAATGGCCTCAACCCTGTTAATTTTTCAATGAATATACCAGGTGGTCTGCTGCCCGTTTGAATTGGTGCCATCCTGTTAAGGCCTCCATACATAGACCATTGTTTGTATCAGACTAAACTGAAACAGACCATTCTTGATACTAAACGTTTTAAGTCAAAACCTGTCTTACCCTGGTACTGTTTACCTGAATAGATTCCAGCCAAAAGTATTAATCAATTATACCTTCCATTCTGCAGGAATTAGTCAAATAGCATACCGGGTATCTTGATATTAATAGTACTTATGAACTTCCCTAACCTTACAATATTAAGCCAAAAATTTACACCATTGTAATATGACCACAGACATCAATAGCACTTATGAACGCCTCCTACCTTACAACATCGAGCCAACAATTTACACCATTGTAATAAGACCACATACATCAAAGACTACAATCAATAAGTTATGGAAGTTATTCAACATGAAGGTAACGAATGCGGGTAGGCTACTGTAGCATACGTACAAAGACATTCTATATTGCTTTTGTTGTCAAGATATTAAGGAAATGGCAACAGGAACAGAAGTATCAAAACAATGGCTACTTGTAACAAGATATCGCTTTTAAATTACTGTGTATATCATAGCACAAAGACAAGATAATCAAAGTATAAGCAAAAGGGAATTTAGTCAGGAAGGCGGTGCATTCTTGGTATCAAGATAAACACCACGAACATCATAATCAGCTATGATCACTCTTTACCTTCCTCATTAGCCCACGATCATGAGTTCCTACCAATCATAATTATGCGCCTTCGTGCCATTTCTGAGAATAGTTTTAATTGTTCAATAAAACATTTCGGTGTAGATAATACTTTTCAGCTTATCTTACATCTAATCCTTTGAAAACCAATTAGCCGTGTTTCTCCACCCTATATTGCCAACAACAAAAATCAGCGGCGGCGGCGGCGGCGCCCACATGTCGGCGCCTACAATGTCGGCGGCGGCGGTGGCGTGGCGCGACCGGAACTCTGATGTGTATGATGCCTGGTTTGTGTGGGCGCTTTTTACTTTCGTTATTTCCCTTTCTATAACTTCACGATTTATACCGACGTCGATGCGCTCAGAGGTTTTGGATTTGCAGAGGACAAGACTTCATTAATTAGGATGGTCTCTCGTAGAAGCGTTTAGCATTTCAAGAGTGATCAACAACGAATTCTTTGCAATGTTTGATCACTTGAACCATGTAGACTGAATGAATTTTAATTTCACTCTAAACTCATTGAGTCACCTATCCTGTTACACCTGTACACCTATTAGTGTACACTTGTCTTTGAATTGGGAAAACTTCAGCTGTTAACCAGACGACACGAACGAAGATGTTCTTCTAGGAACAGCTGTTTCGCAGTCATCAACCAACTGAATAACTGGCGATGTAGAGAGAAGAACCCCAGAATAGCAATGGTCAGTAGACACCGTTTGCCTGAATTTCTTCGAGCTAAGTTGCAGGCAAGTGTCATGCTCTGCCTCCAGTCAATCCTAGCAAGATATTCCAATCAAAGGGACACGCCATGCAATGACCTACCATGTTGTACGGACGGACGAAACTATTTGCACAACGGAGTCCATCTATCAAGTAATTCCCAATGGTAGCGAAAGTGTGTTTCGCAGTTTGGTTTCGTAGCTTGTTGTGGCTGATGATGGGCTTCAACGACAACCTACCGATCGTTTTCCTGTTTCCGCAGCTATTGCATCTCAGCTGCATGCGAGCTCCGTTATCATCTTCTGATCGACACGTGAACTGTTCTGCATCAGCAGTAGCAGCAGCAGCAGCAGCAGCCGGGTAGCAGACAGGATCTTTAAACTCGTCAGCTAGCACTGCAGATGCCGCTGCATGTGTTTCTAGTATGCGAGGATCGTACTGCAAGAAGTCTTAGTCGAGAAACACGACTTGGATGAAAAGACTTGTGAGATGAAAGAAGTCGACGACAAAGAGGATGGGCTCCTGTCGTTGCTGCTGCTGCTTCCAATGAACGAAACGGATGACCAGCCGGACTTGAACTGGACCGATCGAAATGCATCATCAACTGACAATGGATTTAACCTGGAAGAGCATCTAGGTTCTCGCTACCGAAGTCTCATCGAATCGGGAATTCTGATCGCCGTCTATTCGCTGATCTTTCTGACGGGAATCCTAGGCAACGCATGCACTTGCATTGTTATCATCCGCAACAAACGAATGCATACGGCCACCAACTACTATCTCTTCTCTCTCGCCATATCAGATGTTCTTACTCTACTGCTCGGTAAGTCATCATTCACTCTGTTTTGTTTCATAACTACACTCTCCTCCTCCTCCTCTAACTCCTGCTTCTAGTTTATCACCTCTTCTACCTATTACTACTACTACTGCTGCTGCTGCTGCTACTACTAATACTACCTCTACTACTAACTGAAAATCGCTTCTAAAATTAGTATTGATCATCGTTTTCACTTTAACTTTCGTTAATGAAATCATCGTCGTTATCATCATCGTCGAAGTCTGCGTAGTCGTCAACATCATCATTATCATCAGTTGATTTGTCGCTTACTGTGACGGTTTTGAAATTGTGACTTTCAGTCTGACATTCTGACAAATGTGAAACTGTGATTCAATGTAAACATCTTGCGATGTAGTGCAGTCAAACGTGATATCAATCGCAGAAATAAATCATCGTCTCAAAGCTCTTCATGAAACCAGCTTAATCACCACATGCCCTTATAACATCAAACCTTGGGAACCAGGTTTTATAGGTCAGTTGCCGAGGGGTTCTCGACAGCGTAGTGGTTAGCGTGCTGGACTGTCAATCAAGAGGTCGGAGGTTCAAATCCCCGCCAGGTCAGAACTTTGGTTCGAGATTTCTGTTCCACCTGCACCCTCTATCCAACTCAGTTATAATGGTTACACTAATCGTACACTGTCGGTGGAGGATGAGACGGCAAGGGCGAGGGCTAAGAAAATGAAGTAGCTAACATTTCATACCCAAGGCTGCCTTCCTGTTCTTCTTCAGAGAATACGAGAACCACTGACATGCTAAGTCGGGGAATGTTCAAAGTTTCACCAATATTGGAAGGATGATGACAGAATGGATCGATTGGGGACAGATACAATTAAACGCTACATGAATTATTCATTTGGGAACGAAATAATGACAGGAGTGACTGACAATGTCGCGTCGTCCAGGTGCCCGTATACATCTCCAGGTGCTTCCAGTCCACATATATTTCCAGAAAATTGGTGTTATCAAACAGTCACCAGTGCGCGTTCAGTCAGACACCTGTGGAGCCTAAAAACGAATTCCAATCCAAGTTGAAAAAGATGACATCTTCTGCTCAGAGTTTCTGAACCAAATTGCGTCGATAGCGTATAGCGATCACAGACAGTAGCGCCCGCGACACACGATCACACCACTGTGCAGCGGTCCATCAGTGGTGGTAGATGACGCACGTCGAACTAATCCTCGATCCCAGGTACACATGAAATAGGTATTCGTTGCCTGTCGGTCTGTAGATCGAAGCGCCAACAGTGACTAACAGACGGCATACATACATGTAAGTTCGTAGATCCGAGATTTGACCGCGTACGAGGAAGCGCATCCCTCCTTAGGCATCGGTCGGTCAAGGTGATATTATGCCAAGTAAATACGACCACAAAGTATAAAATCCGCAGCAGAAACAAAGAATGATACCATTGCGCATAAACTCAACAACAGTGAACATCAACACTTAAGAAATTATTCAACAGATTCTTCATCTGGACAAAATAATCGACTGACATGACACAAAAGGCGTTTCACAACCGAAGTGGTTAACAATTGTTTTCGACGCGACCTTGCTTTGATCTGGTCTTGATTACTGTTCAACTTGAACGATGTCCGCTTGAAAGGAAGTTTAGTTGCGTGTTTGTATATTTCGTTGATTATGTATCAAAGTCGACAAACCGCAACTTCTTACAAAGAGAGTATACTAAACGATGCATTAGTCTAGATTAGAGAATGTAAGCGGAAGAGAGGGTAGAGAACTATCTAGTTCCTGGAAACATATCGGAATAGAACTCTAGAACTCTTGTCTTGGTATAAAATTATCCTTGCGTGGAAGTTCGAAATCGTGGGGTCGTGGGCATAGGCCATGGGTCCTGGGCCTGATCCCTGAGAATAGATTGCGAAGGACGTGGCAGAGGTTCGGTATTTAACCGCCTGCAAGAGTCTGCCATCGGCCTCATCCATCACTTAGTCCAAGCCAGATTGTTGCATCGAAACAAAGTCCATTCTCTGCATTCAACGTAGGCGTTGCTGTAATCTGTCGCGATCACTCATCGCGACAAGACCCCATCATGCTGCATGGTGAGCCATAGAGTAGTTTCCAGATTACTGTAGCACGGGTCTCCTCATGAATTGCATCAGTAGGTAGCCCACGACGACGTAGGATTCTAATCGTGCACGCAGAGTATAATAGCCTACTAGAGAATTAGTGGTCATGCTCATTGACGTGCTCTGTGGCTCTGAGGTCGTCTGTGATGGTGATTACTTGCCTTAGTTTATGCGACTTATTCGACCTTGCTGATTTAAAGTTCAAGTCAGGATCGACTTCATGATGCTTAGCTATTGTAAAATGTATAATTTTAGGTAATTCTGTTTGAAAATCGAGCCGTGCAATGTAAAACACTGTTAAATTGAAGTTCCACGATATTATACAATTAAAAGAATTATGTCAGAAAACTCTATTTAAACATGGTTTAGGTATTTGATCTTACGCTTATGCCTAGAAGTTGTTCTCTTGGAAGAAACTAAAAGTATAGCATCCCGTCATGTTAGGATTAAAACGCTAAGACTTGGGGTCGACTTTGCGACCTCACTTAGCCTATGCCTCTGTGTAGCTACAGTCGCGGGGGATGGCTGTCATGGCCTGGCTGTCATACCAGTTAGATTCTGAACCGCAAGACACTCTTTAATAACGACATCCTGTGGCAGGCCCTGTCGAAGGACAGTGTTCCACTAAGCAAAGCACCAGCTGAACTCGTCACAGATAAGATGGTCGGAGACATTATGGTGGAATTCATCACTTGGGAGGGGGACGTGGCTGATCTAAAGGGACGTGACAGTTGAGGACACTCTGGCAGATTCACGTTGCTGGCATTGCTGTTGAGATCGCAGCCGAACGAAACATCGCAAAATATTTTGTCATATTCTATCGACATATTACTTTGTCTCTCTTGGCCTTTGAGACTCTTGGCCCCATGAACCAGATAGGCCTTGCTTACTTTAAAAATCTTGGCCACTACATCGCCCAGGTGTCGGGAGAGAAAAGACAGACTTCATTCCTGTTTCAACGCATTTCTGTAGCCATCCAGCGCTTCAACACAACTGAATGTTTAGGTAAAGTTTGTTCCAGAAAGAGGGGATCCATTTAGAACGAGAAACGATATTCACTGTGCGGAAGTGCCTTTACTAGGAACTGAAAAGCGTAGGTTGCGTCTTGAGATGACAACACAAAAGTCTTTTATGTTAATCGGTAAATCGGGGTCGCATCAACATATGATATACGGAGGCCCTGTAACGTCGTGTAATTCTGTTCACGACCAGCAACCAGAGTATCTCTAGCATATAATAATTATGATCCGAATTGTTTTTTAGTACCCGATAAAATGCACAACTGCACATAGCTAGGCTTAAATGATGATCGTCGCCAATAGATATTACCAACAGTTAATACATTCATTGAAGTAAACTAGCAAATCCAAAATGTTAGGCACAGTTGCGCCTAAAACTTTGTACATGTACTACATAAAAGTTCTTGTAAGGATTCTAAAGTTTCATCTTTTTATGCAGTGAACTAACAAAATACTACATAATCATTGAAAATCGAGGACAAAATCAGCATAATTTCACATTTTAACGGTTAAATGGAACTAAAATACCTATTGATAATTGATATGCATAAAATTTAATCTTCCAACGAAATAAACTAATGCTTAGTACACTTTAGGAGGCCATTCTGCTCTCCACACAAGCCTCAAATTAATTAAATTCGCTTCTTGTAGGACATTCCCTTCTTTTCAGGATTGGCTGTAGTCTGGTCACTCTGGTGGTGGTATGCACAGCACCGTAAACATTCAATGGTATGAATTGTTCTGGGTTAAGAACTCGTTTAACAGGAAACCTGCTGTAGAGGTTGACTCGTTGAACTGAAGCGCTGGTTTAGTACGGGAGATGAAAAGAGACTGGATGTTAACGGGCAACATGACGATGATATATCAGTTTATATAGGCCTATTATTAGTGTATACTGTATAATTTAGCTTGCTTGAAATGTAGTCATTCTTGTTCGTTTGTAACTATATTATTAAAATACAAGACTGCATGGCGGTCATTTCGACCTTATATCCACCACTCGCGGAAGCCAAGTAAGCCGTAAGGTTTCTTATACGTTAAGCCAGTCTCGCATTCATTTCAACTCCAGTCGCCTTAATCTCTTAAGCCAGTGCAGACAATATACTCGTTTGCATTCGAATGCGAGCAGAATCCGTTGAGTCCACGAAATCGGATTCATTAATTAGCCACGATTTACAGAAATCTCTAGAAGCAGAAGCGTAGACCTATCTGCGCTTTTGTGTCTATTCGCGTTGGCAGGAGAAAGATAGCTATGGAGGAGGAGGAGGAGGAGAAGGAGGAGGAGGAGGAGGAGGAGGAGGAGAGCATCGACTGCTGCAGCAGAATCAATCATCTCCTGTCTCAATATAGAAAGACGTCTTCTATGTCTTTCTGACGGTTGATTCTCATAAGCGACTGCAGTGTTCATGAAGTCGCATTATAAACTATATGAACTCAGCGTCTTATATGCGACAGAAGGCTTTTGTTATTAAACAAATGGAATAACAGTTTATTGATAGACCATCCTTCCATAAGTAAAACGTTTCTATTGTACCAACCAAGTGAATTTTTTGTATAGTTACGATGCATAATTTCCAATGATCTCGTGATTTTAATTATCTACTTTTTCAAACGATCCACTACTTTCAATATTTCTAATTCATCCTTCTCCTGCTCTAAGGTGATTTTCCAGAATCCTGCGTCGTCTGCTCTCAAGATCACACTTACTGCAATCAGTTGATCGATCTCTAATGAATAAGATATATATATAGATATATATATATATATGACCTTTCATGTGAAGCGTGCTGCTTTATTTCTCCAACAACGTATATATATATATAAATATACATTTATTTATATCTAATCTATGATAATCGAATGACTTATATAGCGCCGTTATCATAATGCATAAGGCATTAAGGCATTAAGGCATTAAGGCATTAAGGCATTAACCAGGCAAACCGGCTCAAGACATTTGGCGGCCCTGGGCAAATCGGCGGCGCTAAGCACATAAAAAGTTGATAACCTTTTTTTTTAGGAATTCGCCTCTAAAATATTTCATCTTACTAAAAAAAGTCATTGACCTCTTTTTTACGAATAATAATTAAATCATTTTTGAAAAATGGAAAATTGGCGGCCCCTAAAAATCGGCGGCCCTGGGCGGCTGCCCAGTTGCCCAAATGGACGAACCGGGCCTGGCATTAACAGATGATCGCTTCAAGTGAAACTGTTGTCGAGAACTGTAATATGTTGGAGAAATAGGACGATCCAATTGCTCATGATGACCATCGAATGAGGCTGAGGTCTACTATACATAATATAGGTTAGAGAGCTGAAAGAGATGGCGAGTCTTAAGTTCAGATCTGAAAGACAGCAAACAACCAACAGAACGCACACAGAGGGCAGCAGAATCCAAAGCTCCGACTTGCCACCCAGCAGCAGGTCCTCCCTGGAGTTCAACAGAGTTCTGGTACAAGGCTCAGCCAGACTCAAAGTACCCTCTGACCGAGTGCAATGTTTGCCTGTATAACGACTGATTTAAATGTAATGCCTTGTGGACAATGAGACGGATTTTAAACTGGATTCTCTATTCAACTGGCAGCCAGTGTTCTGTTCAACTGTTCAACTATCCATCTGTCGCAATCGGAGGTCGCCCTGTCGTGTGTTTGCCGTGTGTTGATGTCGACCCTCGATTGCTTGTTCTTTTACTTGCACTTTTATTTAACGTGCCTAACTTTTCTATAGAAGATTCACGACGAACTTTGTTTAATTAATAAATGAATTTAATTAAAGAAACAAATATATATACACTAACTCTACGGGAACTTCCACGTAGTATTAAAACGTTTAGATATTAAATCGGACTATCTCAAATGTTGCTTCGTACAGCCTAACTACAGATCGTTCCTTCGCGTCAGTCTCTGAATCTGACGGACTAATACTCTGCCGCCCCGCTGGTCGTTCCTCCCGATGTTTCTCGCTCGACCGATGTTCACACGTCGCGTTCGTCAGCAGTACAAGTCCCGTGTTCTCCTTTTCCTTCCGTTAAGTAGGAACTTCAGCGTGCATCGGTCAGCCCCCTCCCCACGTCAAGCTATCGTCAATTAGTGTCAGATTGCTCCTCGCGACGCGGGTCGTCGCTCGCCTGCAGCGCGGGCGGTGTCTGGTTACACCATAGCCGCGAGGTGTCCTATTACACCTTGGCTGTGTGGTGTCCGATTACACCTCGGCCACGCTGCCTTCATTGTTGACCCAGTGGAGACTGGCTTTTCGTCCGTCATCATTCCATCTCGACCGGCAACGACGCTTACATCATGATGATGATGCCATCTCGTCGTTGTCGTCGATCTCCTCACGCGACACCTCCCTTCCCGGGGGAGGACAAAGCCAGTCCTTGGTTCGCCTCCCGGCTGAGAATGATGTCGTTCCCTCCATCGATTTCCTCCAGACCATATCCTCGTCGTTCCCATAAAAATACAAAATATCAGCACAGTTAGAAATTATATTTACAGTTGTCGCGGTGCCTTACATGGTAGTCCGCCTTCTTCCTCAATCATAGTCTGGACAAAAGATCAGCGGGAATATTCAGCGCCCCAGGACGATATTTAAAAGCGATATCAAAGTCCTGGAGTGCCAGAGCCCATCTCGCAAGTTTAGCACTTGTGGGCGTAGAAGCAGTTAGGAAAGTCAAGGGATTGTGATCAGAATAGAGAGTGGTCCTCGACATAAAAATCCAATTCCTAAACTTCTTCAACGCAAAGATTACAGCATACGCTTCGCGTTCCACAGTGGACCAACGCGCTTGCGTAGCATCTAATTTAGAACTGGCGAAACATATTGGCCGTTCTGTTCCATCGTCTTGAATTTGGAATAAGCAGCAACCGACTGCTTTGTCTGAAGCGTCAGTCGATAAACCAAACTCTCTGCCGTAGTCAATTGTCTGCAAACATACAGCGTTATTCAAATCGTGCGTAAGTTTATCTAGCGCATTTTGATGTTCAATTCGCCAGGGTATCTTAGCAGGCACCGATTTCTGGGTCAAGTCAGTGAGAATTCTGGCTGTCTCAGCCAGGTTAGGGATGAAGTTCCTAAAATAACTGAAGAAGCCAATTAATCTCCGTATGTCCTTTTTGGACTCGGGTTGAGGGATTTTCCCTAGCCCTGCGATTTTCATAGGATCCGGTTCAATGCTCCCTGATCCGATCAGGTGACCTACAAACGTTGTTTGTCGCCTAGCAAACGAACTCTTCTTAATGTTAAGGGTCAGACCCGACTGTTGAATAGTCATTAAGTATTTCTCTAGGTGTTTCATGTGATCCGGCCACGTCATCGAGTGTACTGCCATGTCATCCACAAACGTCTCAGTGAAGTCGCGAATGGGATGAAGGACCTTTGACATGCATCGGATAAAAGAATTTGAGGCTGACTTTAAACCAAAGGGCAGTCGTACGAACTCAAATAGGCCAGCGTCACATACGAAGGCTGATAACCAACGAGAGTCCTTGTGGAGTCCAATCTGGTAGTATCCTTGACGTGCGTCAAAGCAGGATATGAAGTTTGCACTTCCTACCTTCTGTAACACTTCCTGGATGTCGGGGGTGGGGTATGCGTGACCCGCCGAGAACTTGTTTACATATCGGTAGTCAATGGCCAGTCTTAAACCGCCTTGACCTCCCTTTTTCACAACGCACACAACGGGACTAGCCATTTCACTATGTGAGGGAGTGATGATACCTAGGGCCAAAAGTTCGCGGATCTGCTTCTCCATCTCCGGTTTGAGCAGTTCCGGCACCTTATAGGCTCGCAAACTCTTCGGCCTGAACTCCGCGCTAACAGTGATTGTGTGTTCTAGGACGGGACAGAAACCTGGTTTGTCCGAGAACACATCTGGAAATCTGTCTAACAGACTAAACAGCTGTTTCCGCTCGGGTACCGTTAAGTGTGCAACGGCAATAGGGTCTACTTGTTCACTGGGCCGTGTCTGACTCGTGACGAAGCTACCCACTGCTTCCACGTGACCGAAGTCTTCGTCCTTCTCGAACAGAATGGAGCAATTGTTAATCAATGCTTGCTGTATTCTTTCGTTATATTTGCGAATACGATTTGCATGTAATAAGCGGCTTTTGCCCCCTATTTCCACGATGTATGTGTAGGGCGATTTCACCTGAGCGATGATGGCCGGGCCTTGCCATTGGCCCTCCTTCTTTGCTCCTCGCGCTTCCGGTGATTGGATGATGACTTTATCCCCTACTTCGTAACGCCTGTCCATGCTTCTTAAATTGTAATGAGTAGCATAGCGCTGCTGTTCAATGTCTGAATAATATTCGGCATATAATTTAGACATTTCAAGGTTATCCCTTAATTGGTCCAAGTAAGCTGCGGCGCCTGTGCCCAGACTTAATGGAGAATCCCGCTCTCCCGCCCATTCCTCAGAAAGGACAGATAGAGGTCCTTTAGGCAGGGTACCATACACCAGGGTGTAGGGACTCACGTGGGTGGTTGCCGAGGGGCGTTCCCTTAAGCTCCAAAGCACGTAAGGTAACAGTCTGTGCCATCCCCTCGGGTTTTCTTCTGCCAATTTATGAATCATGGTCTTCAGTGTGGCATTGCAGCGTTCCACTAGACCTTGTGACTCGGGATGTGCGACTGGCCCAAAGCGTGGTGAGCACCCCATACGATGCAGAAACTCTTGGGTTAATTTGCTGTTGAAATTCGACCCGTTATCGGACCTAATCGTTTTTGGAAAACCGAAGGTCGTGAAGATTTGCATGTATGCATCACATGTCGCTTTTGCCGTTAATGATTTCAGAGGATAGGCCATCGGCCATCTTGAAAATTGGTCAACTACCACTAAGGCGTAGTTGTACTCGGGTTTTGGGCTTGTGGGGTCTACGTTGGTAACTATAGGCCCTATACAATCTGCCACTAGACAACCGAATCTGGTCTCGTCGTTGCGAGGGATAGGAGTTATGGGGGCTCGCTGCGCCACTCGCAGCGGCGCATGCCTTTGGCAAATGTCGCAAGATGCACAATATTCCTTCACTATATCCTCCACGTTGGGAAACCAGAAATTCAGTTTGATTCTGTCCTTAGTCGTTTTCAACGCCATATGACCTGCGAACGCAGCGTCATGTGCTAAGTTTAAGACCTTGTCTATTCTTTCTTTAGGTAAACACAGTTGTTTTACAGAATGCCCAGCTATTTTGTCTTTATGAAAGAGCAAATTGTCTTCAAAGAAGAAGTTCTTCGCCCCCATTTTCCCGTGGGCCAAGAATGGTGCTAGTGTCGAACATTGTGCTTGTTCGGCCGCCATCTTGCTTCTGCCTACTATTGTGTCTTCCTTGGGTGGGGGTGGTATCTCAGGATTGAAGAATAGCTCTTCATTATCCGTTTCTTCGGGGCTGATTTCTCCTGCACTCCCACTGTCTGCTTGAGCGACCGTGAAGTAATCCTCGCCTATCAGCGTCCTAAGTCCCTCTACCTCCTCCCCTCTCTCCTCTTCCTCACTCGTCTCAGTCCTTGCGACCGCCTGCGCTTCTGAAATTTGATCTATTTCAGGAGCGCTGGCCGCGTGACTCGAATACAACGCTGTCTCGCGCAGCAAGTCGGCTGTAGTGGGCGTGATAATTAACGGTTCATTAAGGTCTTTAATGAGTGCCGCCCATATCCGAACATCAGGGGCGTAATTTACCTCCCCCTCGCTGTCCTCGCCGGCCTGAGACCCCTTTAGTCTCAGCCGCACCACGTCCACAATCATTGATTGACCGTTCAGCCCCTTCACCTCTATCTGCTTGACCACAGGTAGGTTGAGCGGCCTGATTAGTTCTGCTCGCGCACAATTGTATTCGGCCCCGCTATCTATTAGAGACGATGTCACAGGGAGCCCCGTAATATACACTTTCATGTACTCTCTTACATAAGTCTCCTCCACGTCAATGCAATCCGAGCTTGTCGGCAATGCATGTTGGTCTATCTCTTGTATCAATGGCGGTCCGTCTCGTCGCGTCTCGCTTTGTCTGTCTGCCTGTCTGCCTTGAGCTCTGGTCACGGTTGGCTGGACCGCACACGCGCTCACCTGCTTGCTTTTAGTTTGTTTGTTCTTCGAACACAGTTTAGCTCTGTGGTCTGGAGAAAAGCATAGGAAACAAAGGCCACGCTTTCTAATCTCGTCGGGGGTTGGACGTCCGTCTGTCCTGTTATTTGTCTGTGTCCCTCCCGGTCGGTCAGTCCACGTGTCCGTCTGTTTAGCTGTCGTCTGAGGAGGTGCTGGCGCTTTCGCGTAGCGTGCCTCCGTCTTACCCGTGCCTAGACTATGCTTCGTATAGTCATTTTCCCAAGGGTGTGTAGCGATATAAGTGTCAGCCGCTTCGGCTAACTCTTTGTGCCCTAGCCACTTCTGCTGCTCTTGACTGAGGATGAAATTCAAACATCCTCTGGGCAACATTTCTTTCATTTTATCTGCAATCAAGAGGCTTGTAACCTCATCAAACGTCATTGCCTTGCGATCTTGCAGATAGTAAGAAAGTAAATTATGCAGTCTCGAAGCTAATGTTGTGTATGATTCATCTACCGCCTTTTTTGCGTTCATGAATCGCTCTCGTAAAGAGACTGCGCTCACTTTGAACTCTTTCAACAAGAAGGTTTTTAGCTTCCCGTAATTATCAAGCTCCTCTTGTGTGAGTCTGGCCGTCAGTGCTCTGGCCTGATTATCTAGACAGGTCAAGAGTAATCTGCTTCGAAGGTCGTCCGGGACAGCGCAAGAGTCGAATAACCTTTCGCAATGCACAAAGAAACCAGGGATTTGCGCATGGTCGCTGGGGAATCTCGGTAAGAGTCCTCGCAGGCTTTCACTATACGTTTTCATTCGTCCTACGACCGAATGCCTCAAGTTATAGTCCCTTTCGTCTCTGAGTCTCCTCTCTGCGTCCCTTTCCTCTCGGACCTCCTTCTCTCTCTTCTCTGCCTCCTCCTTTTCTTCTCTCCTCCGCTTCTCCTCCTGAAGCCTGAGCTTCTCAGCTTCCTCTCTCTCTTCCCTTCTCCGCTTCTCCTCACGAAGCCTTACTCCTTCTGCTTCCTCTCTTGCTTCTCTTCTCAGCCTCTCGGCTTCCTCTCTCTCTTCCCTTCTCTGCTTCTCCTCACGAAGCCTTACTCCTTCTGCTTCCTCTCTCGCTTCTCTTCTCCGCCTCTCGGCTTCCTCTCTCTCTTCCCTTCTCTGCTTCTCCTCACGAAGCCTTACTCCTTCTGCTTCCTCTCTCGCTTCTCTTCTCAGCCTCTCAGCCCGCTTCTCCTCAAGCAGTCTGAGCTTCTCTGCTTCCTCTTTTTCTTCTCTCCTCAGTCTTTCTTCTTTCTCTTCTCTTCTCCTCTCTTTCTCTTCCTCTCTTCTCTCTCTTCTCTCCGCTTCCTCTCTCAGCCTTGCGGCTTCCTCTCTCTCGTATTTTAAGCGTTTTAATTCGTATACCTGCGTTTGCGCTGCCGAGTCGATACTGCTTTCTATGCTATCCGTGCTTACTTCCTCATTTACTTCTGGCTGGGTTTCCCGTCCAGACACAATTATTTCAGCACTCGCCTCTTGGAGTTGGCCCGTACTCATGGAACCCAATTCCTCCTCTCCTAGTCCCATCTTTATCAGATATGCGACTAGTCTGTGACGGGGCATGTTATGCACCCTCACTCTTTTCCCTACCGACAACTTATCCATCTTCCAACAGTCCGCTCACTAATAGAAAAAGATAAGTAAGTTAGAGGAGAGTCACCGCAGGTCAGAAATCAAAGAAAACAACGTCCTAAAATTCTACCACAAATACAACAAGAACAGAACTGAGCAAAAGGAGCTACGCAAAAGCCTCGGCTATTCGCACACCAATCCTCATCCAGACCTCAACCGCAACCTCACAGATTACCACGACTACCAGTAAGGACTTACCCTCTGAATACGTCGAGTGTGCTCCGTCTTTTGGTATCTTGGCTGATCCGCTGTCCTCCGTTGCCACTCCCGTCCGTCGTTGCTAGCGATGGTCGGTCGTCCGTCGGCGCTCTTGTTCCTCGTCCTTGCCTGTTGCTGTCGGTTCCTTCGAGTCCTTCGTCTCCGGAGTCCGGCACTCGATTTCTCCAGTTGCGAAGGGTTGTATTCGCCGCTGGTCCCGATCTGTTGAGATTCCTCTTTTCCGTTTCCGGTTCCGCTCTTCGTCGTGACGTCTTCAGTTGAAAACCCTGTCGACTGCGCCAATGTCGCAATCGGAGGTTTCCAGTCGATTGTTTGCCGTGTGTTGATGTCGACCCTCGATTGCTTGTTCTTTTACTTGCACTTTTATTTAACGTGCCTAACTTTTCTATAGAAGATTCACGACGAACTTTGTTTAATTAATAAATGAATTTAATTAAAGAAACAAATATATATACACTAACTCTACGGGAACTTCCAAGTAGTATTAAAACGTTTAGATATTAAATCGGACTATCTCAAATGTTGCTTCGTACAGCCTAACTACAGATCGTTCCTTCGCGTCAGTCTCTGAATCTGACGGACTAATACTCTGCCGCCCCGCTGGTCGTTCCTCCCGATGTTTCTCGCTCGACCGATGTTCACACGTCGCGTTCGTCAGCAGTACAAGTCCCGTGTTCTCCTTTTCCTTCCGTTAAGTAGGAACTTCAGCGTGCATCGGTCAGCCCCCTCCCCACGTCAAGCTATCGTCAATTAGTGTCAGATTGCTCCTCGCGACGCGGGTCGTCGCTCGCCTGCAGCGCGGGCGGTGTCTGGTTACACCATAGCCGCGAGGTGTCCTATTACACCTTGGCTGTGTGGTGTCCGATTACACCTCGGCCACGCTGCCTTCATTGTTGACCCAGTGGAGACTGGCTTTTCGTCCGTCATCATTCCATCTCGACCGGCAACGACGCTTACATCATGATGATGATGCCATCTCGTCGTTGTCGTCGATCTCCTCACGCGACACCATCCAATTGCTGACGAACAAACCTACGATGACTATAGGCCTATAGCGCCAATTTCACGCTTCTGTGTATACGCTCCATATATCCATAAAATGGTCTCACAACCCAAATGTCATGATCAATCGTCGATACAGATCGAATTTACTAGACAGGAACGTCTTTGTAGTTCGCTACAAATCGAACTGAATTTGAATACGAATTGTCCTTTAACGAAGTGACCATGGCAGCTCATTCGACGTATAACGTACAACTGAGGAATTCAATATAGATGTACAAAAAGAGTGACACGACCTTCAGTGTATATATATTCAGCATATATGTATATATATATATATATATATATATATTATACGAAGAACCCGTTGTATGCTGCTGCCACTGTATAAGTTGACGCATCCACGGTGACTATAGATCGAGGGGAGCACGGATAAGAGATTATTTTAGCATAGAAATTTAAGTAAAATATTGTAATCTTGTTGCCAAAATAATGATTAAGTACACACGTAGGGCCTACATAAACATAGTCTTGTAGATTTTAACACCATGCAATTTAATTATTATTATCATCATCATCATCATCATCATCATCATCATCATCATCATCATCATCATCATCATCATTTTTGGTCGAGGTAAACATGATCTCTCGGGCGTCACAAAAATTTGTCAGGAGACAAAAGAAAACTAAGGTTATTCTGGAATGGTTACATCTGCTCCGGGTCCGGCTCCACTAAAGTACCGTTTAAAACGTTGGATGGTGACTAAGAGGCGTTGCAGCAAGAAGCAAGTCTCCCTATTGTCTCCTGTAGTCAGTGCGACCCAAGTCTGCTAACAAGTCTAGGCTTGTGTTGCAATCGGGCCTAAAGTCTCAAAAGCCAAGGGCACGAAGAAGTGCGTGTTTAACAGAGCGTTATATTTGGACTTTTTTTTCTCTCCGTGGCTCGCTCCGCTGCCGCACCCGCTGTCGCCGCCGTGGCTTGAATATACGACGCGGTAAGGGTGTCTGGCACGGTCGCGTCCCTCACCAGACAGCGGCCTGCGCGCCATAGAATCATTGCTATTATTATTATTATTATAAAACTTTTTACGCACGCAAGGTCACACACAGAAATGTGAATCTGAGGCGCGGTCTCAGGTGCGGTTAGTCAGCCAGTTGCCATTTGAAGAGCAGTTAGATGTCCAGATGTTTGAAAGCCAATGATAAATAACGAGGCTTTAGGCGTTTTATTGGCAGAGGAAGAGTTCGAGTATCGGATAAACACTGGTAGTCGGTTTCATTCCTTAGGGGCGTCAGAATGGAATGCACGAAAGCCCATAAAAGTACCACATAGTGGCTCAACCAAAAGACCATACCCGAAGATTACAGGCTGTGTGGAGGGATGTAGGCCTAAGGAAATAGTAGTGGTTGATGGGAAGCAGGACTGTTCATTTTAAGAGCTTTATTGGTCAGATTGACCAGTTTGAATCTCAATCTAAATTTTAGAGGAAGCCAATGTAGCATTGAGCACATCTGATCAGTGATGGGCAATAGTTAACTAAAAAGTTGCTAACTTTTAGTTTAACTAAATTTTTTTAGTTAAGGATGAAGTTTAACTAAAAATAAATAGCTTAGTTAAAACCATAGTTTAACTAAAAAATTTAGTTGCTAACTAAAAAGTTTAACTAAAAAAATCAGCAATATGCAACTATTTTACCACAATAATATTAACATTGAACACTGTCAACAAAAAACATTTTAACACTGCAAGGTTTCAGCATTAACAGCCTGTGTTTTCAAAATCATACACTACTTACAGTACGCCTGTAACTATATGCCAGAACAGTAGCCTACACATTGCATAGTTTGAAGGTGAACTTGTCATTGACGCTCTGCATCATTACAGTTCACTTAACCTCTGTTATTGTGAAAATGTTTGTCGTTAAAAGTTGGAAAAAGTTTAACTACTTTTTTTAGTTTAGTTAACTAATTTCCAAAATCAGTTGCCAACTTTAGTTAAACTGCAAGGTTTTTTTTGTTGGAAAATAGTTTTAGTTTAACTTTAAAAAATAGTTTAGTGCCCATCACTGCATCTGATCCTGATGTTAAGCTCAATTTTAAAATTCTGTTACTAGTTAGCTATACAGACCTGTTTTCATCTACAAGGGTTTCAGCACAATAGGCCAGAGCACAGATGAAATCTCGGTCTCCAAGTATCGGCCTTGGCACGATCTGCAGACGTATGTACCAAACGTCTTGTCTCGGTCTCGTCTCCGACAATTTGTCCAAAGTCAGGGTCTAATCTCATCCTCGGGGAAAAGGACGTTTCCGGTCTTTGTATCGTCTGATTATGATGGGGAAAAACATAGTCAGTAATGGCAGCGTGGTCAAACAAGTATATGACCCAGAAGGAGAGATATTTTAACGACAGAGCAAGCGGACTGGTTTGCAAAGAGCTCAGTTGTGTGATCTATGTTATGAGTTTGGAGACAGTTGTTCTGCTTAGACTATATCCTAAAAGCTGTGTTAGGCATAGTCCAGTGTCTATGTGTAGGCCTAGGCCTATATTGAAGTCGTCCATTATTATAAGTTCATAAGGAGAAAGAAACAAAGAACTCAGGCAGTGATTAGAATTCATGGAAAATGTCAGAAAGTTAAAAATATGGAGGACGGTAAACATTGAAAAGGCGAGGCGCCGATTTTCCAGAGTTCAGAGTGACGATGAGCTTTTCAAAGGACTTAGAAGTAGAAGTTAAAGGAAGCAGCAAGTTCCAGCGATGATTTGTGAAGAAAGGTGTAATGTCTTCGTTTATTAATTCAAACTGACAAGTACTCAGTAAGATTACATCATATAGTAGTAACAGACGATAACAAGTTTTACAGGAGTCGAATATAACTGTAAGGCAGCTATGCAAGGCGCCCATCTGTACTACTGCTCATTTTACAATCGCCACCTAGGGAATGAAGGCTGAGTTGACCTTGTGGGGCTAGCGGGTATCGAACCCGCGTCCTTCTGATCTTCGTGCCAGCCTGTTACCATTCAACCATCTCCCCGCTCCAGTACCCCTCTGCCAATTCCATTGAGCACAGGTCCATTTGGAAGATAAGAAAGGATACAGAAAAGTAACAGAAAGAAAGGAACGTGCCTCAGGCGGTTGGAGTCAAGTCTCGTTAAGAGAAGAATATCTACTAGATTTTCCAGAATATAATTTTGAAGAAAATTGGAATTATTCTTGAGAGACTAAAAGACATTAAAGTGACAGGAAACAGGGTTTAGATAAATGCCACCAGAGAGAAACATCAAAGGGTAAACTAACAAATGAATCCGATGAGTTTTAGCCCTAGATGTGGATTTGGAAAAAAATGGAGTATGGTGAAAGAACAGATGGAGGAAGAAAAAGGCGTGTATGTAAGCCTACATTAGACATGTCTCTGTAGATTTGATATATAGTTAAATAAAACCGAGGAGTTTGTTCCTACAACGACAGGAGATGACGACCGAGTGTGTGATCGAGAACACTTTCTATGTTTACATACCACTTATGGCAATGCTTGGAAGTGAACAGAAAAGGGACTATACAAAATGTGAACTGCGGCCTGTCCCTTAACAGATGATGTGTATAGCATTATAAATCAGTTTAAGTCTGCAGAGGACAATTTGTGAAGAAAGACATTGTTTTCGCTGTTAAACGTAAAATGGCTCATCCTAACATGTGAAACGCACAGCTAGTATAAAAGACGGAGCCTAAAGCCTAAAGGAGACAAGTGAAGGATCTTCAGGTTGTGGGTCGACTCATATAAGCAGTTAAAGGTTGCCAGGCCTACACGGACCTATTAGAATTTGCTAAGGAGAATGAGAGTCTCGTTGCTCGCATCGGAAGTTTGGAAATAAAGAAGCCGGCGGAGTGAACGAGTGGACTAGAATAAAGAACACCAGCAACTAAAATCTACCAGTTTATACATCTAATCTGTTTTGGAAATGCGTTTATAACAGAATTTAAAGCGGAACAACTCGTCTTCCGAGTTCTGCCGCATAGTAGGTCTACATTTGGTTTACAGTGCTGAACTTCCAATTCCCGGTGAATCGAAACACGCGCCGCTCAAGCGAACCTAAACTATTGGGTCCACCTATAATGTGCTGCTAAACTGCATAATATTTGTGCTATAAATTGTTTAGTGTTGCATCCAATTGACGTATACGTCGCCGACGAATGCACTTCCTTTACTACCTGCAGCTACAAAGGTGAACTCATCCGACGGAAGTCAGCCTCAGTCGTCGGAATGCAGTGCGGGCTCTGCTCTGGCTAACAGCAATTCGACACATATTATAGATACAAATTGGATGAATTCAGAGCCAATGATTTCCTGTTTTTACAGATCCACCTTCTGTTTTTTTCCATTACGCTGTTTAGGGTCACTAGTTTACCCGGTTAATTCTTTTAGATAGTGGGAGCTCAACCGCCATAAGGGATTGAAGAAAACCAAGATTGGTCAAGCAAACCCTGATAGGTTCGAGTGGTTAGCGACTTTATCCATCTAGTAAATAAGAGACCATAGAGCGGTCTATATTGGCCCACTTACTTCCGGGAGATTTACTTCAGAGTCGGCAGCACGCTGAAAGAGAGACGCAGAAGGCTTACTGAGACAATTTTCTCGTTTGCTTGTTCTTCAGTCTACTTATAATTATTAGCTATCCCACTTGGCTTCTGTCTGTCTACGCTGAAATGGAAGTCTGTGTACGTGTGCCTGTGTTTTGGTTGTCGTGATCTGTGTATGGCCGTATGTCTTCTGTTTGCATCGTTGGTCACTTGATCATCATCATCATCATCATCATCATCATCATCATCATCATCATCATCATCATCATCATCATCATCATCATCAGCAGCAGCAGCAGCAGCAGCAGCAGCAGAAGCAGCAGCAGCATCATCATCAGAGAACGGATTCCGTGGATAGGACAGTGGCTGCCTTCGTCGTCGTCGTCGTCGTCGTCGTGGTTGACTGAGAGGGATTTGGAGCAGGAGCCGGAAGTCTTAGAGCCCTTGAGCACCCATCCAGAGCAACTAGCTCAGTTAAGAGTCGCATTCGATGCTGTTGAAGAAGACGTGCGATTATATTGATTGCAATTGGCTATGCAATTAAATGCTGCCAGACACGGAACGACAAATACAGGAACTCCCTGCAGTGCTATCATGTTCATGAGAAGACGTACAGGCTGTGTAATGATATTACGACATCCGTGCATATCGCAATATGCACGGATATCGTAATATAATAACACAGGGAGGCGGTTTATACCGGATGTAGGAGGCAGCGTATGTCGGATGTGCATGTTTTAAATTTCTCCTAGCAGTTTTACTTAAATTATGTCGCTTTTGTAGTTAAATATTTTACCTTGATCTTAAAAGTTTCTCTGGTTATTCATTTTTGCTATTCATATCATTTTTAATTTTTTTTTATCTCTTTCTTATAATTATTTGTGTGCCGTTGTAGGCCTACTTTTATGTCTGCTGCTCTGTGTTTTATGTTCCTGGTGGAAACATCACTTTACAACCACAGTCTAGTAAATTCTACAGTTTCAAGTCCACACTACTGCCCTGGTCGGCATTTTTTTAATTATCTGCGTTCATGAGTCGATCGTGAACTGAAGAACTATTCTTCTTTTATATAAGTCAGGCCTTTTGCTTGCTGTGCCGTTCTCGTGTTTTGCTTTATGTAACACTGGTTATGGCTACCTCTTGCACTGTGCGCTTTTGTGCATATTATCTGTGTTCCTGCTCCTTGCCAAATATGGTTGAATAGGTCGGTTACTGAATTCATACAAGTCATCATCACCGTCTGGTTTAGTTTTTAACTTGGCCCAGGGCCACAGACCCATTCATACTAGGCCTACCTGGTCCAAGTACCGCTCTTTCAATTCACTAACCTGTCCTGTCCTGTTGCTGTTTGATGGTAGTAACATTATCTTCCAACCTGTGTTTCTGCTTCTGCTAATTTCGTTTGACCTGTGATATTGAAATAAATCCTGGTCCAGTTAGAATTCAGTCTTTAAATATCGGCCATCTCTCTCTCTCTCTCTCTCTCTCTCTCTCTCTCTCTCTCTCTCTCTCTCTCTCTCTCTCTCTCTCTCTCTCTCTCTCTCTCTCTCTCTCTCTCTCTCTCTCTCTCTCTCTCTCTCTCTCTCTCTCTCTCTCTCTCTCTCTCTCTCACTCACTCACTCACTCTCTCTCTCGTAAATAAGTATGTATGTATGTATGTAAGTATGTATGTAAGTATGTATGTATGTATTTATGTATGTATGTATGCATGTATGACTTTGTATGTATGTGTATGTAAGTAAGTATGTATGTATGTATATGTATGTATATGTATGCATGTATGTATGTATGTATGTATGTATGTATGTATGTATGTATGTATGTATGTATGTATGTATGTATGTATGTATGTATGTATGTATGTATGCATGTCAGTATGTATGCATGCAAGTATGTATGTGTGTATGTATGTAAGCATGTATTCAATTCAAATTCAATTCAGTTCTGTTCATTTCCTGTAACCATTGATTAACAATTATGCAGTAAATTACATTTATACAGAGGTTACTAGGCGGAGACCCAAAAGGGATGGGGAATCCCGCTAATAGGGCCACCTGACACGGTGAAAAATGCACAGTAACTAGAGTGCGTGGCAGCTAGTTTAAAGTATAGTAGGTACAGAAAACATATACATGAGGCAGCTTATAATATTATAATAAAGTTATTATATTATTACATTAGTTAGCTTGCATCGAACAAATATATCTTAACTAACATATCTTAACTAACATATCTTAACTAACACACCCAATAATGCAAATCAGGAAGGTTCAAGTTATTTGTTGAATCAGAAAATGGCGTAATTTATTCTTGAAAATGGGCAGAGAAGGTAATTGACGGATAAATGTATGTATGTATATGTATGATATTGTATGTATGTATGTATGTATGTATGTATGTATGTATGTATGTATGTATGTATGTATGTATGTATGTATGTATGTATGTGTGTATGTATGTATGCATGTATGTATGTATGTATGTATGTATGTATGTATGTATGTATGTATGCATGCATGTATGTATGTATGTGTGTATGTACTTATATATCAAGACACTTAATATAAAATGCCTTTTAGTACCTCACAAAAGCGCTCTATAGAAATCTATTCTTAACTAGGTCTACAGCTAGGCCTACAGATAACTCAACACTGTTGGGAGGGGGGATAGAGTAGTGGTAACACTCATGGCCAGGAGAGCATAAGGTACGCGGATCGACTCCCGTAACCCCCCTCTAGGGCGGCGCCTTGGATGGGTGCCAAACCGTCTGTTTAAATAAGATCTTGATTGTACTTTCATGTTTCAATGTAATCTTACTGCGTCTGTCGGTTTGAAATAATAAAGAATATAATAATTATTATTATTATTATTACTCGAAGATTGGATTTCAGTTGA
Organism: Allolobophora icterica; assembly: GCA_963556255.1. Classification (NCBI taxonomy): domain Eukaryota; kingdom Metazoa; phylum Annelida; class Clitellata; order Crassiclitellata; family Lumbricidae; genus Allolobophora; species Allolobophora icterica. The sequence goes on along the minus strand of OY744607.1, from coordinate 26,230,051 downwards.
GACAATACACGTATCTTGCCAAAAAAATCACAAAATAGGTTTTTAAAATAGCATAAACTTAGTCTAGCGATGACGACAAGCCTCTGGCTTCAACTGCCCTTTCAGCAGTTTACCTCCCAGCAACATCCTCTATATATTATTACTAGCTGGTTTACCCGGCGTTGCCCGGAGTTATACGTTTCAATCCCTGTAGCGAATAAGCAAGAAAAGTTAATGTGAAGTGAAATCCCTACGGCTGCGCCATCTGGCGAATCTTTAGAAATGCGTCCCGGTGACAGAGAACTGGCGGTCAAACACAGAGAATCTTCTCGGGCGGCGCCATCTGGCGAGTGAAAATAGGTTGAGTGTAAGTTTTTTTACCAGCTAAAAATGCATTGCGCGGGTAGGTTTTTGCCCGGCACACCATGGTAGCGGTGAAAACGGGGGACGCGAAGCCTCACACTGGGTGTGTAATGCCGACCCCGAGACAGTAGTGAAGGTTTGGAGTGAAAAGCTCCAAAACTGTAGAAATGCATCCCGGTTAAAGTCGCTGTGACAGACAGATTCTTCTCTTTATTTATATAGATATTACCAGGATGTAATTCGCTCTGTCCTTCAACCCGTTCCTAAACCATAACAGAACTTGAAGTAGAAACATATTTTAACTATTCATGTAATGTAAAAATTCCTAGCTTCTTAAATACAAGTATCGATTAAAATTACATTCACGTGACCTAGTTGTCTAGCAGGACTATTCTCGCCACTACTCATACACTATGTGGTGTGACGTCGTACGTGTTTAAACTAGTACATATGTGAGCCCTATAGGCCTACGTGCATGAAGCCTATTGAATAGATTTTTTGGTGCATAGAAGTGAATAATGTTGTTTTGGATAACATATCCACAGAGAGCCTTAAGGCCTCTTAGTCTGGGTAGCATTTGTAGAGTTCTCAACAAAAAAGCCTAACTGTGCACAAGTAATGAAAAAATTCCACTTAGTAAGTAATCAGAGTGTCATAGAGTATTAATGAAACATGCCTTTTAATCGACAATGCTGCATACAAAATACTATCCCATAGACTGCTCTAGCAACGCCCACGGATCGACTGGTAAGGAAGAGAAGAGAGAGACAGACAGATACAGACAGAGAGAAAGGGAGAAAGAGAGAGAGGAGGGAGAGGGGAAGCAAGACAGAGAGGGAGACGGAGAGAGGAAGGGAGAGAGAGCAAGAGAGAGAAAAAGAGAGAGAGAGCAATGGAAGTCGATGGAGCGAAAGCAACACAAAGACGACCAACGTGAAGGGAACAGGAGAGGCTGATATAATCACATGTACAACAACTGACTCTATTTACGCAGACGATCGATAACGATTCGCAAGTGGTTTATAATTATGGAACACGTGCATGCTTATTGCTTATGGCTAACTTTGTCAGTTGGAACGCATTCCACAGCAAAAGATCTGACGTCAGTATTTCTCTGCCAAAGTATGACGCATTATTCGTCCCACAGACTACGAACAAATCCGCCCACGTGGATGCACTGACATCGCCACTCCCTCATTCCCTCATTCCCTCACTCTCTCACTCCCTCATTCCCTCATTCCCTCACTCTCTCACTCCCTCATTCCCTCATTCCCTCATTCCCTGCTTTTCTTTCGCGGTGACTCTGTGTCTCGTGTTTTTACTATCACTGACACTGCAATCAAAAGCGTTCTTCTCATCGTATGACTGGTTCACTTGCGACTGATGCTTTGCACAGCTGCTGTCGTGAACCAATTCAGTGTGTTTGAATTGACAGTGCATGGTGTCCCACTGATCACTGCTATAGGCGATCGGTCGCAGAGCTACATTGACTACATTCTACTCCAGAGGCCGAATGAGTGGCGCCCATTTTATCAATGTAGCAATGATGTAGCCTATGGCTACGATTCCACGTGTAGGCCTACTCTATTCGTGATCTCGTCGTGTTATTCTGTACCCTGACCAGGCAATCGGATGCAGACTAAGTAAGAGGGTAGACATCGGTTGGTCCTTCGGTGGTAGATAACAGACAGCAAGTCAGTCTGTCTTTATTTGCCAGATTCTGGTTATCGATGCATTCCAGTCACCGACTGCAGCCAAGTGGAAGACCTAACCTCCGATTTAACTCTGAACTCCCGAGACGTAGGTCCTCAAATACCTCTCTGTCTATGTCTCTCTGTCTCTGCCTCTTTGTGTGTGTGTTTGTGTCTGCATCTTCATTTCTTCTCCTACATATTAATATCTGTCCTGCTGTTTTCCATTCTTCGCAATCGTCCAAAACTCAGCTGTCAGATTGGCGCGACTGCAAGTATCGCCAAGAAGCCAATTAGAGTCGAATGGAGTGGGACACTTAGCCTCTGTGTAGCAATACATTTGAACGGCGACCAAGTGAACGATAGATTCTTAAGACGCCTAATCAACCTATTCAACTGCCGCCTATGTCCGTCTGTCTTTCCGTCTCAGGCTGTCTATCTATCACTGTGTCGCTGTTAGTCACTCTCTCAGTCTCCCTATGGTCTCTCTCGATCTGCCTGTTACTTTATAGCAGCCTTCTCTTATCTGCATCAATGTTCTTCCTTGTCCGTTTCCGTTCTTCTTCTGTACATGTGATCCCTCGACCTCTTTCCATCATCCTGTCCTTGCATTCCAACAGCAAAACGCCGTCTCTACCGTCGTTTTAATTGACATTTATAAATACGAATTGCAGTTCTCATATATATATATATATATATATATATATATATATATATATATACATAAATATATACATGCATACATATATATATATACACAGGCTTATGCCCGTTTTTTGCCTGCATGTATGTATGCATAGACAAAATCTGTTATTACAAGGTTCGGCTGCTTATCGGTGACGAGGGGGTTAATTCCGGTCTTGTCGATAGGTGGTGTTAGATCAATGTCGTCTGAAAATTTGATCGATTGCTCTCAGGTCCGTTACGAAATCAGCCACAATCACCCGCACACGCACGGAAGCAGACACGCAAACACATATGCAAACATACATACGTAAACAGCGCATATGCAACCACACACATTAAATGCCGAAACTCAGTTACAAACACATGCATACATCGAGGCATCTATGCACATAGCAAAGGCAGTAGCGATAGAGAAGTGCCTGAGAGACGGCGACATTCACGAAGAGTAAGACTTAGGAAGACAAAGAGCGACATTCTTAAGGAGGAAGAACGCTCGTCGTTGACATCGAGTGACCTTTGCTTGAAGCTGTGAACATGCAACGATTTTGTTACAGACGGCTTTCATAAGAAATAAAACAAATGCCTAGAGAGCCATGCATGGCTGTTCTTTAGTCATCGACAACCTACTATTTCTCACTGCCTATCCACTGTATCCGCTGGTATTGTCTGAAATCAGTGACTGGCGTTCTGTATACGAATAGCACAAATGTTAGTAGCATAAATGAACTGCACAACTAAGACTGACCGTCCGTTTCCTACACTGTGCAGGCCCGGTTCGTCCATATGGGCAACTGCGCAGCCGCCCAGGGCCGCCGATTTTTAGGGGCCGCCAATTTTCCATTTTTCGAAAATTATTTAATTATTATTCGTAAAAAGAGGTGAATGACTAAAAAAAGGTCATCAACTTTTTTGTGCTTAGGGCCGCCGGTTTGCCTAGGGCCGCCGATTTGCCCAGGGCCGTCAAATGTCTTGAGCCGGGCCTGACACTGTGCGAGACACTTCTGCCTCTCAGAGATCCTAATTATATTCTGAAGAGGCGCTATATAAATGCCAGATTCAACTGCAATTACAATTAGACCTACAATTACAATTACGTCCTTATCCTGATCACATTCTCTCATCATAAAATTAGTTTAGCTATTACGATGGCTTATTTAATGCCACACTTTAATTAGCGATAGGCCTAAAGTATTTATTCTTCGGTTTGTTAACCTAAAGTGACACTCCAGATGGAGTGAAAATTATTATTAGCCTACTATTTAATTATTATTATTTGAATTTTTTCTACCAGAGTACATCTCTATTTCTTCCACTGTTTCCTCTTGGTCGCTGTGGCGAACATTTCCTTGTCTTTCTATTTAGGTCTAAGCAAAACAATTGCTTTCCAGTCACGAGGAAATCCTACTCAGACTTCGGTGCATGGCAACGTTTTAGCCGATTAGCACAACGATAATCATGCGTGGAAACAAAGGTGCATATGAGACAAAGATGAACAGATCTTCAGTTAGGAAAACCAGATCTGCCTATCTTTCTTACAGAAACCGTAGCCTGACTTCATTCGATCAAGTGATAGACCTGCCTTCAATAAAGGAGACAATAATTTGGGACGGAGAGATGGTTGAATGGCAACACGCTGGCACGAAGACCAGAAGGACGCGGGTTGGATACCCGCTAGCCCCATAAGGTTAACTCAGCCTGCATTCCCTAGGTGGCGATGGTAATACGAGCAGCAGGACATATGGGCGCCTTGCATGGCTGCCATACAGTTAAATTCGACTCCTGTTAAACTTATTATCGTCTGTTATTACTATATATGGGCGCCTTGCATGGCTGCCATACAGTTAAATAATATTCGACTCCTGTTAAACTTATTATCGTCTGTTATTACTATATAATGTAATCTTACTGCGTACTTGTCAGTTTGAATTAATAAACGAAGATTATTATTATCATAATTGTTTGAATATTCGTGGCATGAAACAGTAGACGGATCTCCAGCAAAACTCCATGTTATACTTCTTCAACAAAACAAAGCGATGAAAGCAGTAAGTAAGACCGCAGAAACCAATAGCAGAACTTAAAGGCCTAAAATGGCAGATGATAATTATACAAGAAAACACAGACCTTCGTTCTATATAAAAAAAACTGCAGGAGTTCTTGGAAAGGTGAGACTTCAGTTTTGAGTGAAAAGCCTAGGGTGATTGATAGAGGAGCACGAAGAGGAGGATGGAGGACAGGTTGCAATGATGATGGAGGAACCGAGAATCTGTGGAAATCAGAGGGAGATCGTTCCAGAGTCGTGGTGCTGTGTTGGAAATGGCTCAGTTGGAGAACTTAGTATGAGTCCAGGGGTCCAGAAAGACTGGAATAGGAGGAGGATCGGGTGAAGCGGGTTACCTGGATGGTGAAGAGATCAAGGAGAAACTTGGGCTGGAAATATTGTAGGGAATTGTAGGTTAATGGTAGGACTTTGAAGTGGATTCGCCCTCGATTTTTAACTAAAGGAGTGATTTAAGGATGGGAATGATATGATGATTTTTGGGCGTTGTAGTGACAGCCGGGCTTGTGGGTTTTGGATAAGTTGGAGACGCTTGATTTGGGTAGATTCAAGGTTGAGAAAGAGGAAATTGCAATAATCAAGCTTTGAATGAATAATGGAGGTAGTAATGTTGGGTGCAGTTTTAAGGTCAAGCATGGACCAGATGCGGGTCGGGAGCGCTACCAGTGAGTTTTTTTCTTGAAGTGGCGCTTTATAAATGTCAGATTACAATTTCAAGCACAATTACAATTATGTATTTGCACATTGGTGCAGATAAAATGCTTACATGAAAGCAGTGGCGTCACTAGGGGGGGGGGTGCGGGGGTGCGGGCCGCACCGGGTGACACCCTTAGTGGGGGGTGACACCAAAATGAAAAAAGACTGTCTAAACTTTAAAAGTTTTAATAGCATGCTGAAAACGGTCGTTAAATTAAGTAGAAATTGAAATTGAAATTCCCAAAACAGGTCATGAGATTTGTTTCCAGACCCATGGGCGACTTTGTCCCAGTAGTGTAAATCTGTTAAAATATGCATTGTAATGGGGGTAACATTGCACTGGGTGACACCAACCCTAGTTACGCCACTGCATGAAAGTGTAACAGGAGGCAAATAACCTATAATTATTGTGGTTAGAGGATATTGTGCATATGATGTATTTTTAGTGGAATCGTTTGTCAAGACTGTTAAACGACGCAAACGAAAGACTTCGCCACGAAATGAAAACGAGGTTCTTACACTTTAGATTAGGGTTGCAGTTGACTTGGATCTACGACTTGCTTAAGTGTTCAGTTCATGTAGAAATAATAATTTATTTATTCTCCTCTTTCTGCTCCGTTTAGGTTTGCCGCCTGAATTGTACACGATACTGGAAGCGTATCCGTGGCGTTTCGGAGAGCCATACTGTCTATTCAAGACATTCTTGACAGAAATGACGTCATCGGCGTCCATTTTGACCATCGCCTTTTTTACAGTCGAGCGTTACCTTGCGATCTGTCACTCGCTACGTGCGCAGGTCATGTCCAGTCTGTCTCGTGCCGTCCGTAACATTGTCATCATCTGGACAGTGGCATGCATAACAGCCGTTCCTTACCCGATTCACACGAGAACCTACTATTACCTGGAGGACCCGAGCACAAGGGAACCAATCGCAGAATCACTCATCTGTAACATTCCACAGGAGTGGATGGAGAACATGCGCTTCGCCTTTCAGATCTCCACTTTCCTCTTGTTCGTTCTGCCGATGGCTCTCATCAGCGCTCTATACGTCCAAATTGGCATGGCTCTTCGCCGGTCTGTGCTGACGGCTCAGAGTTCGTATAGATCCAGCCGGACTCCCACAAGATCACACTCGAGAAGGTCCGTCTTTAAGATGCTTGGTAAGTTCATTAGCTACAGTCATCTACAAAGTTATTGTAATTAGTAACTTCTATCGCGCCAATGTCTAATGCACAAGGCATCAACCGATGGCCCACCATAAACCAAGACGTAATCAGATAAGGCTACCGTAGAGGTCTACAGCGGAATTGTTACTGTTCTTTTACCTTTAAAACACATAGGCTAAACACGTACTGCTAATCGTTTAGAGTTCAGGTTAGTTCCTTATTTTACTTAGTTCCTGAAGACTGGGAAATTAAGCTCAATAATTGTAATCGTCTTCGTAGACCATAAACTCCAAATTTCTAAAGCGCTACTCTAAAGCTAAGGCGAGTGTCGTTCAATCTGGAAAGGCGCGAGGGTCGGATGGAGTAGGGTGTAGGAATTATTAAAGAAGTGGTACTTCAATTTGAAATGGAAAGCCTATGGAGTGATAAGTAGAGGAGCTGAAGGAAGATAAAATTGGGTGAGTGGCGCTGTTAGTGGAAGAACAGAGAATATGCGACTTATAACAATTGCGAGTTAGTCAACTCGTGTCTTAGTTTCGCTTTCCCCTTTGTCTGTCTCCCTGTCTTTCTGGTTCAGCCCTGTGCTCTCCTTGAACTTGAAGAGACTCTTTCTATATCTCTAAATCTTTCTTATTGTGCATTGATATATTTATGTATACCTTCATCGTAACTGACTGCAGTTGTGTCTGTAAATTTATTATTAATACAGTTCATAGAGGCTTTCAGTCAGAAGTCGACAGATTCGCATAATTACAATCCTCGACGTCCTGGTCTCAATGCTGTATTGGCTGTCGATAGATCTGTCCGTCGATCGCGATATCGTAACTTTCCTTTTTGATCATCGATTAAAGCTTTGTGTATTCCCATTATGGCGAAATGCAAGCTTTAAGCTTAGATCAGATAATTGATAGTTCTCCTTCCTGGAACGACCAACAACATCTAGATTATCTTAGTCTGCCTATGCGTCAATACGGTCAATACATCTGCAGTTTGTATAAAATATCTGTCAGGATGAGAATGCACACTTTGTAGCAACCTACGACGCCCAACGCAGCCTATCTAAGGGGTTATGCTCCTATTGGTTAATTCCAATTATTAAGCCTATCTATCGCCTTAATGCCAAACCTAGCTCGTCCTTGGCGCCGATTTAAATAGGCAGGTAGCATGTATGTATCAATTATAACCTAAGTCTATCATCCAAAGGAGTTACGAGGAAGGCATAAAAGATAAAATATAAATTTATTGCCTATGTACAGTGACGAACAATATACCTTTCACGTCGACGCCCCAAAACAACCCACGTACAGCAGTGGCGTAGCTAGAGGGCGAATGGTGCGGCCACCCCAGGCGGACTTTCCGGAGGGGTGCAAAATAGGCGACAAAAATGGAAACTGTTACAGACATTATTTTATCTGCGTCCTTAATTTTAATCGTAATCGTATGAAATACACTGAACGCCTATGTTCAAAAGTGCCAAAGATGCCAATGAGAAACTTCAGACCAGGCTGTATAGGCCTTCAGTTACACAGGTGTATCGAGTTTTCACCAAGAGATTAACCGACCCATGCAGTCTCTCCCCCACTGTCTCTGAAGGCCCAGAGTCCCAGACACCGAATATTATATATCTATATATTCGGTATGATACATGATAGATATTATGGTTAGAAATAGTAGAAATTCACGAAGTCTGAATCCGTGAATTCCGTGATTTTCGGCATTTGCCGTGAATGCCGTGGATTTCCCAAAATGCCGTGAATTGCTGTGATTTTGTGCAAATTTTGCAAAATTAATATAACACGACGTTCGGAACTGATTATGTTTCACAACGTAACAAATTACAATGAATTAAAATAAAGTAATTTATAATTTGTTAATAATACAGCCGTACGCAATGACGTTGACGTCATTGACATTGTCCCTCATTGTCTTTCTTTGTTATTTACGTTATTTTTGGTCGAATCTTAGTAAATAAAAGCGCTAATTCATACCGTGACTTTGTCGTGATTTTCTCCCGTTTTACAAGCTCCGCAACAGCTGCAGCATGTTCTATGCATGCTTAAAGGAACTGATTCCTTAGTAGTTTCAAATGAAAAAGACAATGAATCTAGCACGCAGTTTCATCGACCAGTAGCTGGAAGCGATGGTTGTGATGACCTGATGCAGTTAAGCACAGAAGTGCCACAATTTCCTGCAACGGTAGCGGTATGTTATGAAAGTACTAATGTAGACGTGGTTCAGGTAGTTGTCCAGTTGACGACGGAGGCATAGATGAGGGGCTTTACATGATGTAGTTATCGTATACGGCCAAGCAGAATTTCAGTTTGATTTCGCAGCTTCATGGAAGGGTAGGCGCTTGCTATTATAAAACGTCTTCTTCACAAGGAGACAGAACAACACCGACTGATACCAACAAGAAAATAAACAAGAAAACACAACAGATCACAGGGCCAATCACCAAACTCAATCAACTCACGCTATCTCAACGAGACGTCACTCTATTATTCTTAACCATGGCACCGTTGCACGTACACGCAACAATGCATACATTCAAACACACATACATTCAAACACACACACACATATTCAAACACACATACATTCAAACACACATACATTCAAACACACATGCATTCAAACACACATACATTCAAGCACACATACATACATATATAAACCTGATGTATATAAGTCAGATGCTTTCTAATAAAAAAATAGGCCTATAATAGGCACAGCGGATGATAGATATGGAAACATCTGTCATCCGTATGCGGTGCACTTTTTGCAGTGAAATTTAATCAAAGTCTGCAATAGTTACCAAATGGCCGGCGTATTTTGCAGCATACAATGCAGAAGAAGAAGAAGAAGAAGAAGAAGAAGAAGAGCAGTCCCTTAAGCTAGCCCTGAGGCAGCCATGGGTATGAAGTGTTAGCGACTTCATTTTCTTAGCCTCGGCATATTAGGGCGGGTGGCCAGTCCTCTCCCTCGCCGTCTCATCTTCCCACTGACAGTGTACGGTCAGTGTACTCATCATAGCTCAGTTGGCTAGAGGGTGCAAGTGGAACAGAAATCTCGAACCAAATTTCTGCCCTGGCGGGGATTTGAACCCCCGACCTCTCGATTGACAGTCCAGCGCGCTAACCACTAGACTACCGAGCACCCCCATGCAATGTAATATGCTTGAAAATGGGTGGAAGACTGTCGAGAAGAAAGAAAGTCTTGCATTTTCCCCATTTTACCTATTTTGCAAGAAAGAGCATTTTCTACAACCAATCTGCGGCAAATGAGCCATCTCGATCGTGTCCAACTCGATCAAAGGGTGTAAACTGCACGCTATTTAAAAACCACAGAATCTAAGCAAGGACTGCAGACCACGCGGCGTGTGTTGCGTGTTGTTTGAAATGCCACAGATCAAAGAAAGGCAATTGAAAACAGAACGACGCTGCTCAGCATCTTCTGCAGTCTTCTTGTCAAGACCTTAAACCTCAAGACCAAGACCAAGACTTTGAACCTCGAGACCAAGACCAAGACCAAGACTTTGAACCTTGAGACCAAGACAAAGACTTTGAACCTCGAGACCAAGACCAAGACCAAGACTTTGAACCTCGAGACCAAGACCCAGACCAAGACTTTGAACCTTGAGACCAAGATAAAGACTTTGAACCTCGAGACCAGGACCAAGACCAAGACTTTGAACCTCGAGACCAAGACCGAGACCAAGACCCAAAAATCACATTCAGCCCAAGACTTATTTTCCTTACAAAAAATTGTCAAGTCGGTCAAATAGGTTTTTATAAAATACAAATGGCATTTGGAATAACATTTTGCATGAAAAACTTCATTAACTTCATTAAAATAGTATTTTCACTATTTTAATGAAAACATGAGTCTTTTATTTTATTCAGGCATATTAACTTCAAATGCAGACTGCAGAGAATTCCGAATTCGTATTTTCAAAAGTTTTTCATGCAAAATGTTATTCCAAATGCCATTTGTATTTTATAAAAACCAATTTGCTCAGAATTTTTTGACCAAGACGTGCCTTGGTGGGCCTCATAAAAATTACGCCATGTGAAAGAAATACGTTCTACAGGTGCTGAAGTCGCTGACACACACAGTAGCTTTTCAAGCACTGGATGTAAATGTACAAATCGTGAGTCTTTTTGAAATCCTCCCATGGTTTATCAGACCTCTGGCTTCAGAAAGTCTCGGCAGGGCTTCCAGACACGGCATAACTTAGTTGCTGCTGCCGATTGGTTTTCCTGACTGGTTTTCCTGGTTTTCTCGGAGGCAACAAGATTTGCATCCGTCCGTAGGTATTTGTCGTATTTGTCGTAGGCTATGATGCAAACAGGCTTGATAAATTTTAAAATTCTTGAGTTTTGTTATATGACTGTTCATATTGACAACCAAGACTTTGAACTTCAAGACCAAGACCAAGACTTTGAACCTCAAGACCAAGACCAAGACTTTTGGTCTCAAGACCAAGACCAAGACTTTTAAAAATGTAAGTGTGATCTTCTGTGTGAAGCCATTGGTGAAAGACGAAGTCTTGGGTCTAAACATGCTGTTTAACTGCGACCATTTGTGACATGCATCTTCCACTGCAGTCTGAAATCGGTTAAATTGTCTTTTCCAAGTGCCTAACAGTTTACTTCTGGAGATTCTTGTTTGACTCCTAACCTATGAATTTGAGTAATTGCGCCTAAAATCGGAGTTTGCTCAGAGGCGCGTTTGCACGTAGGCGCACTAGGCGCGCGCCTAGGGCCCCCAAATCTCGGAGGGCCCCAAACGAATGAAAAACATTTCTCAATTATAAAATATAACATTAAACCAAATAACTTCACATTCCTTAAAATAGCTTCCATAAATAATCACAATTACAGGGTCAATAGCACTCACAAAAGCGGCGTCAAGTTCAACTTGTGGGTTTTAGCACATGATTGGTTTCAGACTCTCAGTCTACACGTTCAGAAGAGACCCGAAAAATGTTTCGCCTAGGGCCTCATTTTCTGTAAACGCGCCTCTGAGTTTGCTTCTAGCATATGATTACAGATAGTGCCTTGGTCATCATCAGTGTTTTGGAAGGGAGCCGATTCATCTTTGTTGCTGTCACTCTGAAGTCTGAAGAAAGATCTCCGCTCCCTTTTGCATTGTATAGCGGAGAGAAAAGAGACGATCGGTTTATAAAAAATGGCAAAAATCACGGCAAATTGACAGCATGAAATAACGTTTTTATTTACTAGGATCCGACCAAACAATAAAGCAAATAACAAAGAAACGACGCCGTCGCTATATGTATGATGCCTTTAAAATGTCAGTGCATAAGTACTACATCAAAATCACGTGCGTTTGTATTTACTAAGATAGACCTAAGCATAATACGAATAATGATGAGTCACTGACGTCAACGTCATCGAGTGATTGCATTACTTTAATTGTTACGCTGTGAAACATAATCAGTTCCGAACGTCGTATTACATTAATTTTACAAAATTTGCACAAAATCACCGCAATTCACGGCATTTATGGAAAATCCACGAAATTCACGGCAAATGCCAAAAAAAACGGAATTCACGGCTTAATTCCGTACCTTGTGAATTTTTACTATCCCTATAGATGACCTCGTGACAAGTAATCAGACTACTTAAGGTTGAAAGCGTCTGAAGCAAACAAAGCCAACATCTCAGAGTTCCAAGGTTAGCCTACATGTCTGCAACGCAGCAGCAGCAGCAGCAGCAGCAGCAGCAGCAGCAGCTTTACGAGTCGTTGAGTGCGATGATTGTGCGGTCGTCGATGTCAATGACTGTCGACATATAGTTGATCCGTTCAAAGTAAAGGCCGCCAATATTCTCGTTTCCACCGGGATTCTACCGGAACCAGCTTTCACTCTCGTCCCCGAGGAACATCAATCGGAAGACAGAAATCTCCAGTCTTTTGTTTTTGCAACTTTTTAATTCGGGAATTTTGAATGAAACAATTATATTAAAACTATATAGGAAATTCTTACGTCACTTTATCATTTTCTTCTTATTAAGAATAAAAGAATCAAAACCGTAATCAGATGCAGAATCGCGTAAATTTATTTGAATTTAGATAGGCCTAAAGACAAGATATAGCCTACTGAGATTTCAGCATTCAGCTGTATTCTCCTAGAAGCACAAGAACAAACTGGTTGGAAATCATTACTAATTTCCAGGACATAAATATTTTAAGAAATTTCCACTGGAGGGATTTTCTGAAAAAAGACATTTCCGCGCGTAATTTTAAGTCAAAAAGCACTGAATCAGAGAAACTTGGGAGACATATTTTTTCAAGATGTCA
>OY744607.1:26007089-26212089 GCA_963556255.1 Allolobophora icterica | reverse complement strand
GGACTGATACATGGCTAGAGATTCAGAGCATCCTCTTCTATGTGTCAGGTAAGAGGATCAATGGACGGATACATGGCTCGAGATTCAGAGCATCCTCTTCTATGTGTCAGGTAAGAGGATCAATGGACGGATACATGGCTGGAGATTCAGAGCATCCTCTTCTATGTGTCAGGTAAGAGGATCAATGGACTGATACATGGCTAGAGATTCAGAGCATCCTCTTCTATGTGTCAGGTAAGAGGATCAATGGACTGATACATGGCTAGAGATTCAGAGCATCCTCTTCTATGTGTCAGGTAAGAGGATCAATGGACGGATACATGGCTAGAGATTCAGAGCATCCTCTTCTATGTGTCAGGTAAGAGGATCAATGGACGGATACATGGCTCGAGATTCAGAGCATCCTCTTCTATGTGTCAGGTAAGAGGATTAATGGACTGATACATGGCTAGAGATTCAGAGCATCCTCTTCTATGTGTCAGGTAAGAGGATCAATGGACTGATACATGGCTAGAGATTCAGAGCATCCTCTTCTATGTGTCAGGTAAGAGGATCAATGGACGGATACATGGCTAGAGATTCAGAGCATCCTCTTCTATGTGTCAGGTAAGAGGATCAATGGACGGATACATGGCTAGAGATTCAGAGCATCCTCTTCTATGTGTCAGGTAAGAGGATCAATGGACTGATACATGGCTAGAGATTCAGAGCATCCTCTTCTATGTGTCAGGTAAGAGGATCAATGGACGGATACATGGCTAGAGATTCAGAGCATCCTCTTCTATGTGTCAGGTAAGAGGATCAATGGACGGATACATGGCTAGAGATTCAGAGCATCCTCTTCTATGTGTCAGGTAAGAGGATCAATGGACTGATACATGGCTAGAGATTCAGAGCATCCTCTTCTATGTGTCAGGTAAGAGGATCAATGGACTGATACATGGCTAGAGATTCAGAGCATCCTCTTCTATGTGTCAGGTAAGAGGATCAATGGACGGATACATGGCTAGAGATTCAGAGCATCCTCTTCTATGTGTCAGGTAAGAGGATCAATGGACTGATACATGGCTAGAGATTCAGAGCATCCTCTTCTATGTGTCAGGTAAGAGGATCAATGGACGGATACATGGCTAGAGATTCAGAGCATCCTCTTCTATGTGTCAGGTAAGAGGATCAATGGACTGATACATGGCTAGAGATTCAGAGCATCCTCTTCTATGTGTCAGGTAAGAGGATCAATGGACTGATACATGGCTAGAGATTCAGAGCATCCTCTTCTATGTGTCAGGTAAGAGGATCAATGGACGGATACATGGCTAGAGATTCAGAGCATCCTCTTCTATGTGTCAGGTAAGAGGATCAATGGACTGATACATGGCTAGAGATTCAGAGCATCCTCTTCTATGTGTCAGGTAAGAGGATCAATGGACGGATACATGGCTAGAGATTCAGAGCATCCTCTTCTATGTGTCAGGTAAGAGGATCAATGGACTGATACATGGCTAGAGATTCAGAGCATCCTCTTCTATGTGTCAGGTAAGAGGATCAATGGACGGATACATGGCTAGAGATTCAGAGCATCCTCTTCTATGTGTCAGGTAAGAGGATCAATGGACTGATACATGGCTAGAGATTCAGAGCATCCTCTTCTATGTGTCAGGTGAGTGGAAGGAGAACATTAAGGTCTATTATATCAAGTAAATGGCACTAGACTATTAAGTTCGATATCTCCTGCAAATATGAACAGGACAATGGTACCAGAACATTCAGTTCAATGTCGTATATAAAAATGTATTAGTACAATCAGTTCTATGTCTCAGATACGTACATGTAGTACTGCATCATTCAGTTCTGTATCTAAACTTTCTAAAGTAAATGTACGAAGACAATCGATTCTACATTTCATGAAAATGTCATCCGCTCAATTCTTCATCTCACGGAATTGGAACCAGAGCATCCATTTTTATGCTCTCAGGCGAACACCACATAAAGAGTTCCAGGACATTGAGTTCTGTATCTCAGGTAAACATTTATTTCCACTGCTAAGGTTCGGTCTCTTTGGTTATTTAGGTCTCAGGACTTAGGCTGCCTATGAACCTACCCATCATATTCTGCCTATCTGTTTCAGCGAACTTTTGCTGGATATTGACTGACTGTGGCTTTAGTTTGGTGTGCCGTCGGCTGATGCCTTGTGCATTAGATACCAGAGCCACAGAAGTTGTGAATTAATAATGTGGCGAAAATTGGCCTCTGAGTCTCTCTCACTCGTCAGGCGCGGCAGTGGTGATGATTATCTTACTGCTGCTACGCGTGGATAAGGCCTCCGATTTTTGTCGAAGGGCTTAGGCAAGTCTGACCGACCGACTTCTTGAACATATGTGATCAGACGAGTAATTTGTGAAACACTTTTCTTTTATTATCCAAATGAACTGAATTTCCTTTAGGCTCTCGCCAGACAAAATATATTCCAGATCGATTCAAGAGATTCAAAACAGCCTCAATTACGATCAAATTCAACGCGCACAATACTCGTAAGCTCAAAGCACTCAAATACTCCAGACAAAATGAACGAATAAAACTATAAACTATCGACAACGCAATAATCAACTCACTGCACTATCAAACCCGAGAACAAAACCCCAACAGAACGCGCACAGCCGGCCTCAAGCCCTGCGCAAGCCCCCTTTTATATGGGTTTGTGACGCCAACAACCCCCTTTGCAACCCCTACTCCAACCCCTCCTCTCGGGTTGCTCCGCCCATGGACCTCAGTGAGGTACCTCGGATCCCTATGTCTCTTTCACATGGGATCCTGAAGCTCCGCCCATGACCTCCGTGAGGTACCTGAGTTCGCGCCAAAACCCATTGGCTCCGCCCATGGACCTCAGTGGGATACCTCGGTTCGCGCCAGAACCCTTAGGCCCCACTCATGACCTCTGTGAGGTACCTGGGATCCCTATGTCTTTATCGTGGGAGCCCTCTTAAGCTCCGCCCGTGACCTCAGTGAGGTACCTCAATTCGCGCCAGAACCCTTAGGCCCCGCTCATGACCTCCGTGAGATACCCGGGTTCGCGCCAAGACCCCTTGGGCTCGGCCCATGACCTCCGTGAGATACCTGGGATCCTCCATGATCCCCGAGAGGTACCTAGGACCCCGTGTGTCCCCCATGGGACCCCTCTAGGTTCAATTAGGTTCATTATCATTTATGCAGCGCCCAAATCCGCTACAATAATACGAAATACTTGTACACAGTTGAAGTGTAAACGCTCAAAAAGTGTCAAGAAAGTTCCGCACATTACAATCAAATTTATCCAAATGAACAAGAAGCATATGCAACGGTCAACATGGCTGTCAGTTAGACCCTATATGCCCCTGTTGGCAGTTCCATTGTAGCCTACATCACTTTCTGATACTAAGATTGACGTACTAGCGACACAGTTCTGCCTTTGATTTTTGCGATCAATCCCCCGTGGCTAATCACTCTTTCATTTTCTATCCGTTTCTTTCTCTCAGACTCTACCTCGAGTGCCTTCGTTCCCTTTCCACCAACACACCTCCTCCTCCTTTCCAACCTTGTCCTTCGATGTACAGATAGGCGACCTTCATTGCTGTCCTGTCAGTTGGTCACAGCGATCAACTTGAGTGGCAGTCGTGACAGCCCTTTCCATCAGGAACTGCAATGTGCATGTCGTCTTCCGCCCCTCCAACTACTACTTCTCATTCTCTTCTTTCTCCTGTCTACACATGCCTTCCTTACTGATGCCAATCCGTCGTCTTCCCTTTGCACCGCTGCCTCTAAAGGCAACTGCCCTGGTGACTCTTCCATCCCCATTCGATCTCTGAGCCATTTTGTACGTGATATCTGGTGACATGTCGGTGAAAGCGAAACGCCATTTTTGACCACCACTAGAGACTTTACTCAACCTAAGAACAAATATCACCTAAGCCTCACATATCGCAAGAAATAAGCAATTTATGTTGCATTCGTATGAATGTTTAATTTTATTGGAACAGTACACAATTCAGTTATGCAGTAGAAAAAGAAAGAAATAGGCCTATGACTGGTTGTAGCGTGTTACTTTAGCCTCGTCTTGCTCGGACGATAAGACTATAATAATATATTAAGCCTACACCAAATAGAGTGAGGCGTAAATTAAGGAATCGGACATTCTTATAGATTTTGATGAACATATTGAATGAACCTGGACCAATGTCACAACTTAAATGTATATTTTAATCAATCCCACCCAAGCGACACTGATTACTCTACATAATTATTATAGGATATTATATGAGATACAGATCAGTGATCTTTCGTGGAAGCTGCAGTTCATGGTTCGTAGATGTAAGACATTGAAGATTCCTTCTTTGAATGACGCTCTTTTCTCTAGTACGACCCCTGCGGTCTACTTCGCTCTTTGATTCGCCTTGCATAGAATGTTGACAGGGTACCGAAAGAATTGCACCGTATTTGCAGGATATCCTAACAACTCACGGACTGAGATAAATCCGTATCAACGTTATAATTCAAACAGATGTTTCTTCGTTTCGATTTGTATTAATCATAAACCGTGGCTCTGAAGTAGGAACGTTCTCAATTCTTAATTCAATTGAAGTTCTATCGATCGCGACCGACGCATTAACTTCATCGAATTCAACTCAACTAATCGTCCGTTGATCGTTTCGAGATTCTTTTTGGTCCATTGTTGTATTGAAGTCATAATTACAATGTCCTCAATGTTTATGGCCAAAGATAGGCATATATATAACAATATTGAACAATATTGAACCTCTACCACTTTGTGATGAGTATGGACGTATGGTCTTGATATATCTACGATGGATCACAGAAGAGTTCATCTCATGTATGACAGTTTTCCATCTGTCTGTAGGCCTACTTAATTTTTTGTTTTTGTGCTTTCTACCTTCGTCGCTAAAATAAGCGTATATATTTGTAAGACCCAATGAAGGTTCCATAGTTTGCTGCATCCGTCTACTATGAAATGGCGCCTTTGAACTGTGAATCGATTTTCACAAATGTCTGTTATGATATGTGAAGTGAAGGCATCGAAACGCTTCCGAAATTACCCGAAATGAAAATGATCATATATTTAAGACTAACTAAATTGATCAGATAGGCCTAAACTATGGCTGTAGTATAGGTCTACCTGCATGCATTTATTTACACTCCACGGTCAGAAACTGTAACAAACAATACTGTGCTTAGCTGATATTCATTTTAAAAATCACAAACTGAGTCTAGCAGTGCAAAAAATGGACGGGATAGTGGAGGCCACTGCCAACACGCAAGACTTCTTCTACGCAAATCTTTCTCCTATCTACAGCAAGCCAACAATTTAACGGTAGACAATGAATGAGCAGAAAATGGAGACCGTTATGCAGCACTTAGGTCCTACAGTGCAATAAACATGTCGTCTGTGAGTTGCGACATCTAGAGTCTACACGCAACTACCACAGTAGAAGACAAGCACTTGTCGTTGCACACCCATTTCTCGCATCGGTTGCACTGCAGCCAACGGAGGATTCGTTATATGGAATCTTGTAAACAGACAGACAGGGATTTTATCGACGATACTGCTAGACGTTCTGTGAACCGATGCAGGCCAGAGCTTGGACTTAATGTCCTTCGCAGCTGCTTCCTCTGCTGCAAAATCTCGTTTCAGCCTCTTGTTCGCCTTTTCTAGTATTCTGAATGTTCGTTGAGTTTTTTTCTTTGCAGTCTTTTCCGTCTCCAACAGTATCAAGTAGGGCGAACTTATTAAGACTTCAAAGCGTACCGTACCTTGTGTTTCATCTTATCAGATCTTGGAAACTTGGTTACATTCAGACCCATTAGCTGACCAATGCTGGTCTTCGCAGTGGGACGAACTGCAGACATGGTTTTGCCATAGGTCTGATCGTTGAACATCAGACATGGTATAGTGTGAGCAACAAGTGTCTTAAACTGACGATTCTGGAACTGATGAATTATGAACGCCAGTCGACAGCAGCGAAGTCAATTTTAGACCGGAAGCACTATAGATTCGTCGGCATTGCAAAATCGCCACGTAGGTCTATAATTGCGGGCTGATGATGATTACACCCATGAGGGCGATTGGTAGCTCCTGCAGCAACGAAATCTTCTTCTGTGACGATATGTCGGTTAAAAGGAAATATGCCACTTTTCGAAATCCTGATTTAGCATTCTTGATCGTTGCAGCTTTCCCGTATGCAAAACCAAAGATCTGGCCAATTTAGCGTTCTGTGATGGTCCTTCCTTAACAAGCTCTAAGCAATTTGCAGCGGACTGGTCGTAGAACACTTTGAGGCTTTTGAAGAATGAGAGGTCCAGTGGCTGCAGCTTTGTGGGTCCAGTGAGATGGCAGTGAAAGCAGGATGACGTTGTGATCACGGGCTTAGTATTCGTACACAGGTCTATTAGCAAAGCTGGCTGTAGACGAATATCAGGATGGACTACTTGGATGAAATGATCGAACCAATATTATTGTCAACCGCTCCGTAGTGACTCACCCAATTTTTGACCCCGTGTTATGACCCCAATGGGTTCTCTGTCGATAAACTCTGGCCGCTCTCACTCTGGGAAATAACATTAATATAATTGGTGGTATACGTTACAATCCACTGGCTGATACGCAGCAAATGACGGCTACTGTTTTTCCTTTCTCTGCGCTGGTTAAGGCATCGACGCCGTGTTTTCCGCGTTGACTAATCACTTTCTCTGGTTCATGGTAAATGGTGATACTGGCTTCATCTACGTTCAAGATATTCTGTTCAACTCCGATGCTCTCTGCATTGAAGTCGGCTCTTGCTACCCACACGCACAACTCACGATGGCGTTTAAGGAATCCAACAAGCCAGTCCTTCCTTACGGCTTTCTCACCGTCATTAAATCAGTGCTCACTTACGTTAATCTCGCAATGACTGAACCCCAGTTATGTGACGACTTTCCGTAACAGACCGAACAGTTTGTTGGACATGAAATTCAACACTTCCGACAGCTCTTTCTCCTGACCATCAGTTAAATGGTTGGTCGATCGGCAGAACACTTCATCACAGTGCCGTCCACGCAAGCTCTTCTCAAGTAGTCCTGAAGAGTTTGGCGCAGAGTGGGAATTGTCGGGGGTTGGGGTTCAACTCCCTAGTCTTTCTTAGGACCCCCAATTAAGTCTTCATTGCACACCCCGGGAGGTAGTTTCCAACCTTCTCAGTTGCGCTGGTGTGATTTAGCATTATTTGACTCTGAGTCCCTGACAAAGAGAAGACCTTTCCATGGTGTATCATGTATGTACTTTTGAATTTTCTCAACAAAGGATTTTATTTTGATTCGAGTATGACTTGCAAAGCTGCTAGCTTTTAAATCAGCTGCTTTCAAATTTCGTTGACATCAGTTTGCAAAATACGGATAAAATGTTCAACCCCCCCCCCGCAGTCTTTCTTCTACAATTCCCACACTGGTTTGGCGTGAATTCCATAATGTTTAGCGACTGTTTTCTTTGGAAGCCCAACAACAAGCACAGCTTTTACTGCTAACTGACCACTGAGCATAATCGTTCGCGCTTAGGGCTTGGCTCAGTTAGGCCTAAACATATATCACCCGAATCATCCATTTTCCTTGTACATACACTCATGCGTTTTAACTATGCAACGTCGCATGTTTGCAGAATTACGTCAGATATATTAAAGCGAGACCAGTTGAATAGAAAGAATGGTAATTTCGACACTATCCTGGGGCACTGCCGGAATTAGACAAGACTTGAATGCTGAAATTACCTCATAGTTATAAACATTATTTGACCGTACATAGAAAAATAAACGGCTGCTATACACTTTGTAATCGCTCAGGGTTCTGCACTAGAATAGTTATATGTTAAAAAACCATTGCATTTAAGGCCTATACTTATATGACCGATGCCAAATTTTTAGTAACGCTGTCTTTGAATTGATATGCAGGAAAATGTATCAACTCGAAAAATGGGTCTGCGGGTAAAGCATTATTGCTACCCGACCCGTACCCGTAGCACAGGACTGTTACCCGTAACCGACTCGTAATCAAAATTACAAACCGACCCGAACCGTACCCGCGGGGTGTAGGCCTACCCGTACCCGAACCCGCACTTTACCAGTCACGATAGGCCTATTAGTACGGCTTCTCGTAGTCCCAGTCCCTACCTGTCCAATAGGCTTACAACTTGGCATGTAGTAGTAAAAATACTAGGCTGATGATCATGGTGAAGGTATCTGTACGTATTAGTCCACGGACTATGGCCATGCAAGCCCCACCATTAATCACTTTTTCTCTGCAGCCTGGTCTGTCCCATCGAAACCCAAGTCAGCAGTAAAATTTTCAGAAGCTGGGAATTTTCAACTGGTAGATGTCATGCGATACATCTAAGGCAGCCAGGCATAATGTGGCAACATTCCGCTTATTGAATAGTTAAAATATTTCTCTGAGGTAAAGGATGACAGACTTTGAAATATGACTAGCCTCAGCTGCATAAACCTTTTCCATTGTTGTAAGGTAAACAAGACTGGTGTACTGTCGATGTCTGGCCTTTGCAGTGAATCACGGAACTCGGCGTCAGTGACCTCTAACCTCTGCTTGTCGAGACTGAAACTAAGATGAGATACATGTAAAGCAGTGCGCTTATGTTATTTGAAACAGTTCGTAGCTGTAATTTGAGGATCCATTAATAAATGCCAAATTCACTGATATACACGTATATCAGGGATGGGCAACATACGGCTCGCGGGCCGGATCCGGGCCCTGGGGACCTTTGGACCGGCCCTTGACATGTCTTTTATATTACCATTGTACCTGGTATTTGGGAGCCTTTTATCCGGCCCTACATGAATGTCTGGATTTCTGTACACAGGCCGACATTAAAACATCTGTCAGATTTCGCATTTATCATTAAATATAGCACACCAAGCAAATGGGTAGGCCTACGTTGTACAGATTAATAGTTTTATGTATTTTTTAAACTGAAGTAACTTAAAACTTTTTTTGCCTTTTTATGGTAGCGTAGGACCGTAGGTATTAGGAAAATTATGTTTTCGTCATAAAAATTATCTTCATTTACCTTAAACTTAAACTAAAGTTAAACTGAAACGGTTATTACGCAATATTTAGTTTGAATAAGCTTAATATTGTCTCATTTTCTGGGGCAAATGAATCTGCACAGATTAGCCCGCGATACGGCCCCCGAGGTGCCCTTAAAATCTTAGGGCGGCCCTTTGTTAAAAGAAGTTGCCCATGCCTGACGTATATCATGGTCAACACACGTATATGGTACTTGAACAGGATACCGCAAGTTATAGCAACTATAAGTATTTGACTGTGCAAGAATCACTATTAAATGCAACCCCAAAACTTCACGTCGTACAGGTAAAACCAGGTATAGGCTACCTGTACCCTCAATACTCCCTACCTGTAACCGACCTGACTCGTGGAGTCGTGTAAAGCCTAATCGATGTGACCAGACTCGCGGGTATACGGGTCGGGTAAACGGTTAAACCCGCGGGTAAGGTCGGGTAAACCCGCGTGTACATGTATACCGCAGACCTCTAATTACAAAACGCGCTGAAAATGGGATTCTTACAAGGTTTTCTAACTTTTTAAGATTATAACTTCCATACCAATGACGTCACACCATATAGCTTTATTGCTGCACGGTATTTTTCCGGCTACGCAGGTGTACCGGAGTTACCTCCATGCACAAATTACCCCATTTTACCCCTATATTTGCAAAGAGTTTATTTGTTGCCACAGCTATTACCAGCAGTAATGCTGTCATGCTAAGCGCCATCATTTACGCAGGTTCAGTGACAAATATTCATTGAAAAGGTTCTGTTGGGATATTTGTTAGCGCATTGTCCAGGAAATCATGGTACATTATAATGAAGAAACCCGTTGAACTGTACATAGGAAATGAAACCAGGAGGATTTCATGAGTGTTGTCGTTGTAGTTGTTGATTGCGTTGTTGTTAATTTGTCTAGGCATCCTGTACTTTGTCAGCTGTACAGTCAATCCAATCCTCTACAACCTTATATCTCGCAATTACCGTCAGGCCTTCAGGATGACGCTCTCCTCTTTCTGCATCACTGATTCCGGTCGCCTTCAGAGGCTGCGCTACGCTGGCACCGTCTTCTATTCCGAACGAACAGGACCAGCTGCGACTGCAGGCCTTGCTACGCTCCACTGCCCCGATAGTACGGCGTTCACATCCAACTGGAGGGATCCATCAGTCAGGAATCGAACCCGATCACCTGACGCGGATGCTGCTCCGGCAGAGGCAGGTGTTAACTACACTTCAGCAAATGCAGACTTTATGGCAAAGGCGAACGGTATTGAAGAGCTCATGAAGAAAGCGACTTTGATGAATGGGGCTAAGGATGTCTCCGTCAAAAGGGATCGGTCGTCCTGCACACTCAAGTAGAAGATTAAGTGAGGGCAAGCGGATGAGGCCAACGGTTGAGGCCAAGCGGATGAGGCAAAGCGGACGAGGCCAATAGACGAGGCCCCGCAGATGGTCGTACGAGAAACGGATCTGGTTCGGCTGGAGACGATGGCAGTGGCTGACCGACTCAGATGGAAGGAGGTCGGCAACAGTTCTATTTCCGCGAAGGCTAATGATAGTGCGCCAGAGAATAGAATCATTGAAAACGTCTTCTTCCTAATCTTGTTATCTTTGATTGAAAACACGATTGATTGGCATCAGTCAGCCACTAGAGCCCCGTGAAACTTACATCGCGCTGCCGATATAAGAGAAATAGAAGCGAGATTTATGTCTGTCTGTTTCTGACTCTATGTCCGTCTCGTTGCTTTTGTTCGACACATTATTTCAGGCCGCGTTCTAAAAATAAATCACACGTGTAACTTACATCCAATTTCATTCAATCAATAAATTTACGCGGATCAAATCACAAGCCCAAAACTTGGGTAGATGAACCGTCCAGCACGTTACGTATTTCATAGGATAAAATGCAATGGGGAACAGAATTGATGGTAAGGAAAGGAACAGAGTTATCAGTATGATAGGAACAGACTTCCCCACCCGTGACATAAACAAATCAATATTCTGGAGGCGTCTTATTGAACTCTCCGACCTAACAACTGCGTCTACTTCCTCTCTGTAATAAGATGAATGGGTTCACTCGATGGAATCTCATGGTGATAATATTGTAGTGGCTTAAACTATCACAAGTCTGACTGTACATGTGAAGTATTGGGAGACCTATCGACGTTTGCATCTATATTCCCACTGAAGACATATTTTTCGAATACATTTCACTCCTGCCCAGAGGTTTCTCTGTTACTGTTCCAGCCATAAAATATATTTCCTCCACATTCGAAGGCATCTTAACATTTTGAAAGCAGTTCACTGTAAGGGCAAATGGACCTGATCCTCTGGGTGTTTTGTACCAGATTAGTCTAAACCAGGAACCCAATTTGAGCAAATCTCATTTGTACGAACATATCTAGATCTTTATATAGCGCCATGAGAACACTTTTCAAATTCGCTGAATCACTGTTGTCTAGGAGATCTGACAAGGCGCGATGAATATATCGCCCACCTTAGAACCCTCTTGAAAATCTGATTTCCTTTGCTTCCGTATCTCTACTAGGCCTATGTCTCCGTGCAGTTTCCAATTCGACAATAAATAGAGCACTCACAATTATCTTACGGTCCGGTTCGATAACCTCTTCGGTTTGGGAGAAGGGTGCACCCGCAGCAGAAAGTATAGGATGCAGACAAACGAACACAGATAAAAAAAGTGCTGCATCGGTTGAGTAGCGTGTATAATAGACTACTCTGCACATGCCTCCTTCTCATGACCGATAACATGTGGGAAGTAGGCAGCGCCCTTTGGAGTAATAAAATCGGACACGTGAAGTTGTTTACGTTCTGCTCTCTAGACTTTGGGAAATACGGAAATTCACTTTAGACGTGAAAGAGAGTTAGGGTCAAGCGCTTGCAATTAATCATACGTTATAAGAAGACCTATATATACAATAAGATATATATATATATATTATGTATATATATTAAACATATAGGCCTATCCTCTGCAGCTCAGAACAGCAGCATGGCGCATTTCGAAAATCTTTAACATCGACGACTGTCTCTTTCTCTGTCTCGCAGGCAGGCCCGGTTCGTCCGTTAGGCAGCCGCCTAGGGTCAGTGGCGTAGCTAGGTGGGGGGGGGGGGCAGGGGGGTACATGTGTCCCCGGGCGCCAAGGGAAGGGGGCGCCAAAATGAGGGTTAAGATAAATAATTTTACTCTTAATTTTGATGCAGTTTTAACTAATTTATCACAAATGAATGCATAAGATTTAATTTTAGCGCCCCAAATATATCCAATTATGTCCTCATTACTTACAAATAAGTTCTTAGGTATGATTTTGGCGCCCCTTTGAGCACTAAGGGGAAACATGCATGTACTGTCTGTATTTTTCATATTTTATTTCATTAAAAAAAATTAAAATTTCCATTCGATTATGTGGAAAATGTGAAATAGTAAAACGGGGGGAGGGGGCGCCAAATTCATAGTTCGTCCCCGGGCGCAAAATATCCTAGCTACGCCACTGCCTAGGGTCGCCGATTTTTAGGGGCCGCCAATTTCCCATTTTTCAAAAATAAACATAAAAAATAATTTCTGGAAATTCATAAATGAAAAAACGTTGAGTATTATAGTGCTGGTGTAATAAATCGCAGGTGTAACCGTGAATTCCTAAAGGTCATGACATTTGTCTGAGACGAATTCCTAAAAAAAGATCATAAACCTTTTTGTAATATGAAATTCCAAAAAAGGATGGATGAAATTACCATGTCGAAATTCAATATTTTTTTGGTGACCATCCTTCGGACGGTTTGCCTAGGGCCGCCAAATGTCTTGAGCCGGGCCTGCTCGCAGGCAGTCTATTTGTTTTGTCTTGTTGGCTGCATGCCTCGCCATTGGCGTAAGGTTTGATACTTTGGCCCCACTTGTTTGGTTTGGGATACCGTACTCCAGTTAAACCCCACCTTTGCGAAACATGAGTGAGCAATGCTTATATAGGCTATCACTATCCAACGGCCAAGATATACTACAAACTGTGCTTCTTAAAGTATTACAGTTTCAGGCTGCCTTCTGCGTATAGGAAGGAACGTAGGGCCTATATCTGCAGCGATGCTAGAATTTTCAAACGTCTTGTGTATCTTAATTAATTTAATGTAGGAATTTATCATGAGCAAGTTAGTTGCAAACGGCATTAGGTATATAATAACAAATTGACGCTACAACATAATTATAATATTTTAAATATGAGACCAAATGGCAGGTAATTAAGCAATTGGAAGCATAGCCTGTGTGAACTGGTTGCCATGGTAAAGGCGATATATTAAATGGTGGCAATAAATTTAGACCTACTCTCGAACGGACACGATCTGTGATAATATAAGGCATATACTGAACGTACAGAAAGTGAGAGAAACACCAGAAGAGACGAGAGGGATAGACAGGAGGAATATACATAGAAAGCAATGTAGAAGTAGATTCGTCTCGTGTAGACCAGAACCATGGACACATGTTTAATAGCAAAGGCGTCTATGGCAGAACCCTGCAATTAGATTATATGCGCTCACCGCTGAGAAGTCAACAGAAAGCAGTGCAAGCGACATACAACTGATAGGAAAAGAAACTAAGCGGAGAAGTTAAGCTGAGGTCACTTAGGTCACAAGTGATGACGACTATGCATTGCCCATCGGTAGCAGTGCGTTGAGATATGAAGGCTACGTTTGATAAGGTTTGCAAAGACTTCTTATGGACCTTTGATGAATCTCTTGGATCTTGCACTCAGCAGACTGCAACGCGTCCAAGACTCCTTAGCTTGCGTGGTGTTGCGTGTACTACCACGAACAGGCTCCTCAGTTTCAGTCCATTCACTGCATTGGCTTCCTGTTGAATTCAAAATAAATTTAAATTTGCATGTTTGACCTACAATGCCCTCAGCACCAGCAAAACCTCCCTTCCTTCAATCACTGTGGCCTACTAACTCCTTACATCCATCCTTGTTGCCTGCGATCATGAAGTACGAGTCTTTTCAGAGCTGAATAAAGTAGTTTTTAGAATTTGAAGGAAAATATAGTTGAAGAGTGTTTTCAATGAAGTATCTTGCCTGTATATTTATGTTTAAACGTAGCAGGTATCAAGACCTGGTCTTTGAAGTCGGTTTAGTTTATGCCATGGAGATCTGAGCGCAACTGCTTTAGTGCGACTGGTTTTAAAGAGAATTGGCCTTTGAAATATAACAAATGACTACTTTGAAGAATTTAAAAAAAGAGACCATGATAATAATTATTACACTGTGAAATAAATTTTAACTGTTTTTTTCTGAGTAATAAATGTTATTTCCTAATTACTTTTACCTGAAAACTATATAAAATTGCTATTATTTCCCACAAACTTTGCCTTTGTGACTAGGACAGCAATATTCTAAAATTTACATATTTTCCAGAACATTCAAGATGAATTCAGTGCTGAATTAACTTGGAGTAACTGCTTCTAGAACTTTCGTCCGAGAAAATTCTTGAACGTCCGAGAACCTACTAGAACTTTCCAGAAATATGAATAGCAGTATAAATACAGTGGCTTAAGCCCACCAGTTCAGTTTAGTTCTACCTGCTATCACGTACCCGGACCTTCCTTCACCCATCCATCGGCCCGGTGCCATACTGCCCTGAGCAAGAGAAAGTGTGCAATTCGCAGAACAGAGGAAGCATCACCAAGCTTTTTCCATCTTCTTCAACAGTCAAGATGAGCTCTGCTTCTGCCAGAATGTGACTGGTCTGTTCGAGGCAATTGGAATCGACTATAACTCGAACGAGTGGCATTCATTGACATTGACATTCATTGACAGTTCATGCAGGAGCCTCAAAGCCGTGCTGCTCTATAACAGAAACAAGCAGCCTACTCGATCGATCGTCTCTTCCTCTTGCTCACTCAGTGCACCTCAGAGAGGAATACAACAGCATCAAGAGCTTTCTAGACGCCTTGAAGTATGATGAGACGGCTGGGATGTCATCGGAGAATTCAAGATGGTAGCATTCCTAATGCGTCTCCTAGGCTGATTTACCAAGTTTCTCTGCTATCTTTGCCTTTGGAACAGCATGGACAACAGGCTGCACTACCACAGGCGGTTCTGGCCACAGCGGACCGAGTTCTCTGTGGGGAGGAACAACGTCAAGAGGGAGCCGCTAGTGGCCCCCAGAAGGTGCTGATGCCACCACTTGCACATAAAATTTGGCATTATGAAACAATTTGTCACAGCTATATATAAGAAGTCGGCAGCATATATATATAGTGCGACCGTATGTTACCTCCCGGAATTATGTACGCGTACCGTACGTACGTTTTCGGAAAAAATGACGTACGCGTACCGTACGCGTACGTTAAAAATTCCACAAATTTATCTGATCATACACAAAGAACCTCAAAATAACTATAGTCTTATAAGGTACGCTTACCGGGTATACATCAATAAGGTCGCGCACAACAGATCGCGACTGAAAAGGTCGCGCACAAAAGGTCGCCACACAAAAGATCGCAGGGTAATAATATCGCGAAACATTAGATCGCCCAATTATATGTTCAACAACGCCCCCCTTTCATCGTTTGAAACGTTTCGCATATATAGTAGAAGGTTGGCACAACTTGAGTTTGCAAATTTAAAAACATAGGCCTACATTATAGTAGAAGGTTGGCACAAATTTAAAAACATACATTATAGTTAGCATGCCATAATTTAATTAATTTGTCATAACTGAAGTTTGCAAATTCAACAAGAACTACAGTCATGAACCGTTGTTATTAATTAAATTTTGTTTAGTTTAATTACCCTGTGATCTTTTGTGTTGCGATCTTATTACCCTGCGATCTTATTACGCTGCGATCATTTGTGTTGCGACCTTTTGTGCGCGACCTTTTCAGTCGCGATCTTTTGTGCGCGACCTTATTGACCTAAACCCGCTTACCGTACGCGTACGTCAAAAATGATAAGTTTAGCTCTACAGTATTTTTCCCCGTACGCAGGCCTAGGTATTTACGAACGGTACAGAAATTTAGTATTACAAATAAAATGACCACTGGCACTGACCATCCTATAAAGTGTGCCGTAAAATCATAATGTTCTTCACACTAGGGAGGCCTATACATTAGACAGAACAGTAGCAATTTGGAATTTAAAAGTTTGAAAGTAGAGATCAATGAACAGCCACAGATGATTGCGCATGATGTAATGGTTAAAATTGTTTGCGACTGTCATTGCAATCGCCAACCATTATTGACTTTTCTTGTCCATGATGTTATGTATTTTATTTTTCGTCATGAACTGATGTGAAAGTACGGTAACGTACGGCATAATAACGTACGCGTACCGTACGAACGTTACAGAAAAAAATAACGTACGTACCGTACGTACGGTCGCACCTTGGTCGGCAGCCTTCAAGTACCTTCAAGAATTCTTCTCAAAGCTGTCTGAAACAAAGGTCAAAGCCGGTGTCTTCGTCGGCTGCAGATTAAGATGATCCTGGAGTGCAAAGAATTCCCCAAGAAGCTCTTTAGGAAGGAGAAAGCGGCTTGAAACAGCTTTCTTGCAGTGTTTACGGGTTTCCTGGGCAATCACAAAGCCGAACACTGTGTGGAGCTGGCTGGTGAAGAACTACGGCAAAATGGGCCGCATGATGTTCCACAAAATTCATATCCTTGATGCTCATTTTGATAACTTCAAGGAGAACATTGGAACGTACTCGGAACAAGGCGATCACTTCCATCAGGATATTCTGGACTTTGAACGTCGTATAATAAATAATAATAATAATATTTTCTTTATTTAAGCGCCTGCTAACCGCACTGCGCTGTACAGTGAACATGCATATAGTAGAAACCGCAGACACGCAGGGCGCCTTACATACATGTATACAGTAGAAGCACATGATAACAGTTTTACAGGAGTCGAATATAACTGTTTTATACGGCAGCCACAGGGCGCCAATCACGGCCTACTATTCATTTAGCCACCGCCGCCACCTAGCGAGTGGAAGGCTAACGGGGTCTACGGGATTCGATATTGGTACCTACTACTCTTCACGCCAGGGTGTTATCCATTACTCTACGGGTCCCCCCCCCATGGTCAGTATAAGGAGAACATGATGGGAGACTACATTTGGGGGATGATTCATGAAAGTGATTTACAGCATAAACTGTAAATCTCGAAAAACTCACTTCTAAATCTTCTGTGGTCATTATAGTATTACTGTTGTGTAAATACATCTATAACTTGATTCATGTGCTGTTTTTCTTACTTTATGTGAACAAAAAGACGTAAATTCGCCCGCTTTTCCAATAGAAATAGGTACATTCCAAAATATGAATGTCCTGGTCACAAGAGCACAGCCATTCTCTAGGCCCTATACTTTTGAGACATAAAGCAGTATGAAATAACACTTAGGGCCTATTACCCATGAACAAAAATTGTGCTACGTATTGAATTATTATCTTTGTCTGTGTTGCCTTCATTAATTACTTCTTAGCAGTTGCTAATGTTAATGTATAAAAAAAGACTACATGGAAATATATTCTCTAATTAACCTTACAAGAGGCACTGGATAATAATTTACCTAAGACTTCTAAAGGACACTTTCTTTCAAGTTGAATAAATGTTAGATGCAGTTGATGAAAACTCTTGGCACCATAGTAAGACTGCACTTGAGGATCAAGTGTGTCCCACCTTCCCTCTTAGCTGCCTTCATGTTTTCCTCATAAGCTGTCAAAGTTGATGCAGCTTATCAGTTGAGACCTCAACGTCTGACAAGTCAGTGACTAATATATAAACCAAGGTTGTCTGCTATGGATTTCATTCGACATAATTGTTTGAAACGAACGTCACTGTTAAGCTCTGTTGCTTTCTCTGATCGCGGTAAGTCAGTGGAATTGGATTTTTATGGAGTATATATAACATAGAATGTTTATCAGAATTTGCTGTGTTAACCTGCTCGTATCAAACATTGTTTACCCAATTTCAGCATAGTCCGTTTGTTCATCAGGAACTTCATGGCTAAGTACTGAGTACTCACTCAACTTCTTAACTTTCAATAATCTGTGCTGATTCTGTATTTAAGTATTTCTAATACTTACATGATGCCAACATGTACAGTAGTGATGTGCTTCAGCTACTCTGTGTTCAGGAGTTACCCATATTCCCAGGGTAAGCATGAACTGCAGTCCACATAACTAAGCCAGCTGTTCCCTACCATCTCAGTACAACAGCCCAGTGCTTCTCAAAGTAGTTGTCTGGAGACTGGCGTCGATCCGTAGGTCGTCGGTTGCCAGTCCACTACGAGGCTCGTATCTCAGACACAAGAGTTTTTAAGACGAAATACCAGACTAGTAAGGATATTATTCATTGTGCAGCATTGACTTTCATCGAGCAGCTTGATAAGCTGGCAAAGAAGAACCAAGCTCAAATTTTACATTGAGGATTTGGTAACTGTAACTTCACACTTGTGTTGGCAATTTTTGTTTCAAATTGTGTTCTAAAAATAAAGCAGGTTTTTGAATAGTTTTTCATCTGAAGTTTTATTAAAAATTTATGCAGCATAACGTTTTCTGTTGTGGTCATCACAGAAGCCAAAATGGAGAAGGGGCAATTCAAAATGTTGACAAGCTGTCTGCTGTTAACTGCAAGCCTTGTACTGCTAGAAATACAGCTTTCGCAAAGGTAAGTTTACAGGTATCGCATGTGCTATCAGAATTTCTATGCTGCAAAACATGTCATATTCAACTTATAAGCTATTAATAGTTTCATAGTTAAATAGGAAGCTCAATAGATAAGGATGAACTAGTTTAATGTATAGAATTTGTAAGGTATGCTAAATTGCCAGCGTGTTTCTGTTGTGATTCAGTGAACCCTGGTATGAGCTAACAGGACTGTGGGCATATACATGTAGGGGAACTAGGGGCGAGATGGATCCCGTAAGGAATTTTCGGTGAGGTAACATAACTATGGGCAGCACCAATTTGATTGCATTCCTTTTGGGGGAGGAGAATTTTCTAATTATTTTTTTTATAATTATGCCTTACATACATACGGATTGTTAACATCGCATCACAGCACGATCTCATGATCCACCTATATGCTGATGACACCCAGCTCTACATAAAGCTGTCTGGAAAGAACATTGGTAACATCAAAATTAAAATTGCGGCATGCGTCCGTGATATCGAATCCTGGTGTGCTTCGATGCGTCTGAAGCTAAATGCCACCAAAACAGAACTCATCTGGTTCGACCGTCGAAACAGTTCGGATGATGATAAACAAATGAAAACCCTTAAGCTCGACTCAAACTTTTCCATTCCACCCTCCGATGTGGTCCGTGACCTTGGCATAATGTTAGATTACAACCTTAACATGACTCATCACATTTCATCCATTGCCAGAGCATGCTACTTCCATCTTCGCCGAATTCGACAAGTGAAACGCTGCCTAAATGAAAGATGCATCCGTATTCTTGTTCAAGCCCTCGTCATTTCTCGTCTCGACTACTGCAACTCTGTCCTGTCCGGTCTTCCCTCATCGACACTACAACCTCTATCATCTGTTCTTCACACAGCCGCTCGTCTTATAAAAGATCTTGATCCAAGGGATCACATCACACCATCCCTGCAGCAACTTCACTGGCTTCCCATTCGTGCCCGTATCGCATTCAAAATCTGCCTCCTCATGTACCATATCCACTCTGGAACCTCTCCCACGTACATGACATCCATGGTCAAGCCGTGTTCTGCTACAAATTACAGAGGACTCCGATTGGCTGCACGAGGTGATTACACCATACTTCGCACCAACCGGAAGTTTGGTAGTCGTGCCTTCTCAGTATCAGGACCAACAGAATGGAACAGTCTTCCAATTGCAGTCCGTCAATGCACATCTGTTGCTCAATTTAAATCAAAATTAAAGACTCATCTATTTACATTGTTCTATGACTAGGAATGTAGCGCAACGCGCTCTCGTGCAAGACTTGTTTTGTTAAAGCGCGCTATAAATATCTAGTTGTATTGTATTGTATTGTATATATAGCGGACCTCCGGAAAACGGGCTCCGGAATAGTGGACCCCGGAATAGCGGACCCTGGAATAGCGGACGTGCCATTCTTATAAGGGCGTCTGTTATAACAGCTGAGCCACCACTACCAATCTTGTGATTGCGACGACGACGTCGAATTCCTTCTGGAATTTTTGGAAATGTATAATTATAATAATAATAATTATTATTATATTAATGTAGTAAGGAATTTGATGTCGAACGAAAATAGTCATACCACAAGTAGAATTCACATACACACAAACACACACACATTGGGGCATGATGGATCACAGGGTCCGTTTTGCCCCGTCGGTGACTGATCCAACTCCCCCATGCAGAAGGTGTAAACTTTTCACTAATGAAAGCTAATATCCGCTGTGCATCACGCCAATACTGGATTCGTTCTTCAAACACAAAAGGCGTTTCTAACTAAATATACTTTTGTCAAAAACCTGTCACAATGCGTAATTGAATATTTAAGACACAACCCTCAACTGAAAATAAGATCAGACAGGTAAAAAAATCGATTTTTCTTCATAAAAAACGAAAAACTGTCGTTTCGGTTCGCACGTGTAGAC
This sequence comes from Allolobophora icterica, assembly GCA_963556255.1. Classification (NCBI taxonomy): domain Eukaryota; kingdom Metazoa; phylum Annelida; class Clitellata; order Crassiclitellata; family Lumbricidae; genus Allolobophora; species Allolobophora icterica. The sequence goes on along the minus strand of OY744607.1, from coordinate 26,191,368 downwards.
AAAGAACCAAGTCGTCAACAGTATTAAAGTATTTCAAACACATTCGGTAGATGACGACACCATAGATAGGTTAAATTGAAGGGATCCATCATGCCCAGGGATCCATTTCGCCCCTAGTTCCCCTACATGTTGTTCACACAATACTGCTTCTGTAACCCAGCATTAGAAAGAATATTTTACTATGGTAAAGTGAAAGTAATGTAAATGCCAGGTCCTGCAATGCACTGGCCCAAGCAGTTAGTGGCAGATTTAGCCATAGGCCCGGAGGGGTGGTTCCCCCAGCGCCCCTCTTGGTTGTATGACGGCACCCTCTCAATACCAGACCCGCCCGTTAGGGTGGGCTACCAGAACGGGCCAGGCATGACCCAGGTTTAGTTAAAGCCCTGTCCATAGCGATAGGCGTAATTTTTGGACTGACTTTTCTTAACCCCTGTAAACTATGGCCATCACTAATGAGTCGGCTAGGTCCACTTTCAACTGTGCTTCCCCGGGTATTGCTGTTCTTTCTTTACGTATGCAAGTAGGGAGGGGTAGAGAGACAGACAGCATAGACAGGACATGGAAGATTGACATGACCCTGAATTTTTAGCAATTTAAAAAGAGAACCTTTCCTTTCACCTAGCTCCAAGTGAGCAAAGTGTCTCAGGATATAGGCTAAGTTCCAAAGTGCAACAGAGTCCTTCACACACAACATGAATACACAGTCATCCTCGATATGATACCCTTCCAACATCGCCAGTGCCAGCATAAGACAGGCTTAAACATATCGATTATCAAACTAGCATTTGATAACTTTAGCTACGTTACAGTCTCTTGTGGGGCGTGGTGGCTCAGTGGTAAGTTCGGCGCCTTGTGACCAGAGGGTTGCAGTTTCGAATCCCACTCTAGCCGCTGCGTACGGACCTTGGGCAAGTCCTTCACTCGCAATTGCTCGTGGCGCTTCGGCGTGAAAATTCCGGCACAGTATCAAATGCTGTAGTCGGGAGCACCTCTGAGTAGTAGTTGACTTTGAGAGGCGCTATAGAAATATCCGGAATAAATAAATAAAATAAATAAAAATCAGGAAGAAAGAACCAATGATATTACATATCCCAAGCTTGAAGTTCTAGTTAAAACAGGATTATTTTTCTTTTTAGTCTAGAAACTCACTCTAATGCTATGCAACATTCGGACTAGGCCTACTGTCGACCAATTTATGTACAGCTTCATAAAAGTAGTCAAACATTTGACATATTATTGCCAAAGAACTTCTGTCATTGTCTGACATCAGTCTTCTCTAACATTTTGAAGGATACTCCAAAGATCCTGGATCTAACAATTGTAATTACACCAGAAGTGCTTTCAACAATATGGAAGGAAAGGTTATTAAACATATAAACTGGAGAACACTCTAAATGAGGCTGTAGGTGGTAAACGTAGAGATTGTCTATTAACGGCATCCGCGGAGCGGCGGAGAGGGTGGCGGGAGGTTGCGAAGTTATGCCCAATGCTAATATCCGCCTTTAAACTTACATGTATAGTTATTTCAGTAAAACACCAGAACACCAAATTCAATCAAACTGTCTGTATTGCATTTTGTCTAGAGTCCTTTTCCTGTAGGCAGCAGTATCAAAGTAGCCTGTAGCAAAATGATAGCCTAAGCTAGGCCGTAGTACCGCACTACAAGTGCGGACGTCTGCAAGCGGAAGTGGGTAATGTAATTGCTCACAAATGTAGAAAAAGAGGAAAGAGGAGTCCAAATTGTCAGTTTTATGGATATCCTTCATGCCAAGGCCAGTGAAGTAATTAAGAACTGGGATGGCACGATGCTTTTGGGTTCTGAATTGACATTGAAAACTGGCAATTGCAGTACTTTACATAAAATTCACGTTCTTAAACACATAATATCAAAATTAAACAAGGTTATAGAAGTGTCAGTAACAGACCTGCCACTCATTGACTGATGAATGTGTTGTGAGTTGTGGCACTGTCACTATTAAAATACTGGCAATATGGAATTGATGAACTTGTAGTAGATGCTTTACATTGTTTCAGTTTTAAATAAGCCAAATCTTCGTCCAAAAGCAAAAGCCAGTTCAAAGTTCACACGCTATTTCCTGTACAATGTAAAAGAAAGGTAGGGCCTATGCAGTGCCTTCTACAACTGTACCAATCCTCAAATGTGCATGCTGTCTATGGTTGACAAATTGTTTGACTCAAGCATGGAAAATTTTTGAAGAGATTCAAGAGAGCATGACATCATAATAGATAATCACTGTCACCACGACTTGAAACACTAAACTGCTTGTTACTAGTCACGAAGTAAAGTACACAATGACCTGTTCTGACTGTTGCAGCTGTTCCGTGGAACCTTGTCGTCCAACTGAGACACGCAAATCTAAAACGGCTACAGCAGTCGGCAGGGCACCACTGCTGAATGCAACTGGACTAGGTTCCGATGATGTCCAAGACAGAGTGAGAGTGAACATTTCAGAAGCAGAGAGCAACTCAACTGAGAAACGTCAATCAGATGAAAATGTCAATCGTCGCCTCGTCTGGATGCTGGCCCACTTACGCAGACCAAATTCCCGCTAATAGAATTATAACACAATCAAGTGAAATCGTGATTTCACAGATGGTCATCAGTATTCCTCTTCAGTAGGCTATACAAGTTATCATGATTTCAATTTAGATAACGTCCCTTGATGCTAATTCCCACTTTTGGCGTTAACATGCATGAATTTACTTGTAGGCCTACTGTTTTTAGCAATTTAAAAAGACAACCTTTCCTTTCACCTAGCTTATGAGAATCATGTGACAAAGCACATAAACATTTAGTCTTAAGATTATATTATTCATTTTAAGTGTATTAAACAAGAACCAAAATACGAGGATATGTCTACATGAGGCATTTCAGTGTCTCGCAGTTTAACTTCTGCTATCCAAAAGAACAAACTCACATTGAAGAACGTTTTGTGTATTTTCAGAAAAACGTTTCCATAAAAGAATGCCCTTTCCAAACTGTAACACACAGAGGGCTAGAATAAGTGTTCATTTATATGAATAATTATATTACAACCAAGTACAACTCTGGAACCCTAAGCCTCAATTATTGGGTGAACAATTCACTTTCTAACATAACGATATAACTTACTGACATATAATAATAATAATAATAATAATAATAATAATAATAATAATAATAATAATAATAATAATAATAATAATAATAATAATAATAATAATAATAATAATAATAATAATAATAATAATAATAATAATAATAATAATAATAATAATAATAGAAGAGATTTAAGTGCCATAGTTCGTAAACAGTCGAAAGGAAATCGATGCAACGATTCAGAAGCACTAAGTATTGGGTTAATATATATTTGAAAATCTATTGCGAGTATTTCCGCCAAGTCCTGTAACAGAAAGTGCACCAGCAAAATCCTACTTCTTGATTTTGTGCCATAGAACTAATGTCATATCATGTTTAATCCTTAGTTCCTTGTCTGTAATATTATCGAACACTATCCGATTAGTTCTAAAATCTTGTTTACATACACTATAACCTTTTAGTCCTACATGACAACCAACAGTTGTGCACGTACGGAGTTTCTCAAGACCTTGAAATTAAAAATCTCTTCTCGCTTAAATAAAATTCATTGAAACTGATCTTTCAGCTCAACATACAAACTTTGGCATCCATCTTAGCTCAGTTCAACTTACAAACTTTGAGATCCATTTTTAAGGCGATTACATTGTGTTAATATAGCTTCACTGGCATCTTACTAGAGCCAGATCCAGTACATCATCAACTGAAGCACAAACATGAAACAACTCAGCCACAGGACAGTAATTCTTTCTGACTGTTTTTCTTTCTGTTTATACTGCTTGACCAGATGATATCAAATTAAACTCAGCAGTTTGAACCCTGGATGCAAAGATGAGAAGCAGAGACATTAGTAACCTATCACCAGGTAGTCACCGAGTAAGTGATAAGTGAAAGTAAGAGTGATCGCCCTTGTCTTATGTATACATGCGCGTTTGTGTGTGTGTGTGCGTGTAATATGGTGATACTTAGGGGTTTTCGTATGAGAATTTTTCGCCAGAGAATTTTGAACCATTAAATTTTGTAGTTTGTGTAATCTGTTTTACCAATCAGAAGTGAATTGCAATAGTCAAGATGGCAAGAAATCAGAGCAATTGTTAGTGGGACTAAGTTAGAGACATGTAAGATTATATTCTAAGATTATCCCAAATGTGAAAGTGAAGTTAGGGACCTACCACAGAACTCCGAGTAACACCACAAATTATCATAGCGCTATATAAATTTTACTGCGCACTGATATTTGTTGGCAGTTTTCGTTAGGCGGCGCACACGTTTAGGCTGAGCAGCGAGAGAGCCTATACTAGGGAGGCTGAGCCTGAGGCGTCGCTTTCGGCTGTGTACATCGACTTTCCCGCCGGCTTCGAGGTCTTCCTGCCAGATTCAGAGTTCCCGGTATTTTCCTCGCGCACCGACAGACGGAGGCAACAGCGCCTGAAGTATACGGCTGCACGCGCCGATGGGAGGCGGCGCTACTGGCCGGCGCTTGGCATGGATGACAGCAACTGTATTAATTCTTTACCATTTGTAGGCCTATTAATTAAGTCAGTTTAATTGGAATCATGGCTGAGTTGTTTTCTTTGTTTATCACTCAAGGAGGATTTTATATTATCTAATGACTTTTATAGCGCCGTCACAATTATGCGCAAGACATGAATCGATGATCGTTTCAAGTGAAACCGTATTCAGATATTTGTATTGTCTGCAGGGGAAGTCGATTGGAAGTTCAAAGGGTCGGAGGAAATAAGAAGGCAGCTGGGTGAGCAACTCGAATAAGAAGAGTGAAGAATGATCTGCTTGGCTCCGTTCAATGCATGTTGCTTAGAAGCGATCGTCGTCTTGTGCCAAATGTACATAACTATAACACAGCGATATAGAAGTTTCTGGGATTGCAATTGGGTCTTATGACTAATTTTATCACCGCTTTCTGTACTGCAAAATATCTCAGAACTGTTAAAAAAACGCGAATGTTTAACGAGCATATATATTTTTTACATACAGTACTCATATCAATGTCAGTTGTGAAATAACGCCACAGGGAGCGCAGCGTCAGATGACCCTACTACTGAGTCGGGCATTCGATGAAGTCGCGTAGGAGTGATGTTTGGCCTAAAGGGAAAAACGACAGAGAAGGAGCAGTGAGTGTGTGAGGGCGTTGGTCGTTGATAGGCATGGTCGTCCGGAGGGGGGGGGTAAGAGAGGTCATTTGCATCCCGGATTTTGCAAATATTTAACCAAAATAAAATCTTTTGATTATTATGATTATTACAACAGTACCAACACGATTTTCAATGCATAAAACACTTAATTATTTAGGTAAAGTCCTTGATCCATATTTATTTTTTTAAATGTTTCTATGCAAATTTTTTTTATGCCAAAACGTCATTTTGGACCCGCCATAAAATTTTTTTGCTTATCCTCTAAAAATTCCTGTGGCCGCCACATGTTGATAGGTGTTGAAGTGATCTCTGTCAAACGTTGTTCTGGGTAGAACTCCCACGCTTCTAATAACCATTGTCAAATTTAAGTGCATCAGTTATGATTTACCGTTGCTATGTTTAAGACATGTTTCCAACGCGTGACAGATGCCTATATAACTCGAAACTGCAGCAGACATTTAATGTGATGTCAATGCGACGCTACAGCAACGTTTGCTGCGGTTTTAAGAATTAAATTTATGATCACAATCAGTCACTTTATGGATCAGGTTCAGTGAGTAATGTGACATTTCACTTTAAATCGCTTTGCCTTATTGCTACATTAGCCTAAGGTACTATTTATTCCTACAGGGCATATCGATATTAGTTCGATGAAAAGAAAAGTTCGTAATCTGCTTTTAGTCCAGGCAATTTAGAGTTGGACCTGGGAAAAATTGCTTCAGAAGGTTTTTAAAGGGTTTCCTACTCAGAAAATATTGCTGAATAACATATCCAAAATCGGACAAAATCGGTCTAGGGGAACACCCCCCAAAATGAGTTTCAAAATGGCGGACTGGCGGTTTCCTAAGAAATACCAATAATAATAATAATAATTTGCATTTAGACAAGGGAAAAATTGCTTCAGAAGCTTTTTAAACGGTTTCCTTCTCAGAAAGAATTGCTGAATAACATATCCAAAATCGGACAAAATCGGTCTTCGGGAACATCCCCCAAAATTGAGTTTGAATTGGTGGATTTGGGGTTTCCTAAAAATACCAATAATAGTAGGGGTCTAACAATAATTTGCAGTCAGGCATGGGCAAAAATGCTTCAGAAGCTTTATAAACGGTTTCCTGCTCAGAAATAATTGCTGAATAACATATCCAAAATCGGACAAAATCGGTCTAGACGAACACCCCTAAAAATGAGTTTCAAAATGGCGGACTGGCGGTTTCCTAAGAAATACCAATAATAATAACAATAATTTGCAGTTAGACCTGGGCATAATTGCTTATGAGGCTCTTTAAACGGTTTCCTGCTCAGAAAAAATTGCTGAATAACATATCCAAAACCGGACAAAATCGGTCTAGAGGAACACCCCAAAAATGGTCAAATTCAATATGGCCGCCGTCGACCATATTGGAAAATTTCCCTTTTTGTTTTTAGAGTATATGCACGTGTAATATCTCTAATGTTACTGATTTTAGTATGTAGAATTCATTTATGATGTTGCTTTGGTCATTCGAGGTCATCTTCACCTTGAAAGGTCATGGTCAAGGTCATTTTGTTACATCGATGACGCCATCAAGCAAACTTTCAATCATTCGGTAAATGTAAATTGTTGTGTTGATGTTCTTCACTGTGACCACAATTACAGACACAAATTGAGTTTGACATTATTACTGTAAGAGAATTTGTTGTTATTCTTATTGTGGAGGACCTGATCCGGTCGCTTCAGTGGGAGATATTCTGGAAACACAAGGACACTAGGAAGGGGAGCGAAAGCAGCGTACTGACTCAGCAACAGGCATCGACATCGCGCTTTCTCCGTTGTTGGACCCACAATTTGGAATGGGTTTCCTCTTGAGTTGCGGACTTCTCCTCGAGACTCGTCCACCGTTTTCTTCTCTGCTCTAAAGACTCCTGACGCCATTGGGTGAGGTCCAATCTAGGTTTGATTTCCCCAACAATGCCCATGTTCCTATGCGCCTCTGCAATGTCCTTGGACTAGAAGTCGTTTTTCTCCTTCTCCATTGGTGTTCCCGAAGACCGATTTTCTCCCTGATCTGAGGTTGGTCGGTGAACCGTGTCAGTTTCGTCTTAGAAGAGGTAATGCTACCACATTGTGACCTCCAGGACACTTCGACACTCGCTGGACGGTCTGCTCGGCCTTCATTTCATCTCCGACAGCGCAGAACCATCCTGGGCGATCCTGAACAACCCACTGGCTCACACAGAAGCGCCGCTAGAGCTCAGGATGTGTGAACTCCAACACTTTGATTTGTTCCAGATAACACGATCGATTATAACATAGGTAGTTGATGCAATCACATTCTGCAAAGATTGGCATAAGTAGTAGACCAGGGAGCAAACTAGGCCAATTAGGTTAATTAGTAGGTAATTAATTAACAGGCCACTAATTAATTAATAAACAGTGCAAATGGCCATCACATGCTTCGTTCAGGAGCTTCAGGAGCTTCAGCAGCAGGAGCTTCTGCAGCTGCATCAGCTGGATTAGCAGGAGCATCCGCTTCAGGTTTTACTTAGTAAGACCATACATGTATACATACATGTATACATACGTGTACACATACATGTATACACACACAGTGTGTGTATGTGTGTGTGCAATAGGCCTAAGTAGGCATATCTTTCACGGGTCAAGATCATCCGGTGCGTTAGTAATGAATGAACGAACGAATGAATGAACGAATGAATGAATGAATGAATGAATGAATGAATGAATGAATGAATGAATGAATGGTTGGGATGAACGACTTAATTAGAAATCGTTTCACGCAACAGGGAGTAGGCCTAATGCTCCTGAAATTGATGCTTGCGCATCAATGATCTGGTATCTGTGCCAGAGTCATTCGGTGTGACGGACTTGCTGTGTGTGAACTTATGATCACTTATTATAATTCCCCTCATTTATGTATCGTATACATATAATTGTAGGACTTCTACCCCTACCACAGTGTGACTGGGGTTGCTTGTTACTGTAAGTCTGTAAAACTGGTACGCAGTCGGAGTCGTTGTAAGATTAAAAAATGACGGAGCAGCTTCGGTGTTTAATAATGCCTGCGTCGATCTTAGTAATTGGGTAAACGTTGATCCATCGTTACTTCCGTTTAAAATCCAATTTGTAATCTGGTATGTGCCTCTGTTGTGTCTTATCGCTTTCAACGCAATTCTCCAAATTTTAACCGGCTCAGGACATTTTATCTGCAGCCAGACATTTAGGATTGATCTACTATCCGCGATCCATGTTCCGTTTGAACCATCTGCATTTAGACTATTGAAAGCTCCATACGCTTGATACTTGTCAGTAACAGTTGAACTAGCACTTGCCATAAATCCGGTAACACTTTCATCAGCCTCCAAAATAGGTATGTATCCGATATGACACTTTTTAAGAGCATTATTATCCGCTCTACTAAGAGCGTTATCTACATAATTTTTTGTGGAGGCATCTTGAAGGTTAACGGGGTCTTTTAAATCGGTTATAGATTTTTGTCTCATAACTATATCTTGGTAAACATCGATTTTATGGTCGCTGGACGATTTACCGAATCGAATTATATTTTCCGTTCCCACTTTGCACAAGAAACCTTCGATCGATTGCAACGTTATAGGTTGGTTTAAATAACCTTCTATTTTGTTTAACAGATTACCCAGTATCAAAGCAAACAGTTTGTTTCCGCGTAGATCCTTACACCCCATATTACGTTGACGATCCGAGCCCACACTTAAAAATAGATTGCCGGTCATAACGTCACCAGTCTTAGAAACTTTGTTTACACCGCTATTAATATCTACGTAATTTTTGGTAGCACCATCTTGGGAATTAGTAGGTTCTAACACATTGACCAGTTTATGAGAATCTAAATTAATATTCTCGGTCGCGGCGTTTGTTCCATCCATACGAAGGAAAGTAGCTTTTGCTTGAGACAATGTAACTCCTCCGGCAATTATTCTTTCCGAGTATCCAACATCAGTATGTCCGAATTTATCCACAGGCATTTTTAGTATATATATACAAAATATATATACAATGTATATATTTATATTTTTTATTTATATTAAAATAAGTCGTTGAGTGAGCTCATGAGCTCAAAGGAGGCTGAATAGCCTACCACGATTTAAGTATCGTATATGTATAATTGTATGCTATGAAGTCCTACGTTAATCTGACCGATAATAATAGTCCCACCGGGAATATGTGTTTTCGTAACTCTGTAATACTGATACGCAGTATTCGTTGAAATATTGAAAAATGACGGGGCAGTTGCGGTTCTGTATAACGGAGTCGTCATCGTAAATAACGTCGTAAATGTCGAATCGCCGTTGTTACGCCCTGATATGGTCCAAAAGACACTGTGTATTCTATGTACATTATCGATGGCTTTCAACGCGATTCGCCAAATTTTAACCGGCTCAGGACATTTTATCTGTATCCAGGTATTCAAAGAATCATTAGAAACCCAAGATCCGTTCAAACCATCCGCGTTTAGACTATTGAACGCTCCGTACGCTCGATATCCGTCTATGTGTGAACTGGCACTAGCGACGAATCCGGTACTACTCTCGTCGGTTTCTAAATTAGGTATATATCCGAGATAACATTTCTTATGAGCATTATCTACGTAATATTTGGTAGCACCATCTTGGGAATTAGTAGGATCTAACACGTTGACAAGTTTATGAGAATCCAAATTAATATTACCAGTTGCAGCGTTTGTTCCATCCATACGAAGGAAAGTAGCATTTGCTTGAGACAATGTAACTCCTCCGGCAATTACTCTTTCCGAGTATCCAACATCAGTATGTCCGAATTTATCCACAGGCATTTTATAATATATATATATAGATATATATATTAAAACAAACCGTTTATAACTTCTTGAAAATTCGCGCCATCGTCCATCATCTTCAACACGTACAAGCACAGATGACCGCAAAACACTTCGTTATCGGGCTGTATTCGTTCGCTGTTGTAATAAACCGGACGACGTAAATATTTCAGTAGCTCGGTAGGTGGAGGGAGACCATAGCCATCGAAATATTTCGCCGAAATTTCGCCTTTCTTCTTGATCCAACACACCCAATGAGTCCCGCTCCCACTAGATTTATCTAGGTTAAGAATGCCGCTTTCGTTAGTAGCCCTACTCGGTCTCTCGGGCAACTCGTCTCGTAGGAACACGCCTCTAAAGTTTGTGATATTTAGTTTCTTCTTCGCGGCGTCTAGCAGTTGTATATTCGACAAAGGAACATTCGGTAACACGACTCCGCAAACGTCGATTTCTGTAACACTTCTAAAACTCATTTTATAATCAACGAATAGATTCTTTATGTGCGCAGCGTAACGAGTAATGTCCGTACGCTAGTGTGTGAATACCGTCTTCCATTATTACTCGTTTGTCATCATCCGCGGATAATGCAACTTTATTTACCTGTTCGGTATAAATTTCGTGATGATACGATCTAAAAACGTTCATTTTTCTTAGTCGTTCTCTCTTGGTAAACAGACAGTTTTTATAATCATCGTGAGTTATCGTTTTCTTAACAACATTTTGCTTAATGCCTTTACACTTCTTGTGTTCTGCACCATCGATTCTATACGAGTACAACTTGGCCCTTAAACCTACGAACTCGGAAATCTGTTTTCCTGCTGATTCGTCTTTGAACATACCGATAACTTTCTTGTTCATTCCGCTCCTTAAACCCGATGGGTGATCTTCTGGGTAATCACTCGTATCGAATCGAACCGCAACGTCTTGAGCGATATCGTCGTAAAAATCTTCTGTTTGTATTTCATATGCCAACGAATCTGTATCGGTGAATAACAATTTAGCTCTGTCTCCATATTTTTGCCGTATAAAATTGTAATGGAAATCGTACATCAAAGTTTTACTTAAGTCTAATATACACATGCCTAGATATATCGGTTTATTATAAAACAACCTCGGTCTTTTCATGTGAACGGCGATTAGATTCTCGTCGAAAATCGTCAGGCGGTCATAATTAGTTTTTGCAGCTAACTTAATAGCTTCCTTCTCGTGACATACCAATTTTATATCTACATGATTTTCGATCCTTTCAAGAGTTTTTCCAAAGACGCTATTGTTCATCAATTTGAAAAAGTCTTTCTCAAAGTTATTAGTGGCACTCGTTCTCAAGTTTGTGTTCAAATCTACATAATATTTCAACCAAGGGCTTTCTTCGAATAGTATCCCTCTGTGAATTTTCGCGATTTTCAACCCGAGACTTTCGTACAACTTCAAATTTTCGTAATGTACCACGTACTTCTTTTTATCGTTCAAGTTTGGAATTAGTTTTGGTATATTATATGTAAATTCCGACGAGATGCTCTCGGGAGCCAGAGGATAGTCGTTGTGGAGATCGTGCAATTTTTCAGAATATTCCAAGTCCACTTCCAATATACACGATCCCAATAAATTCCAATTATTTAGCTCGTCGTCGCTCATCCATTTAAATCCACGAGTCGGTAAAGGCTTGCTCATCGCCCAACCGTATAAATTATTAGCGTCTAGATAAGTTATATATGACGAAGGCTCGCTGCTATCGAATTTATCCGCCGTCATATACTTATTGTTGGCTTTCCCATAACGATTCGAAATTGTGCTGATTCCTCCTCTTATTCCTTGCTTAATCATCAGAATCATATCGTAATCGCTCAACAACTCCAACTTTATACCGGTCAACTTCAAAGCAGCATCCCAGGCTAGTCCCGGAGATGTGTAATACCATGCGGGATCAAGCCGGTAATTCTTCATGCAAACGTCTCTAAAGTTTTCGAAAATATCGGCTAAGAGTAGAACATCCGAAACATTGTACAGGTCGTGGTATTCTCTAAACGTTTTACATCCGAATGCATTCCATACATTTTTGGCGTGATCGTAATCTTCGTCGCTAATGTTTGAGTCGTTCAGCCTCGAATAAAATGCGGACTTGGGAGGTAGTTCGGTTTCGTTAAATCTATCGACGGAAGTAACGTAATCGTACGGGTAAATTCCTTTTTTAAGTAAAAGATCGAGCTGTTTCCCAGAATATAATGCACCAAGATTTTTACATTGTTCTTTCGTCAGATTCTTCGATAAAGCGTCGACTCGATGCCATGAATCTATAACTGTCGATGAATCGCAATTCACGTTTAACGTTAATTTCTTTCCCTTCATTGTTTAGAAACTTATCGACGATCACTTCTCTGCTAAACGATATGTACTTCTCTTCGTTATTAGGAATGCATTTAATTTTCTCATTCTGATCACCTCGCAATTTTTTTACGAACAGATGGCTATCGTATCCGGACAGATTATGGAATAGTACTGGAAAGAACCTCGGAACTTTATAGTCTAAATTACAACCATTATGAGCGGCCCCTCTAAAAATACCGCTCAAATGACAGTGGTCTCGAACCCGATCTGTACCCAACGCCCCTCCACAGATATGACATAAAGTAGTTTCCTTAAACTTTTTTCGGTCATCTGGAGTAAATATCATCTTCTTCGGAAATTTAAACTGATTATATATTCGTTTTATAGTCTCTTCGAGACTATCTACGAATATTTGACCGATATCATCGTCTTCGCTTTCGGCCGTGTACGTTACAGGATCTTGTTGATATAATATATCGTCGAAGCATTTTACGTAATAACAAAACGAGCTAGGCGTGTGTTTTTGGTATTTATCAGTGTAAGACACGCGAGGATCTGACTGGCATGTGGCTATAGGTTTGATGAAAGATTCGAAATCTGCATAAACGATAAAGGGAACTCTCATCGACCTATTATAATTTTTAAAACTTAACGTAGTTCCCGGTTCTGGGACTTCTATTTTTTGAGCGGCGTTCTGCGAACAGTACTCGGAATGTTTATTAAACGCTTCTATTTTTGTATAACCGTTTAAACATCTTCTACAATAGTGCATTGAAGTAGTTGACTTTTCCGTTCGTGATGCCATCAATCTGTTGAAATTCTTTATCCAACAATAATGTTTCTTATCTCCGTCGGAAATGAGCAATAGTTCAACGATAGAAACTTTGGGCCTCTCATCCCGTTGATTCGACACATAAATTGGGAATACTATCTTATTTTCATAACCGAATACGTCAACGCTGATATTATTATTTCTCTCAAACTTGTTTATTATATTAGCATCCGCAGCAACCGGAAATTCGATACCGCTTCAATCGAGTTGCTTCGATTGTTTGATTAATTCTTTCGTAATTCTTTCGGGATGATTGTCAGTTGGATTTAATGCTCTAGTAATGCACCACTTGAAACATTGCTCGTCATTATTCTTCATATTGATAATAGCCTTTTTGCTAGATAGTTCTGTAGGCAACGGAACGTAAGAACTGCCTTTCAATGGTTTATAAACAGCAGTATTGACATCTAACTTTACAACATTCACGAATCTCCAATTACTTCCACGCATCTGGAAACTGGCCATAGTCTCTGGGATCCTATTTATTGCATTATCGTATATTTCGTTGATATCGGTAGCATCTAAAATAACTTCAGTCTTCGAGACGAATGGAACATTCGCGGATTCTTCTTCTCCAGATTTCATATCAACGCGCTCCATGGTACATGTAAGAACGAGTTGAACCTTAACCTGACGATTTCTTGACAACATACTAACCACCTGCGGTCTAACGGCGCTAAGAAAAGACACGGCATCTATTCCAGAAGAACCATCGATAGTGTATTGTTTAGTGAATCCTTTAATAGCCGATGCAGTCTTTCGAATTTCAAACTTCTTTGTATTGATTTTAGCAAAGAGACTCTTTATTTTCGATTTAAACGATTCCAATCTTTCGTTCACAGGTTTCTTCACTTTAGGAGGTATGTAACTAACTAACCAATCCGCAAAAGAATTAATACTCGACCTAACCTTAGTTTTCAACTCACTGAGAACTTTATTTGGTTTGGAAACGAACTTGGTCGGAGTAAGAATTGGGGTTCGAATATTGGGAACTGGAGAGTCGAGCAAGTTTTTATTTTTGCTCATAGCAGCAATCAGATCCGCTTTTCGCAGTTTCCAATATCCGACCAAGCCGCTCCGTTTTGCCATGACTCTCAATTCTTTTACAGTTTTCAACTTGTAGTCCATTCCTTTATATATACATATATATTCATTTCTTTAAGTGTTGTTTAAGAAAAACACAAATATTTATTTGTTTAATTTTTTATTTATTTTTTCCCAAAATCTCACAGCTCATTCACAACGGAATCGATAGTTTTGTCGTTAATGCTATCGTACACCTTAATTTTGTATCTATTTCTCCATACTTTTCCATTATACCATTGTATTATTGGTGCGTTTTGCCCGTGCGCCTTAGCTGCTTTGTACATCGACGGATACACGACAACATCACCGGTTTCTAGGTCTAAGATTTCTACTTTTCTCGGCTGATTTCTGATATACCTCGTTCTATCATACGCGCCTTCCTGGTAGTTTCTTTTAAGTATTCGTTCTTTCCGATATTCTTTCCAGTATCCTTTCTGATATTCTATCTGATATGCTTTCCGATATTCTTTCTGCTGCTCTTTCTGCAGTTCTTGCCTTTGTCGTCTCTCTAGTTTCTCTAGTTTCTCTTTTTCTGAGTTATCTTGAACACAAATCTCCATTGCGCTCAATAGAGCTATAAGCTCGGGCTTGTTGAGATGAGCACAACCCTTAACGTTGTGCTGGACCAGTAAGCTTCTCAGCTCTGGAAGTTTCATCTTCTTATTACTAATATAAGTAAACATCTCTTTATGTATGTTTAAGAAAAAAAAGAAATTTTATTCATAGCCTTCACCCTTAGCATTTAGCATTTAAATCGCGGCGATTTAAGACGAGCTCCTACCGTAGACGACGTTTAGCTTCTGTCCGTCCGACTGAAACTCTAGCAACTTGTCCGAAATTACGATAGCATAAGCTTCGGTTTCGGCCGGCACTGCCGTATTAAATATAGCTTTGATCTGAATATCGACGACCGACGACTTTAATCGCTCAGATTGTTTGCTAACGTCGAAAATCATTAGCGGATATAGTTCTTTATAATCACTCGGTGTTATATTACTTTGCGTTATCAACTGATCCATTCCGTAGAATTTTTCGCTAAACGTTGCCGCTGCTCGGTACGCTCTCGAGAATTGTTGATTAGGAAACGATAGGTTGTAGTCCACAGCCGGGTATCTTTCCTGATTCATCATCACGTACATGTTCTTAAGATCGCAATGGTCGAAGATCGACGGATTAGCTTCTTGATTCCCGTCACGACTTGTCTGAAATCCTACGATTATATACCTCGGTTTTTCCGGAGATGTCTTGACACTAAGTCTCCAACTGAAAGTAGTCGACTGAGGAACAGTTATGGTGTCGCATTGACGAGCGCGATAGGCAACGGCCAACGATGCTTTCGATTCGATCGTTTTATATAACTGCATTTTTTCCATATCGGATGGAATAACGTGAGGCATAAACCACGATATCTTTTCTATTGCAACTTTTCCAGCCGCTGCATCGTGACCTCTAAAAATAGCATCGTCGTCGGCTTTACGCACTAACGTTAGCGTATGTTTCAAACCGTAAACAATCTTGTCGTAATCATCGCAAAAACCGAAGATATGCTTTAATGCAACTATAAAGCTGAACGTTCCCTTAGCAGTTGGTTTTCGAATAAGATACTGTTGTCTGACCGCAAACCCCGTGTTATCGGCGAGAACGGCCGTTGCACCACTGTCTTTATACCACAGCTGATTTAAACCTTGTGCCAGTTGAAAATCGTTTGGGTATTTTAGCAATCCAAGCATCGTGGTAGCTTGACCCGGGTGAAATAACGTTTCTATTTCTTGATTCGATAGAGAATACGATATTTGGCTAAATAGATGCATTAGGCCGTTATTCGTAACAGCCACTGCATCGGCATTAACGTATGCGGTGTTATCCGCTTTAGTCAGTCTTCCTTCGAATAGCAAATAAGACTCTGAAGGGTGGCTGAACAAGTCTTGGAGTTCAATATTGATACGAATCTCGCCAGTTGTGTTTAGATTCGTTCTCGCAGTAGGTTCGTACTCGTGAAATTCGTATCGTTCGATACTCTCGTCCGTCAAAGGTTGTTCCGTGAATCTTAGTATATCTGATTGCATTTTTTTATTAATAATATATGATTTTATTTTATTTAAATATAAATAACCTATGCAACTTTCAATCCAGCTCCGTTTAAACGTCTAACGAGATCTTGAATTCTAATAGCGCTCTTTGCATTGGAATTCATACCGTGCCCCATCATTAAATTATTTATATTTGTACTCTTCGAACGCGTTCCGTCGTTAATAAGTCTAGTTAGCACGTCTTTACTTTCTTGAGTTAGCAAGTCCTTACCTTCGTTCAGCTGCGGTTGGAACGCTGAAAGCGCTGGAAGCGCTGAAAGCGCTGAAAGCGTTTGTGAACTTGTAGTCGGTAAATTTTTGGGACTCATAATTTTAGCAACCGCTTTATCGACTAATCGTTTCCCGGCGTCAGCAACGACAGTTTTACCAACATCCAGCGCTTTCTGTCCGATGTCTTTAGCCGCATCTTTTCCTACGCTGAGAGCGGTGGACGCTATTTGTTTAGCCGCATTCGACGTAAATAGTTTCTTGAAAAAACCCGCAACAATATCGAATATTCCCGCCCCTCCGATAACGTATTGTTTCTTATACCTTCTTTTAGTAACTACTAACATTTTTTATATTAATAGCATTATATTTTTATATTCATTTTTATTTATCGCTCCTTGTCTTAGTAACTCGTCGCATATACCAACTATCTCATTTCTCACACCCGTATTCCCCGCCTCGAAGCTGGCCATTCGCAGAGATAACATTTCTATTAATGCATTAGGATCTTGAGGAATAACGATACGCTGTAGGCCTATTCCTTTACCTTGCGCCTTTGACATCATCGAGTCCCATATCGGTTTAATAATATTTTTATATTTTAAGCTCTTAGAGGATTTTGGTTTACTTGGATTTTTCGGCTGCCTCATAGCATTCGTTATCTTCAGAATCTCGGCATATTCTTCCCGATCGTTTGCATTGAAAATCGACTCGTCCGGTTTGGCCATCGTTAATAATTCCCAAAGTCCTGGAGTTCCTTCGTATATCTTAGGCCTATCGCCTACCGTCACGTTATTGCCGTCGATCGATATAGGACTGTCGCCTATATAAAATTGGCCGGCTTTTGAGTTTATACCGAACGTTGTGTCTACCGTCTTTTTATCGGACGCGTATTGTTGCAGGTACTTCACCGCAATATCTCCTAGTTCTAAGGTTTTTATATCTTCTAGGCCTACCGGGTCTTCTCCGTAAGCCTGTATCGAAGGGTATTGAGGAAACTGAATGGCTTTTAACGATGTCGAAATAGAAGCGGGAAGCGCTTTTAAAGCGTTAGCTGTCTCTGCAGAGTTTTCTTTTATAGTAGATAACAAAGCCTTTTGTTCTTTTGAAATTGTTGATTGCGAGTCGACTATTGGTTTGTACAATCTCGTTAATTCTCGTTGTAGTCCGATGTCTCCTAATCTCTCGGATAAAAAGTTTTGTCGAATATTCTTCTTCGATTTCAGAAACTCCTCAACGATAAAATCTCTTTTTGCGGGATCGGTTATCTTTAGAAACGACATTATATTTTATTTACATAAGCTTATAGCTATATTTTTTAAACGTAAATTCGAACGTAAATTCGAACGTTGATTTCGAACGTTTAATTTACGTTCCCGTTAAAACGTTCTCGTTAAACGTTAATTTTTCTGTGCTAACTTTGGTTTTATTTTTAATTTTTTCTTTCATATCGTTGAATTTCACAAACTCGCTTAGAATTAGCGAATATTCAACGTCTGAAATATTGTCGTCCACAAGAGCTTTTGAAATAAGGCTACTGATTGTGTTTAGTTTTGCTTCGGCTAACGTTTTAATCTTTTCGTGCTTTGTCAATTTCAGTGCAAGCTTCTTACTAACTTGTCCTCCGACAATAATTAACAATCCTACACCTACTGCCGTACCTGTTGCTATCGCTATGGCCGGAGTTGCAATTACAGTAGCAAGAGCTGCCAGGCCCGAGCTGCTGAGCCCCATCACAGTTACTATCAGAGCGTTGTCGATAATGCTAATCATTCTTATGTTCCTACGATACTTTGTACTTAAGGCGGTCCTTTTATCGCGTTCTTGTTCGATTTCTTTTTGAATTTCGTTAATTTTTTTAAAACGATACGATTGGGCTGAATTTTCCAATTGTTTATATTCCATTATTATTATTATTAAGATTTTTAAAAATTTAAACGTGGTAATTAATGTAGCATAGCGAATCTTTTTCGTTAATGATAACTACAGAATCGGAATTGTTTTGAATAGTAATAACAATGTCTTCTACATCTTCGCAAATGGTTGAATCTTGCAAGCTACATTTCTTTTCTTTAATCGCCTGTCTAAGCGAGACTAGACAGACTCCCCTAGTTAGTCGAACGCCAAATCCTAGCTCTTGCGAGACCGACGATCTGGGTTGAATTGTGATCGCTCGTTGTGCGAAAATCTCCCAACGCTGTGAGCCCGGTTGTCTTATAGCCCGATGCGTTACTTCTTTAGGCAACCAAAATACTGATTCTGGTCGAGTTCTAACTCTGCTTGGAGAATTGCGTTTTGTTATAAACTTGTGCATTGGCATACCGTATCGCGACATTATATATATTTTTATATATATATATATTAAAACCTTTACAGAATCATTCCAAGAAGCGGACCAAGGATTGGGATGTTAGAAAGAACTTTTGAAATAGGATTGTCGTTTCCAAGAATCAATCCTGAACCATTGACAAATCCAGAACCTCTGCGCATGTACAGTCCTTCTCCTACACCGTCTAATCCCGACCCTGACCATGGTTTCAGGTAAAGACCTGCTGCGTGCGGAACCATCTTGTAGCTTCTTCCTCCTTTCTTTATGTATAAAGCACTTCCATTAACACCAGATCCCATTAACTTACTTACACCTGTACTCGCTAATCCACTTAAAGCTCCAGTTGCAAGACTTGGCAGAACACTAGAAAGAAGGAATTTTCCAGCTGTAGCTAGAAGTGGTAATAACGCTGGAAGAAAACCACCTTCGACTTTCATATTATGGTGTATTTGCGTTTTACTCATTTTGAGCATAGTACCCGTACCATTCTGATATGCTTTCGCCATTTTATTAATTTGTGCTCGTGTAAGAGCTAAGACGTGTTCCCCGGATAGATCTGCGTGAGTTAGTCTTATACTCGTTCCTGTCCCTGCTTCAACTGCGCGTTTAATTTTGTCTTTTTGTCCATCCGAAACATTAACTTTTGTATTCGTATATCGACTCATTTTATATATATAATTGAAATTAAAAACTTTAATACCACGATAATTAATTCTCACACTTCTCTAATTTTAAACCTGATCGACAACTCCTCTCCTCGAAGGTTGATTAGTTTTCCATTTTGATCTGTGAGTTTTGTTTCCATAGCCGAAATCGTAAATAGCGTAATAGGAAGATATACTAAATTAACGGGCACTTCTATAATCTTGTTTCCGGGACCTACATTCGGGAAAAAGGAATATATAATGTTTTCCGTTGTTCCGTTAGAGTACGAAGATCCGATTACGTCGCTGGTTACTCTCAAACTATTTACGTTCATAATATTTACTATGTTCTCGGATTCGTTATATCCTTCTGAATACACTCGGCTATTAAATCCTAAAACAGTTCTAATCGAGTTCTCGATTGTCATATTAACCTGATAGTTAGCACCGATATCTAACACCGATTTCAAAGTATTGTTGTTCGCTTGTAACGTTATACAGTACGCGTCTCCCGTTTCGTCATAATGTCCTGATTGTTTCATGATTCTCTGAATGTGTTCGTTTATATCTACGATTTCGTAACTCCCTTCTGGGATTTCTATAGTAAACCACGTTTTACCATTATCCGGCGAATACGCAAATTTGTTGTTTAAAGAATATATATTCGGGAAGGAAAAATAAGTCTCTAAATTAACAAGACACATTTCATACTTTTTGTTTTTGTCAAGTTGAATCAGAGGATTAAATTTAGTTCGAATTTGCGTGCTCCTTTCGCTCACCAAAATGCTGAATGACTCTTTAGGCTCCGTGTTACGAGCGATCTTTTCTGTGTTCAGAACTATCTTTTCTAACCGCGCTTCCATTTTATATATATAATATATATATAATATATATAATATATAACTTATGAAGAAGCTGAAGGCTTATGCTGAAGGCATATGAAATGTATCCAACGCACTCCTATACTTACCGTTGTTCTTTTTACTGGTTAAATCTATCACTACAAATCCGTGCGGACGCTCCCACGCAGTTTTGCACAGTTTTACAAATTCGTCTTTAGGCATATCATCTACGCCTACGTGATCGTTGTATATATTATTAATATTTTTAAGGTCTTGACGAAATAAACAGATAAAGTTTGAATTCTCTCTGATGGTCTGTCTAGGCAGTTTGAAGTAGTTTTGTGCGAGGTAAAACGAATCAACATTACTGTGTCTTCCTCTGATGTAATACGATTCACATTTGTTTTGTTTTTCTAATTGTAAATCGTCGAAAATCATCAAGTTCTTTTTATGCTGATTCAAGTCTCTCGGATCGGGCACTTCTTCCGAAGTTTCAAAGAATCGACAGTTCATATCGGATTTTTTAACTGTGCTTTTAGCCATTTCTTCAACGACTAATGCTGGCGATACATTTAACCTTGCAATCTCGTCTTGACAACCAAACAAATTGACGATTGCTTCTTTCGATAACTTTTCTTCGAATGCTTTTTTAAGTATTTTATATTCTGGTTGAAAGAGAGATCTTCCAAATACCTGTAAGCTGTCGTAATCTAACCATCCTGGATTCAAAAGTAAATTTAATAATAGCGTAGTCTTACCACATCCAGACTTCCCAACGATCAGACCCCTTATACTTCTAGGTAATAACGGGTTATTAAATCTTTTAGATGTCTCGTCGTTCCAAGATAAATCTTTAACTTCCATTTCTTTTTTAATTATAAAAATAGTTTTATATTAAAATGTATATGGAACAGATGTATTGCGTAAAGTGCAAGAGAGAAACCGAATCGAGAAATATTCAAAATATTGTCAGTAAAAATAAAAGACCTATGATTAGAGCCGTATGTTCCGACTGCGGAAAAACTAAAACTCGATTTGTATCCGCTGCCAAAACAGGAGGCGATCTAGTTGGGTCTTTAAATTCAGCTACTAAGAATATAAAACTGCCGTGGTCAAAATTTCCTGGAGAATTGCATCTCCCAGGACATTCGTTTACGGGACCAGGAACTAGATTAGATTTAAGATTGAATCCTGACGGCTCCCCCAAAGACTGGAGTAAACCAGTTGACAGAGTCGATAGAGCAGCATACTCTCATGATTTGGCTTATGACCAGCATTCGGATACCGCTGCCAGAAATGCCGCCGACAGAGTAATGGTAAATGAATTAAATAATATAAATAATCCTACATTACGTGAGCGCGTCGAAAGAGCGATAATTAAACCTATTTTGATGACAAAAGCCAATCTTGGTTTTGGTTTAGGTACTTCCGATTCAAAGCCAGCTGTTAAACCGTCTCAAAAATGGACGGATGAACTCGCCGAACAATTGCATAAACCGGTAATACGACATTTTACTAAAAGGAAGGTTTACGTTAAAGGTGTTGACGACACTTGGGCTGCAGACCTCATAGACATGCAATCTTTCGCGAAATATAACAATGGCGTTAAATATTTATTAAGTGTTATCGATATATTTTCAAAATACGGGTGGCTTGTCCCGATAAAAGATAAAAGCGGAAAATCTGTGTTCGATGCTTTCACCAAAATATTTTCCAGTAGCGGACGAAAACCCGAGAAACTGTGGGTCGATAAGGGTAAGGAGTTTTATAATAAAAACGTGAAATCAATTGGATTCCACATTTACTCTATTGAAAATGAAGAGAAGTCATCCGTTATCGAACGTTGGAACAGAACGATGAAGGAGAAGATGTTCAAATATTTCACAGCTAATTCGACTAGGAAATATATCGATGTTTTAGAAAATATGGTTGCTCGTTATAACAACACTAGACATTCTTCCATAAAAATGACTCCAATAAAAGCGAGTATAAAGATAAATGAGACCACTGTATGGAAAAATTTATATGGCGGATTGAATCCAAAACCGCCTAATAAACCGAAATTTTCAATAGGCGATAAAGTCAGAATTTCTAAAAAGAAGAAATTCTTTGAGGCGGGCTTTACGCCTAGATGGACGGAAGAGGTGTTTACTGTGACAAAAATTCAATACACCGATCCTCCGACCTATAAGATAACAGATTTAAACGGAGAACAGATTCAAGGGTCATTTTACGAGCAAGAATTACAGAAAACGACTCAGGAAGTCTTTAGGATCGAAAAGATCATAAGAACACGTGGAAACAAATCATTTGTTAAATGGTTAGGATATAACGATTCGTTTAACACTTGGGTTGAAAATGAAAGTTTGATAAATCTACACTAGAGCTAGGCTGAGCGCATTAGACGTTATTTTACTCTGGCAAAAGGGGGCTGTTGTCCAAAAAGTTAGCATGATATAGCCTATTTTAGACTTAAAATGATAAACAGTAATTTCTGTTTTAAATGTCGAAAAAATTATTATTCTATCTTTATTCGTTCCAGAGATATGAATTTTAGAATGTATTGCTACAAACTCAACATAAATTGCAAAGTTTCAGTGTATTTAACTTTAAACGCATCGAAATCACTACCCGGTATGGGAAACACGCCAAATGAGGCTATTTCTAGCAACCTGAATGCACAAGCTTTCCAATGAGGTATTACACATGGTAGGCCTACTCCTAACAGATTGAAGGCCATAAAACACTCTCAGTGAATATACATAAGCGTTCTATGCCAAATAACAAATAAACTGGCTGAGGAAGATCGCAGGGATTTCAAGACTCCAAAAAATAAGAAACGACGACATAAGACAATCATTAGGCATCAAAACAACTCTGATAGACAAAGTCGCTCAACGAAGACTCCGATGGTTTGGACATGTAGAGAGAATGCCAGTTGACCGAATCCCACATAGGCCTATTGCACCTCGATGACCTTCTTTCTACCTGCAGTTCTAAAGACACGTTCTCATAATCTGGTTTTCCCTAGATTTGACTCCCTTACCCTAAAGGTTTCCTGGGTAGGATGCTGTGCAGTTAGCCTCTGTTGCTATTATTTCATTTTAGATCTAACGCTGTTTTTTCTATCCTATAAATTTCTTTCCTCTGCTTGTAATATTGTATGTAAAGCGCTGTGCGTTTGGTAATGGTGTAGGCTAATAAAGAATGTACTTACTTACTTACTTAAATCTTTATCTAAGACTATAGAAACTTCTAAATCTTGATTAGGGCCTGGTGATTAATTATGCATTTCTGTAAGAAAATTTGTGCTGTCTCCTAAACTAAATATACTCTCATGTTTACAAGACTGCTAAGACACGCTCTTAGATAGAAAAACATCGCTTTAGGCTAAATTATAGTCTTCTATCAAATGTATTATTATGATTGGGTTTTTTAAAAATTTATTTTCTAAGCCCGACACCAATATTCGGGTAAAATTAGAAAATATTTTACAACACAGTCTTAGGCCTAATCGCGATGTGTCCAGCTTAAGCTTTCGATATTATCTATTTTTAGAAACACGGAAATTCCCCGGTCATTTTCACTGATAATCTATAAGCTTCAATTAGATCTAGTGGAGATCTTTCTTCTCTCCGATAACTCAAACCCTTTGGTAAACGTACCCTTTAGCGTAATTAATTATGTTGAGGACATTGAAATAATTATAATCCAGTTTCTCGTTTGAATTTCAATTCGCACGTATAAATCCAAAGAGTTTCTCTATCAAATGCATAGGACCCAAGCCATGGAATGCCCTTCCCATTGAACTAAAATTAATAACGCAACTACATATATTTAAAAGGCTGCTCAAGTCACATCTTATCGTCCAAACATAGAAATCCACAATGTCCCATTTACGGTATATAAACTACTTGGTGTTGCTTAGTCTTACTGGCTTGGTCTTTGGAAGGTTCATATTCTTGCTATGTCTGGTTTGTCGTTATCGGGGTTTGTAAACTATGTGTCATGCGGCTATTTTGAGCAGGCGGGTTGATTAAGTCTGTTGTAGTTGGTGGCACAGTGATGTGAATAGGCCTACCTATAGTGAAGACCAAGTGTGCAGGGTACCTAATGCGCTGAATTATTAAGACCATAGCTGATTCAGATATCAATTAAACTGTTAGTTAGGTTAGTTAAGTTTGATCCATTCAATGTGGAACATAATATCACTATCTCTTATCATTTATCTTGCTGCTCGGCCGGTGACACTGGGGTGCCACAGCTAAGCGGGCTAGGCCTAACGCCCTTAGTGGCATCCTATTAGAATTGCACTAATTATTATCTCCTTTAAATTTGTTTATTTGTGACAAACTTTAATTTATGCTTTAACTTAACTTAATTAACATCATAACCTGATTGTTCTGTATACTGAATGTGTTATTCTAATAAAGTTATTTGATTTGAAAGTTATTTGATTTGAACTATGTTCTCATCGACATTCCAGCTTCTCGTTTGATCTACTTTTCATCGCTTATCCAGCTTCCAGTTGATTTGTATTTTCATCGCTTATCCGGCTAAATGAATGGGAAAATTACACGGCTTTGCAGGAAGGTTGATCGTATTTAAGTAAAAACAGGCTAGGCCTATAGCATGATTTTAAATCTTGAAATACATTAATAACTGTGAATAACATTTCATAATTTTTGAACGTATACTTACTTATTCGATATTTTATTCCAAATACTTGCAATTTACTTACTTACTTACTTACTCACTCACCTTACTACAACCGGTTAAAAAAGGATAGTTGGCCTGAAAGGTCAGACTAACGAGTTCATTTCCGGAACGTTAGAACGAGACTTAATTGGAGCGAAAAGTGAATTTTTAATTGCTTCATGACCTACATTTTGCTCCCTAAGACCAATGGCCAGGCTCAAAATTGTAGACTGCAGGAATATTGCGTCTATTGCACAACCGAATAAATTAGCGATGGATCAATAGAAACCTGCGATAGAACGCAGACATCTTGCCGGACGGACAGATCGCAAACATAAACATACGTTATTGAAGCTTTTCACTTGCTTGATATGGGCTGGGCGTTATAAAATTCTAAAATGAGTGCTATTACTGTTTATCATTTTTGCGTAGCGACGTTGGATAAGTTACGACGCTGTGGTGTAGCAATGTGTTCTGGGCCTTTAAACCGGAGGGTGCAGATTCGAATCTACGTCAAGTCCCTGCGTAGCGACGTTGGATAAGTTACGACGCTGTGGTGTAGCAATGTGTTCTGTGCCTTGTGACCGGGTGGTTGCAGATTTGAATCTACCTCAAGTAGCGATAGCGTAGCAACGTTGGAAAGAAATTTTAAATATAAAAAAACAACCGATATCAAGCAAGCGAGTACCCGCCGACAGATGCCCATTGTGGTTTACATAATTAAGTCTTGCATGAATATGAGACTCAAGAGACTGAAACCCACACCTACCCATCCATCCAATACATCCATTCACCCAACCAACCACCCTCCAATCTACCATCCATCCTTCAATCTACCATCCATTCGTCCACTAATCCTATAATTCAATAATATACCCATCCACCCAACCATTCATTCATTCCAAACGCACCTGATAACCTTAATCTTGACCTGAAAGTCACGTTTGGACACACACACAGTGTGCGTGTATGTATACATGTATGTATACATGTATGTAAGTATACATGAATGTATACATGTATACAGGTGTGTGTGTGTGTGTCTTAAAACACACGCTGGCCAACGACTGATTATTGAAAAAGACCTCGTGGTCCTGGTGCAGCTCCTGATGCTGCACCTGTGATGAACATTTGCACTGTTAATCAATCAATCAATCAATTAGTCAATCAACCAACCAATACATGTATACATGTGTGTGTGTGTCTTAAAACACACGCTGGCCAACGACTGATTATTGAAAAAGAGCTCGCGCTCCTGGTGCAGCTCCTGAACGAAGCATGTGATGGCCATTTGCACTGTTAATCAATCAATCAATCAATCAATTAGTCAATCAAATTACCAATACATGTATACATGTGTGTGTGTCTTAAAACACACGCTGGCCAACGACTGATTATTGAAAAAGACCTCGTGCTCCTGCTGCTGAAGCTCCTGAAGCTCCTGAACGAAGCATGTGATGGCCATTTGCACTGTTTATTAATTAATTAGTGGCCTGTTAATTAATTACCTACTAATTAACCTAATTGGCCTAGTTTGCTCCCTGGTCTACTACTGGCATAGAATCCTCGACAGTAGTCGCAAGGAGATTCCAGTTTCTATTCTCTAGGATACTACTGTACTACAGCATTATTGATGACGGCGATCAACTGCAGCCAAACTTAAAAGAATTGGCAGATCTCAGACTTGGACTCGCACTTCTCAAATTCCCGGAAGTCCTGATAATTTGCAGTACATATCTCAATAGTCCAACTGGTTCTTTAGAGTAGGGAATCCGGCTATGACCCTGGTAGAACCGCCAGACTTGCAGCCCGTAAATGACATTCTGGCGAGCTTTTGTCATAGCCGGTTCCCAACTCTAAAGAACCAGTTGGACTATTGAGATATGTACTACAAACTATACACTCTGAAAAGCAATGTATCCCTGAACAGTTTCAGTCCCTGATTGGAGAAGTGGAGGAGTTGCATCAGGACTTCCAGGAATTTGAGGAATGCGAGGCCAAAAGTCTGAGGTCTCCCAGAGGCGCATAGGAACATGGGCATTGTTGGGGAAATCAAACCTAGATTGGACCTCACCCAATGGCGTCAGGAGTCTTTAGAGCAGAGAAGAAAACGGTGGACGAGTCTCGAGGAGAAGTCCGCAACTCAAGAGGAAACCCATTCCAAATTGTGGGTCCAACAACGGAGAAAGCGCGATGTCGATGCCTGTTGCTGAGTCAGTACGCTGCTTTCGCTCCCCTTCCTAGTGTCCTTGTGTTTCCAGAATATCTCCCACTGAAGCGACCGGATCAGGTCCTCCACAATAAGAATAACAACAAATTCTCTTACAGTAATAATGTCAAACTCAATTTGTGTCTGTAATTGTGGTCACAGTGAAGAACATCAACACAACAATTTACATTTACCGAATGATTGAAAGTTTGCTTGATGGCGTCATCGATGTAACAAAATGACCTTGACCATGACCTTTCAAGGTGAAGATGACCTCGAATGACCAAAGCAACATCATAAATGAATTCTACATACTAAAATCAGTAACATTAGAGATATTACACGTGCATATACTCTAAAAACAAAAAGGGAAATTTTCCAATATGGTCGACGGCGGCCATATTGAATTTGGCCATTTTGGGGGTATTCCTCTAGACCGATTTTGTCCGATTTTGGATATGTTATTCAGCAATTTTTTCTGAGCAGGAAACCGTTTAAAGAGCCTCATAAGCAATCATACCCAGGTCTAACTGCAAATTATTGTTATTATTATTGGTATTTCTTAGGAAACCGCCAGTCCGCCATTTTGAAACTCATTTTTAGGGGTGTTCGTCTAGACCGATTTTGTCCGATTTTGGATATGCTATTCAGCAATTATTTCTGAGCAGGAAACCGTTTATAAAGCTTCTGAAGCATTTTTGCCAATGTCGAACTGCAAAGTATTGTTAGGCCCCTACTATTATTGGTATTTTTAGGAAACCCCAAATCCACCAATTCAAACTCAATTTTGGGGGATGTTCCCGTAGACCGATTTTGTCCGATTTTGGATATGTTATTCAGCAATTTTTTCTGAAGAGGAAACCGTTTAAAAAGCTTCTGAAGCAATTTTTCCCTTGTCTAAATGCAAATTATTATTATTATTATTGGTATTTCTTAGGAAACCGCCAGTCCGCCATTTTGAAACTCATTTTGGGGGGTGTTCCCCTAGACCGATTTTGTCCGATTTTTGATATGTCATTCAGCAATTATTTCTGAGCAGGAAACCATTTATAAAGCTTCTGAAGGACTTTTGTCCATGTCTAACTGCAAATTATTGTTAGGCCCCTATCATTATTGGCATTTCTAAGGAAACCCCAATCCGCCATTTTGAAACTCATTTTTGGGGGTGTTCCCCTGGACCGATTTTGTCCGATTTTGGATATGTTATTCAGCAATATTTTCTGAGCAGGAAACCGTTTAAAAAGCTTCTGAAGCAATTTTTCCCAGGTTCATCAGGAATTTGAGCTAGATTGCCTGGACTATTTTTCAAAACCTATACTGAGTCGATGCAACTATTTCTAGTGCCTACTTATTGTCTTTTTATATTGACTATATTTGCTGTGGGTCGTCCATAAAACACGTCCGCAAACATCTCTATGACCCAACCGCGGCCAAGTACGGAAAAGGAGAAGAGGGTTACCTTGCCAGCACGTCTATGGGTCCTAAATGGACTCTATGCACATCCCATATAGGAATATGGGTCCTATATGGGCTCTCTGCTATAGCAGGGTATCCCAATGCGGACGTCTTCATCCAAATTTAATGCATGATTATTTAAAATGTGAAATTCAGTCCGACCTCAGATAATCCGTAGTGAGTTGGATCTATAATAGTTAGCACTCAATTATGTGCGGACGGGAGGATTATGTCTTAACATAGGATGCGGGCAATGCCAAATGTGGACAACAGGAGAGGGGTTAGACCAAAGGAGGTCATTTTTGCGGTTGTCCTTTATGACCGACCTCTAATGGTTGCTATCCCTTAATGACTGTACTTTGAAATATGTCACATAGGAGCTTTTCTACTTGAATGGTTCCAATACTGTCCTGGAAAAACAGCTGGCTAATGACGTGACCGGGAACCATTTTCAGACAAGGCATCAGCAGCAGCAGCTTTCCGAATCGCGTCGGTTGTAGGTTGTAATGGATTCTCATGTACTCACTGATGAGGACCTGGACCTGGTCCTGAAGAAGCTCAACCAGACCAGCGTTCACCAATCCCACGGCTTCTGTCGACAACACAACACCAATTACAGTGGGACACCACCACATTTCCCTTCTCTCACACATGAATATGTATGAGTGCAAGCATGCATTCATGTATGTGCATTTATAGTTATGTATATATATGTATGTATGCATATGTGCAAAACTCCACTTAGAACTAAGAGTAAGAAAGCAGTAGAGTCCACATCACAGTCTTCGTTTAACTTGTGCTGAAATGTGTTGCCCCAGATAAATCTGCGTATTTAACTAAATTAATTCTAAAAGTTCTGTATCACCAACAACCATAGCGCTATATAAGTTATTACAGCTGAGAAGTTAAATTTATATAACTGATGTATACTCGGCTACCAGATAAAATTTGTGGTGACTGAAGACTGAAATTAGTTGGCTGCTCTGCATCTTCTAAATTCCTTCATCCTAATTCTTCTGTCTTCAGCTGAAACTCGTGCAGATGTTTACAAACTTATGCTTTCTGCATCTGAAGTTTCAGGCGATTTCAGCGGAAGCGACCATCGGTTGTGCGTTAGAATAATGGCGCAATAGAAGTCATTAAATGAGATCAGGTGAGGTGAGATTAGATTAGGAGTAAATGGAAGGAAATTATGAAAGAAAGCAGGTGGGCGGACGATGTGAAAAGGAACAAGGCAAAAAGAAAGAAAGAAAGAAAGAAAGAGGAGAACAAAAGAAATGAAATAAGGAAGGAAGGAAGGAAGGAAGGAAGGAAGGAAGGAAGGAAGGAAGGAAGGAAGGAAGGAAGGAAGGAAGGAAGGAAGGAAGGAAGGAAGGAAGGAAGGAAGGAAGGAAGGAAGGAAGGAAGGAAGGAAGGAAGGAAGGAAATAAGGAAATAAGGAAGGAAGGAAGGGAGGTGAGAGAGATCTAGATACGGACCTGGGCGGAAAAGAAGTAGTGCCTTGAGGAAAGTGTATTCGTTGACATCGAGGTTTAGTTGTCGCACTTTGCCAATCAGGTCCCAGATGTAACTGGCGTAGTAATGCTGCGTGGCCGATGTGCAGCTCAACTTCTCTGCTCCTGCGCCAATAGCAACAGCAGCAACGCTTGTGCCGGTGCTGACACCTGGCGGAGGCGGAGAGAGGCAGGTGAGCATCTGGTGCCAGTCTATCGGTCCGTTCCACTGAGCCAGGCTGACCAGGAACAACTCCTTCCAGGCATGTTCTAGTAAAATTATCTGACCATAAAACAAACAATGCAGACACCTTTTACAGAATATATATATATATATATATATATATATATATATATATATATATATGTATGCATATGTATGTGTGTGTAATGGCGAGATGGAACTGGTTGATATAAAGATATATCTATTGGTCATAGCAATCGCGTCGCACTGTGTTTGGCAAACGTAAACAGGTGGTTATTTCAAAGGTAAGCTTCTGGTTCAGGCTGATGACAACCAGGTACACATGCTTCTGTCTTTGCCTCTTTTCCACCAGCTAATCCGTTCAATCGAGATTTTACATTGTGACATTGGCAGGATTTGTCAGACGGATCCCATTGTGGTTTCCAGGCCCGGAATGCCCATGCTATCGTCTCCATGTCATTTTAACTCTTGCTTGTTTGTTCCAAATCGGATCAAGACGAATCGCGCAAAATGTAGTCGATGTATAGTTTCGTCAACATATAGACGAACACAATTTCTGAAGACTTTAACAACGTCACCTGCGACCTAGCTGCCTCTGTGAAGAAATTGAAACTACTATTGTATAAATAAAAGCCACTTGTGCTGTACATGTATCAGCAGTGAAGTCTTAACTGAATGAAAGGCCGATTAAGAATATTCTGGAAAGCGAAGTAGGGCGCATAACGATTCTAGTGGTAGAATAATTATAATCGAGCGACGAGAGCAGAGGTCGAAATAAACGAAATATTGCAGACCAATGCTAAAACGAGTGAAACAAATTTATCGGTCGTTCATTTGCACTTGTGGTTTGCATCTGCTGTGTCTCATCCAGCCTTTTATCAATGAAGGATGACGTTAGCAATGCTGCTGCTGCTGCTGCTGTTGCCTCGGATGACGAAGGTAAAAGGTCACGGTTTCACAATTGTCTATGTGCCTCTACAGACACTTGTCAGAAACCCGGTCCCAGTCTGAAGCGAAAAAACTTATTGGCAGAAATGCAGCGAATGTCCTCCTTGGCTTTCGACAGGACTTCCATGGAATTTAGCTTAGATCAATAATATTGATCATGACTGATGCCGTGAGCATTTTCAAATTGGTATGACGTAGACGCTCTTATAAATTATATTAGATACGTTGGTTTTAAATTGCTGTTGCTTTTTACATAAATTTGTCGATGTAACTGTTACGATCCAGATTCTGGTCTTAACATTTTTTTCTGGCTAGTTTTCTCTGCTTAGATAAATTTGAATATTTATTATTTTTTGCATTAGACACCCGGTCTGATAGAAGTTACTAATTGCAATTTCAATAAACGGGCTCAGCGTTCAGTGTGCCTGTGATGATGTAACTCTTGTCATCGACAGCAACACCAATGCTAACAAATAACATCGTCTAAATATAACATATTATAGACTTTGTTCTGTTGATGTGTCTGGGTGTGTACCTGGTCGTGAGCGTTGAGCGCAATGAATGATGGTATCTGTTGAACCCAACTGATGATTCCGAACAGCATCCTGGCGGCCAGCTCCTGCACGGACTCTCTGTAGACGAACGGACTTCGCATTGCTGCAGCCGACGCAGCTGCAGCAGCCGCTGCCGCCGCAGCTGCCGCAGCTGCCGTCATGCCATGGAGAAATCCAAATGGCGCCAAAGGAGGAACCTCAAAGAACGACGACGATGACGTCATCTGATGTGGTCGCATCAACGCCGTCGTCATTGTCTTGTCTTCTCTGTCTCTCTGCTGCTGCATCATCAACAACGTCTCTATGCTCAGACTCCCAACAGATGACGTCGAGGACAAGCAGGAGGGAAAGCAAGAGGACGATGACGAGGACGAGGACGAGGAGGAGGCGGCAGTGGAGGGTGAGGAGGAACAGTGCATGGCGTGTGTTTCCCTTGGATGCTTGTAATCTTTGGCAGAGGATTCGGCGCATCTTACGGTCGTCAGTCGGAGATCGATCGGAGTGTCCGGTTGTCCTGGGGAGATGGTGCGGGCCATCACCTGGGGCAGGGACCCAGTGCCAGATGCGGCGCTTGAGCAGGCGATGCCCGAAGAGGAGGAGCAGGATGGTGAGGCCGTTGCTGTCGTGGCGTGGGGTGCAGGGCGAAACTTGGGTCGTCTCGGACCCCTTTCATGTTGAACAGCTAAAGGATAAGAAGACATCTCGAATGAACGTCACTACCAACCGACCATGTAATGGAATCTCACAGACATGTCATGGAGATATCTACTATTTTATTCCAATCAATTCTAGTCCATGTTGAGCTGAAGCGATCAGACCACACGACGTCTAATCTATTGCACTAACAACTCTACATCAATCTTCATTATTCTACTCTATTGAATCTATTCGTAGTCTATATAACACAATATATGAACACACAAATAAAAATACTTCATACACAAATAGTTTCAGGTCAATCAGTGAACTGCATTTCTGAATAGAAATTGAATATGTTCACTAGTTGTCAGGTTAAACTGGGACATATATTATCAAAACTGAGGCAACGGGGAATAAAAATAAAGAGGGAGAGAGACAGATAGACAGAGACAGAGAGACACAGAGAGAAAGAGCGAGAGAGAGAGAAAAAGAGAGAGAGAGAGAAAGAGAGAGAGAGAGAGAGAGAGAGAGAGAGAGAGAGAGAGAGAGAGAGAGAGAGAGAGAGAGAGAGAGAGAGAGAGAGAGAGAGAGAGAGAGAGAGAGAGAGAGAGAGAGAGAGAGAGCGTTAAAAATGAGTGTCTTCGATGACATAGCATACTTGCCTATACATGGAAAGTTTAAAAAAGAAAGTGGTTGACCTTGAATAGGAGGCACTCTGATATCAGTCTTCAGAGAGATTGAATAGAGTCACCGGATCCGATCGACACAGGATATAGTCACTGGATATGATCTATAGAGTGACTGAATAGGTGACTGAATAGGTAACTATATGCAGCCAGCGACGACCTGTCTATTCTTAATCAATTCAACCACTTAAATCCATTAGGCTGTCGGCTTCATCCATACTTCGCAGCCTAACCGATATGATGATCATATCCAGTCAACATTTAACTAAATCACGCCGCTGCAAAAATGGAAGAAACGGCGCTTCCGTCTTTCCACTTCTTCCGTCATTCCACTTCTTCCGTCATTCCACTTCTCACGCATAACGATCATTTCCGCGGCGCTGGATAATGCGAAGGCGGCGTAAGGGTTAGACGGGGTCGACTGTGGGCAGAGGATGAGGTGACTCTCGGGGGCAACGAGGAGGCGATGAGGCCGGATATCTGATCGACAAGTGAAAACACGAGGACGATGTCGAAGGACACCTTGAATTAAATATGCTGGTGTCGGGGTCTCTGTAGAAGCAGAGACGAATCGATGGTCCTCTCTTCATTCATGAGACTCTGCATGCATGGGACGGTGGAGCGATGAATGGTGAGACATGGATTGACTCCAGCATGGCGTCGTCTTTTCAGTTGATAGGAGGCAGGAGGAGGAGAAGGCAGGAGGAGGAGGAGGAGGCAACGGGTGATGGCCTGCGTGATCATGTCTCCGTTGCCACTGCTGCTGCTGCTGCTGCTGCTGTCAATGATGACGACCGTCTTGGGTTCGAAGGCAAGTGACAGCAAGCAGAGACAATAGCCGCTATCTATGGATCCATTGTTGATATTTCCTTGTCTGCTGATGGGATCTAGTCACATGGACAGCCATTCAGCCGAACCCGTCGTCTCTGTCTAAAAGCTACTCGATACGAACCATCGATCCGATGACTTTGACCATCACGGCGCTTCACTCTCTGGCGCTCCACCATCGATCTCCTCCGTTTGTCTTTTATCCGTTCTACATCCCTCCCTCTTCCCTCCCTCTATCCCTCCTTCCCTCTTCCCTCCCTCTTCCCTCCCTCACAGGCCGACAACTTCTCTCGACAGACACTACATCGCAATCTATTACTTACATACATCTATGAAATATGGCACCAAAGTAATATACCACATCGCCATATATAATATATAATATATATATATATATATATATATACATAATATGTACTTCATGTCGATCACATTGAAGTTGTTCGCAAAAGGCGCTATATGAATGTCTCTTCTTTGTGCCAATATCTCATACAGAAAACACATGGAATATAAAACCTGTAGCTCATCGATATATACACACATATATCTGCACCGTCTTGGGTTCCTGTAGACAGTACTGTTATTTATTCCCTATGTATAGAGGAGACTTCGAGCGGATGTCACTTGGTGTGGTATAGTCTTAAACTGAGGCAAGGACACGAAACGTTGCCCGAATTATCTTCATCGGAACTCGGTAGCTTTACAGGAAGAGTAATTGGCAGCTAATTTTCACCCATCTTCTGCATGCTCTCGAACTCCATTGGTCATGAATCGCTGGTCGTTGACGTATATGCCATGAAGTATGATGGCATATAGAAAGATAGTTTGGAATGAGTTGTAGTGCTCGTTGTTTCTAAGATGTCAATGATTTATACGTTTTATTGAGTCATTAGGTTAGACCAATTGTGTGGATTTCCTTGCCATAGCCTTAGAGATTATGGGAGAGGCTATGGGTCAGAACAACAATTCACAACGATGTCACATTCAGGTATACCAGGATCTCGTCAATGGCTGTATATGGGTCTCATGCTAGTGCTTGGACCGAGTTCCTATACTTAGCGTTGCTGTGACCTGCAGCGCATCTCTGAACAGCCCAATTGCGTAATGCGATGCTGGTCCCTTGGGATGAAAGTGACGCAAGAGAATTGCTCAATCTCTGTCTGTGCCTTTACTTAATCAGTTCTTCATATGCATATCTCCACTTAGGACAACGCAGCTTCTCCACTCGTCTCAGTCCATCGCCAGTCATTCGCCATATACATGTACTCATCTAAAAACTAACTTCTTGGCTTCTGGCGTCCAATAGGCACCGTTTAATTCATTGACCACCGTATGGGGAAAATCATACGGATGCAAATTCGTAGGCCTAGGAAAGTGCATGAAAAGCGAAAGCTAGACTTATTTCGTCTTAGTCCATCGTCGGCAAAGTCTTCCAAAGAAGACGAAAAGTCGGATGAACAAAGACCTCTCTGACCAACGATCATCGCCGTCCAATTAATTATATCAGAAACTGTTTGACGCTCTTTATGTTGACCCGGAATATCTTGTCTGTCATAGAATCGATCGTTGTTTTAAAGAAAGAACTGGAGAATTGAAATTGATGCATGCTTCGATTTTAAGTCGCAGCACAAATGAAGAGAACTGATGCAGAATTAACAGGGAAATACCGCAGAGACGGAACATCAGACAAACAGTCAGACAAACAGGCAGACAGACAGTGTATCTATCTGTCTGTCTGGTTGTCTGGCTGTGTCCTATCCTTCTGTTTCCGTGTCTGTGATATTTCCCTGCTATTTGTGCATCAGTTCTTTTCATTTATGCTGCGACTTAAAACAACAGTTGAAGTGATCTGGAAAGCATCGACTCCTATATATATTCGTCTGGCCTTGATGTGTCTGCGTCGTCTGCTGGTGATGCTGATCCTGCTGCTGCTGCTGCTGCTGCTGCTGCTGCTGCTGCTGCTGCTGCTGCTGCTGCTGCTGCTGCTGCTGCTGCTGAATATGCATCCACTGATGAGAAATCGCAAAGGTGCGCTTTCAGGTCGTCACAGTCAACAGGTGAATTGCAGGTAAATTATTACCTAGAACAATACTTGACAAACGAAGAGCCGACGTGCAGCGTCTGAATCAGAGAGGTAGTGGGGAGATAGGGAGCACGGAGACCGAGTTAACTGGAGGGAGGGAGAGAGGACGGAGGACGGAGGACGGAGGGAGGAAGGCATGTGAACCCGTCGTCTGGTCAGCGTCGAGCGCCGTCTTCTTAGTCGCCATTAGCGGTCAATTGTCCATTAGTTACCGGTTCTCAAGTCCGTTCACCGTCGTCGTTTATGATGATGGTCGGACGGAAGGATGGTCGAAGGGATGCAGTGGTACGAAGGGACAGACAGAGGGACGTACAGCGGGGCAGACAGAGCGAGCAGAGGCTGCGCTCGGGCGACGAATAACATCGTGACATCTTGTTCGTTCACACGGCTTTTGATCGGACGAGCGATGACGATCGATTGAGACATCGAGAGCAACAAGAAGAGAACAGACTTCAGCTGCTGCTGCTGCGGCTGCTGCCAATGCCAACAGGAGATGGTGGTGTTCGCAGAAGAACGCTGCTGCTTCAGCTGTAACCAGGTAGGCGTGTACCTGCACCAGCAGAACTACAGCAGCAGCAACGATAGAACTAAGAGTGGGCGGATCAACGAATCATCAAAACGAAGACATTGAAAAAGTGTATCTTGATGAACATTTATACTTAGACGGACGGAGAGACGGACGGAGAGACGGACGGAGAGACGGACGGACGGAGAGACGGACGGAGAGACGGACGGAGAGACGGACGGAGAGACGGACGGAGAGACGGACGGAGAGACGGACGGAGAGACGGACGGACGGAGAGACGGACGGAGAGACGGACGGAGAGACGGACGGAGAGACGGACGGAGAGACGGACGGAGAGACGGACGGAGAGACGGACGGAGAGACGGACGGAGAGACGGACGGAGAGACGGACGGAGAGACGGACGGAGAGACGGACGGAGAGACGGACGGAGAGACGGAGAGTTAGAAAATCAACAGTTACTAAATTACAAACAATTGAAACAAATGAGTCGTAACTTATAAAAGTACGTTGGGTTAAACTAAAACTAAACATAAACTACTCATTAGTCGTTTCACTGCCCATGTTCTATGTAAACTACAGCGTTCTGCCTGTTGTATTTGAAATAAACGAATATACATTATACATACACAGACCTACATACAAATCAATACTACATACGATGAGATTTGTAAGCTAGCCATCTGCAAAACATGATAGGTTGTTGGAGTTGGGTATATTAAGACAAAGATGAAACGGTAATCAACTAATCATGAAGAATACACTGAAATAAGCCTGGAATAATGTAGGTCGAGGAAGCGATTAATCAGTTGAGCGTATACCAATATGTGAAAGAAACAGGTGTAGGTGATCTTAAAGAGGCTCTGGGCTGTGGGTATGATGGACTTGTAAGAAGTCAAGATGGACTTCCGAAAGTAGATGGGCAACGATAAGAACGATCAATGACTGACGAGGGCTAAGAAGACTATGAGGGAAGTTTGAAGAGAGGAACAGGTAGGAAGAAGTGAGTAAGAACGGAGCTCTTTAAAAGCGAAGAAGTGAGTAAGAACGGGGCTCTTTAAAAGCGAAGAAGTGAGTAAGAACGGGGCTCTTTAAAAGCGGAGAAGTGAGTAAGAACGAGACTTTGAATGAGGAAGAGGACGATGTATTGCTATGTGTACCGTCTTTGTTCATGTCGACCTGGAGGCATTTGTTGAGGCGACATGCCCTGCACTGGTTGCGATGAGTTCTGTCGACGGGACACTGGCCTCGTGCCGCACCCTGCGCTTTGCACGTGTAGACGCGGTTCTTGTGGACGCTGCGCTTAAAGAACCCAGAACAACCTGACGACGTTGAAAAAACAGCAAACACACATAGATTACTATGGTAGTTGCACAGTATAAGTTATTATTTATACTGTGGTGATGTCTTTAACAAGTTTCAAACATAGGCCTATATGATGCTTTTTCTGACTGCATTTAAAAAAACAATTCCTATGTTGCTTTTATCAGCAAGCCTATGGCTAATGTGAATGGCGCTATATAAATGTTAAATGGAAGTTGCACAGTATAAGTAATTATTTATACTGTAGTAATGGCTTTAACAAGTTTCAAAGATTCGGTCACATATCAAATTATTCATTTTCACCATTCAGTCAAACTTACCAATCCATTATGGTTAACTTTGAAATTCGATGCGTTCCATTTAACAGCGATGAACGATTTTGAAATATAATATAATATAATTAATTTAATTAAATGAAGAAAGTTACTTGAACTAGCAATCAAGCATTTTTTCTGAACCCGCAGTTGAACCTGTATGATAATTGCCTCTGTAATTGCTATCTATAGAGATGTTCACCTGGACTGGGATCTCCATTTGACAACTCTCTTGGACAATCCGTCTGATTCGACGCAGCGCCTCTGAATAAACTGGTGCCCTGTGCTTAGCCTTGAAGTGACGCTTTAGAAATTTGAAGTTTACGATTACGATGTTAGAACTTATATTGTAATGATGAGTTGATGACGACGACAATAGTAAAGTTGATCTAAAGAATTTTCGATTAGGCCTATACATGTAAGCGGGCATACACAAAATAACTCACCTCGTGTGAAATATTGGCGTAATCTTACCTAAATTACTGGGGGCTAATTAGTTTTAATCATAAGGCCCTCGCATATTTAACACAACGCGTCTAAACTAGCAACACATCCAATTTGCTAATTGATTTAGCTGATAAAAATATTGGAAAATATTGGCTTTGAAGGGTAAATATACGAGAACATCAAACCAGACACAGGGAAGAGCATTGGATTCATCATCATCATCATCATCATCATCATCATTATCATCATCATCATCATCATCATCATCATCATCATCATCATCATCATCATCATCATCATCATCATCATCATCATCATCATCATCATCATCATCATCATCATCATCATCATCATCATTGTCGTCGTCGTCGTCGTCGTCATCAGCATCATCATCATTAGTAGTAGTAGTAGTAGTAGTAGTAGTAGTTGTAGTAGTAGTAGTAGTAGTAGAGATATCTTAAACACGCACAAGGTCACACAGAAATGCGAATCAGATTCGCATTTCTGTGTGACTTTGTGCGTGTTTAAGAAATCTCCAATAATAATAATAATAATAATAATAATAATAATAATAATAATAATAATAATAATA
Organism: Allolobophora icterica; assembly: GCA_963556255.1. NCBI lineage: Eukaryota > Metazoa > Annelida > Clitellata > Crassiclitellata > Lumbricidae > Allolobophora > Allolobophora icterica. The sequence goes on along the minus strand of OY744607.1, from coordinate 26,151,933 downwards.
ATAATAATAATAATAATAATAATAATAATAATAATAATAAGAGAATTCATGTCTAGGTTCTGTTCACTCAGAAAATCGAGTTCCCCGCCGCTGCCTCCGTTAAGAAGGCGATAGATATCGACGGGTTTGTTGCTCTTTGGCTCCGGGCAGCTTTGACATGGCGCCTTGGAAAGCCACTGCGTTGAAGCGTTGCACCATCACCGATAGGCTCTTGAATAGGAAGTTTGTTTCGCGGGAGTCATCTGTGGTTTTCGACAGCCGACGACCAATTTCAGATAGAAAGGCGAGACCCTCTCTGTTAAGGGGACCGAAGGTTTCCACAGCTACAGGTATGAAGATGTATCTCTTCTGTAGTTCAGAGTACTTGATGTTCTTTCTCGTAGCAGCCACCTCCGCCGCCCCTCCTGCCGCGGCCGCCGTTTCCGTGATGTAAGAGGCGGCCACCGTGTCCACTACCGTCGCGTCCCACAATAAAGACCGCCCGCCGCTCCACGGTATTAGGGTCTGGCCATCCGGTCTCTTTCCATCCGACCTGGATAGGCCGGACGGCTCCTTGACTGCCGGGATGCCGGCTCTGTTGAGGCTGCGGTGGATGAGGTCGTTGATGTTGCTGTGCCTAGCTTGTCGGCCGAACCCCAGTGAGCATGACAGCCCATGCGCGCCTCTGGACGAGACGTAGGCACCACATGCGCATTTGTGCGGTTCGCAGATTGCCAGACCCAATCGTAGGCCGACCGCCACCCTCATTGTCTCGTCATCCACTCTGAGGCCGCGAGCAGCGATGGGGAGGGCGTGTAGCCAGTCCGAGGTGTGCGGTGACTGCGAAGCCTTCAGTCTCGCCTGGTCGTATGGATCAAGCAGTTTATCCTCGAGCGTCGAGAGGACTGTGTGTAGTAGCGGACCGTCCCAGTGTCTCTGTCCACGACCGGGCGTGACCGTCGGGATCGGGACCCCAGAAAGCTGAAGCCAGGTAGTCTTCGCCGAGTCATGTGCCGCGTCAGGGGTCACGGAAATAGTACCCAAGATGAGGGACTGGGTTTGGAGGGTGCCCGCGGCCGAAGCCAAGAAGGCGGGAAGTGCCAGCGAGGACACCCTTCTTACTCCCAATCCCCCCATCCTAATCGGAAGAGAGGCTTGAGACCATTGGTCGTCGTTCATCGAGGCGTTAAGCATCCGGCCGACTCCTGTCCGTAGCAGCTCATCATAAACCTCCAGGCGCGGTTGATCGTGGCAGGGGGTGCTTCTCAATATGTGCATGAGTCTCGGCGAGCCGAGGGAGCATCTGAGGATCAGCAGAGAACTCTGTCTGTCGATGTGTTGGAGTTTGTCGAGCGCCATCCTGAGGTTGGCCACGCAGGTGTCGAGGGTAGACGAGAGGGCCTCCATTGATGAAAGCGGGGCCCCTAGGAGTGTGGCTGTTGATGGGCTCACACGGACGAACTGCATCAGGGCGCTCTCGGCGCTGATTTCGGGGCCCGCGGCGATAAGTTCGCACTTGGCGCGGTTGAGCGAGAGGCCCAGGGCTGAGCAACCTCTCTCGATTAGATCCACGTCCGCTTCCACCCCGTCAGGACTGCCGCCCAAGGTGAGGTCGTCCAGATATCCGAAGGCCAGAGGAGATTCTAGCCTGGCCAGAATCGGCTGGAGTGGTAAGCAGAAAACCAGGGGCCCGAGGGGATCCCCCTGCTGTGCGCCTTCTTGCGAGAGAATGGTGAATCGGCCGAATTGGAGGAACGAGGGCTCGGCGTAGGCTAGGTTGCAGTACGCGGCCAGTTCCGGAATTATGTCGGTGACCGATGCCAACATGCTGTCCCGGTGTAGGCTGTTGAATGCATTTGATAGGTCCAACTTGACTATTGTAGCTTCCGAGCTCATGTTGGCCAGAAAACGTCTAGTGGCGTGGATCGCCGCCTCGCAACCCCCGGGGACGCCCACTCCCAACTGTCTGCGGCACAGGTACGGTGTAATCTTCGGAATGGCGTGTGCGTTGGCAAGTAGGTTAATAATAATAATAATAATAATAATAATAATAATAATAATAATAATAATAATAATAATAATAATAATAATAATAATAATAATAATAATAATAATATAATAATAATAATAATAATAATAATAATAATAATAATAATAATAATAATAATAATAATAATAAATTAATTACTTTAACATATGTAGGCTAATAGCTTTGATAAATTCTGGAATTTTATTGATCAGGTTGAAAATATTGAGTCAACGCCTGTCCTCCAAAGAGCTTCTGCTTCGAGGGATAACCGGATGTTCAGTCGTCGTCCATCTACGAGGAACCGCTCGACGGTAAAGCAGGTGCACCAACTACTCTTGGTGGTAGACCCTATTAGACCGCAATGAGCTGATGCATCGGGCGGCATTCATAATCGGGCCGATTATTAGAGCAATTGGTATAATTGGCATCGGCAAAAATAATCGGCGCCGATGCAAATTAATTTTTAATTGACTTTTTGCACAATGGTCGTTACAAAAAGAAAAATTTGCACAAATATCTATGTTTTGTTTCTTATTATTGATTTATATTTAGCATTGAACTACTTACTAGGCACCGTAGAAACCAATGACCTATGCTACACAGGACTGAAAACTCCATATAGGCCTACAACGTCGTTTGCTTAGCTTTTGGACGATAATCGGGGCTCAGGAAATTGTCGCATCTTGTTTACACAATTTATGAAGGCAAAATCGACGTATGTTTGCAATGTAAAAATTGCCTATTGAGATTTAAAACATCATATTAATTGTCAAAAACAGTATTTGAAGTGAGGCGACATCTGTGGATAAGAGTGAAACCGATGTACAATTATTTTGACGAATGATTATCAATCCTCTTATATAGAGTCCTTGCATTGGTATGTCACTACGTCACCAACGAAATTCAATGACGTCGTACGCTGAGTAAGGTCAGTTTGTTAAACATTTAAGAAACATGTTTTTGTTTTAAAAATATCTACGAGTGTACGTCAATTTAGTTTTTAAAATGTTGTTATTAAACATTATATTGAAGAGAAGAGATAGCCTAATTGAACGAAGTAAATAGTTTTCTTTGTAGTATTTGACAACAATCCACCCGCCATTCTTAATCACGGCGAACTCAAGCAGAAAAACAGGTAGGCCTACTCGCATTGCTATAGTAGGTTTATGTTTTTGAACCGAACATTTTCACAAAACAAATAATAAAATAATCGGCTTCATACTCGGTATCGGCTATTGCAATAATCGGCTATACGAGGTATCGGAATAATCGGCAAAAAGTGATATCGGTACAGCTCTAGACCGCATTGCCTGTCGTCGTTCGTTATGCCAATCGATGTTAAGGAACTCTGAAGATGATGTCATCTATCAACTCTAGTCGGAAATCGGTTGGTTGGGCTTTTCGTGTTTACGAGAGCCAGCCATTTGTGACGTTTCTAGCTGTCTTAGCATTATTTGTTTAGTGATTAACTTTTTATGGTTAATGAACTTAGACGCCAATTAGAGAGGATCGTCGATTAGTTTCTCTCGAAGCGGCGCTATGTAATTTTCTGATTACAACTACAATTACAACAATGACAGATGAACGACGAGTAAACGATTAGGAATGCGTGAATCTCACCGTCACAGCTGTAGATGCCGTAGTGTTTTCCCGAACTCTTGTCTCCGCAGACGCGACAGGCAATGTCAAGCAGACGATCCTCTGCAGATCGACAGACAGACAGTTAGACAGACATATGTAACCATGAAAGCACCCTTCGCCAGACACAAGACCTCGCGATTCCTTCCTTCATGAACATCGTGCCTCCTGACATCTAACAACATCACATATATCTTGCAAGGCCTGAAGACCAACTGCCGATGACGATGGCAAAATAATATCATTCGCATACATGATGCATCCCAATCATGACTCTTTAATACAATGACCTAGACCAGCTGCTCTCGAATCCGCATTAAACTTATTTAAAAAACGTTAACCACTGAAGGCGACAGAAAACTACCCTGCCGTACACCGTTCTGCCGTACTATCGTTCCAACGCTCTGCAACCGATAGTTTACTAAAGGCCTACCAATCTACCAAAATATCAACCACCCACATCTGCAACCCAACCTTAATAGGCTGGAATATAGCTTATAATGACTGACGGTGTCATATGCCTCGCTAATATCCATGAAAGCTATGAATATAATGCTGTCCCTATTAACATAAAAATTCAATGGAAGAGCATATTGCAAATAACATCCCACCCCTTGTGTGAACCCAAATTGAATCTCATCGGACTCAAAACATTCCGAGCATATTCTTAATATAATGCATTCAAGTAGTTTGGAAATAACATGAATAACAGTGATCGCTCTATAGATATCAACAGGACTCAAATCATCCATTTTTTACGTTGTCAACTTTCCCGCAAAATTTGAAGCTAACTTGCCTAAATTCACGCATGCATCAGACTATGTACGTCAAACTGTATTGTTTTTTGATGGGGAGTAAACGGTTAAATTCAATGCCTTCTTTACTGTTAGGCCAATAACCTTTGTGTTTCTTTTCCGAACCAGTCCGTCGAGTATCACTGTTACTATCGACTCTTGTATCACGCACCAATCAAGTGCTTCTTGGTTTCTCATGCAATGGAACATTCTCTTGTAGCAATCTTTAGAGAGAAACTGCCAGGAAGAGCTGAAGAAATATTTTCATCTTACCTTAAGTCCAACAAATTCGACCTGTGTTACTCATGTTTCATAGCATTTCAGTGAAATCATTTGTTGACCCCCAAAGTTAACATGAAGTTACCAAGGACCTAGTAGGCCCTATTTAATGGCAAAATATAAGAATTTCAATTCGTCAAAAATTCTGAATACGTTTTTATTCTCGAGCTTTGAAGTCGTTGTAAAGGTTTCAAATCGCCAAATGTCCTAATGTTTTCTTGTTTTTTCCCAGAGGTTCTTGAGCTCTTTCTTCTATTTACGTTTTCTTTATTGTATTGTATTGTATTGTATTCGGATATTTGTAAAGCGCTTCTAGCAGAGGGCCATTCAGAAGCGCTCCCAGTGCGAGAGACCCCGAGAGAAGAAGCAAGTTTCAAGAAACGTAAAAGATTAGAGACGTTACCTGAGAGAACAGAAGACGAACGGACAGAGGAAGCTCATTCCATAGAACAGGGCCAATGGAAGCAAAAGACCTAGATTGAGCCAGAGAAGTCCTGACACGGGGAACGAGGAGTTTTCTTTACCCACTTGGGCCACTTTCCAACATTTCTGCGACACTCGCTTTTGGTTAATTCCTCGTCTCTTTCTGTCAAAAGCTGTGAATGTAATTTTTATATTGTTTCAGGTTGTTGGCGATTGGCTAGTGGGAAATTTCTGTGTCGCTGAGTTATCTGGCGGTTGATTATTTTGTTTGTGATTGGTCAACATTCGCGCGCGTTTTAGACATACGCTTCTGATTGGTGAGTTTGGCGCGTAAATTTAAAATTGCCTGTAAACAATGTCGGAGTCGGACGTCAGCAATGACCGTTTACTGGCTGCAGGCCCGGTTCGTCCGTTAGGCAAACTAGGCAGCCGCCTAGGGCCGCCGATTTATAGGGGTCGCCAATTTTCCATTAAAAATTTTTTTAAAATTATTATTCGGTATTATAGTGTTGGTTTATAGTGTTGGTGTAATAAATCGCGCAGGTGTAACCGTGAATTCCTAAAAAAGGTCTAAAATCCGAGACCGTTATTTTTACTCGAGTAACGCTCGAGTGCCGACTCACCACTACTCGAGTAATGGTGAGTCGGCATTTCGAAGCCAGATCGATTGAAAACTTTGGAAAGCGTCGACAACAGTAAGGCCTATTAATATTTTTAATAGTTAAAGCCCACTCGAGAGTGTTTATGGGTGTCCCTCACGAAAGCAGTTTGTGGGCCAGCTAAGGGACGTAACTCAACCAGATCATATGAAGAAAGTGGCAGCAGTATATGCCGTCGTTTCATACGCATTTAAAAGGCCTTGTAGAGATATCCACACACAATCTAGATATTCTGTTGTCAGCAGGTTGCCTAGGCTAATGTTTTTTTTACTGTAGCATACTCTTTCTGTAAGAAGTTGCGGTTTGTCAACTTTGATTCATAATAAACGAAATTATATATATATATATATTATATATATATATATATATATATATATATATATATATATATATCTTCTAGTTGTAATATTATTAGAAAACCGATTAAAAGGCTTGTCTCATGAACTTTTTATGGTTGCAAAGTATTGAAACACTTTCTGACTATGCTGCATATAATTGTCCACATTACAGCACGTTGATCTCGTATTATTCATTCACTATTCATTAGCCAAAACGCCCATAAACATACATGTAGACCTAATTCTATCAGAGACCTGTCATATGCTACGGCAGCAAATATGCATCAAACAAGTAAACACATTGCTTGTTGAAGGGTAACTGCTATAGAATTAAATGTCCCGTTCGCTCTGCTGGACCAATTGAGGTCGGACCCCGACCAAAGAGTCGGCTTGTCTTGTGGAGATCAATCGACGAAATTAGAGGAAGAGAAGGAGAGACAGGAAGAAGAGAAGAGGAAGACGAAGAAGATTAGGAGAAGAATCGGTGGCAGATGAGAAGGAGGAGGAGGAAGAGTAGGGACAACAAAAGAATATTAATCCCTCGACTAGTGTCTTTGCAACTGCCGACAAGCACGAACAATATCGGTCTACATATGGAAGAGTTTGACAGTTACGCGAAGCGTTTTAAGTTGACAAGAAGCATGAAGCATCATCATGAGGACAAAGCCAGCTGCCGCATTTCAGATCACGACTGAAGCCACGACCGACCGACACACAGCGCAGGAGAAAAGCAGCAGAACGAAAGCCAACGCAAACGACGACGACGACGCGGCCTAGGATCTTCTTCTCCGCTGGTTCCAGAAAACTGAAAGCACATGCCACTCGACTCTATTTTCCTCCTCCCTTAGATCACTTATTCGCTCATGTAGGTCTTTGCGGAGGCAATCCTTTCGAACAACTGTCGTCTGTCATATTAAGTCATGGATTGACAGCCAAAGACATCACTTACAGCTCAGCAGCTGAATAGGCATCATTCAGCGCCGATGCTCACTGATGTCACATCTTTCCATGCAACAGTAGAAGCTTATTACAAATAATTTATAAGATGCTATTATAGCGAATTTTCTGCCTCTCTTCGACAAATGCAGTTCTAAAGGATCAAATGTTGAGTTTTGCTGCAAAAATTATATTAGAACATATAAATTTGTCTCATGCATACGACTGCATAATTAATATTAATATCGTACTATTGCATTCTTAGCGAATGTGCCTAACGGAAAAACTTGGGAAACTTTATAAAATTCAATTAGGCCTAAAGCCCACTCGAGAGTGTTTTGTAGACGCTACACAATTCTATCGACCATAAGCAGCAAGACGTGTCATCACGTCAGCAATTTGCAAATTGTGTAAATGAAAATTTTAAGAATCATGAAGTGAAAAATTTCTAAAGCAAAGCTTGTTTAAATCTGTCTGTAAATATACTAGGCCTATAGTTTTTGGACACCCATTGTTTAGTGTTCTCAACAGGTAAGAGATAAGCACAACATTTTATAAGATACAGTGATGTGCAATAGTTAACTAAAAAGTTGCTAACTTTTAGTTTAACTAAAAATGTTTAGTTAAGGATGAAGTTTAACTAAAAATATTAATTTAGTTAAAACCATAGTTTAACTAACAAAATTTTAGCTGCTAACTAAAAAGTTTATCTAAAAAAATCAGACTATTTTCCACAATGAACATTGAACACTGTCAACAACTCAACGCGAAACTTATTGATTAACACTGCATGGTTTTAACATTAACTGCCTGTGTTTTCAAATTCATACACTACTTACAGTATGCCTGTAACTGTATGCTAGAACAGTACACATTGCATAATTTGTAGGTGAAATTGTCATTGATGCTCTGCATTATTACAGTTCACTTAACCTCTGTTATTGCGAAAATGTTTGTCGTAAAAAGTTGGAAAAAAGTTGGAAAAAGTTTCCTTTTTTTAGTTTAGTTAACTAATTTCCAAAATCAGTTGCCAACTTTAGTTAAACTATTTTTTTAGTTGGAAAATAGTCTTAGTTTAACTAAAAGAAAATAGTTTAGTGCCCATCACTGATAAGATAACAGAAAAGGATATTTGGCAATGAAGGCCTACATGTCAGTCCATGGAAAAAATATCAGTCAGCGTTATACATCTAACACCCGTGTGTTCTCTGACTCTCATTCTCTGTCTGTCTGTCTGTCTGTCTCTGCCTATCTGTCTGTCTGTCTGTCTGTCTGTCTGTCTGTCTGTCTGTCTGTCTGTCTGTCTGTCTGTCTGTCTGTCTGTCTGTCTGTCTGTCTGTCTGTCTGTCTGTCTGTCTGTATTAAGAGTCCCTTGTGCGAAATATGTTGAGAGTCGAGGATTCCGGAGAGCTCAACAGGTAAGAGATATGCACGACATTTTATAAGATAGCAGAACAGGACATTTGACTCATTGACTCTCCCCATCACCAGATTTGTCAGCTGAGCGCAGCGCATTCGAATACCCTCTGAAGCCTTAGTGCTAAGATGGAAATGCGTATAGGCCCTATAGGTGTCCATCGTGGACAAGCGGTGCCACCCAAGAGACCCTGGATCGCCCTTGCAGAAGCAAATCCGTGATTTCCTGATCAGTAATGCCCAACCCTTTCTTTACAGATTTACAGTTTCTAAAGGGTTACTCGCAAACTTACCAAATAAAAAATATAATACATGTACTGTTGTCGACGACTTCCGAAGTTGCAGAAGTGGAATATGTAGGCCAAAGACGTTCGCTAGCTAGACTAATGAATCATATTGACCACCACCCTAAGGCGTGAACGATAAAAAAAATGCATGGTCTGTCGTCGGAATCACTCGTATCATCCAAGCCACACATGAGAAGTAGGCTATTCTCGGGGTTGCAGATTGGAACACAAAGTGACTTCAAAAACACGAGAATATATTCGATGCGAGTGATGGTTTGCTTTTGCTCTGTTTGCTTTGATTGCTTACTAAAAGAGCTACAAAGAAGTTCGAGGGATGGCACAGAACAAATGAGATGGTGTCGTTTGATTCCAATTTCCTGGCTGAGGACAGAACGCTGGGATGAGGATGAGAAGAATAAGAAGAAACTTTTTCAGTTTCATTGGCTTTCAAACATCTAGTTATCTACTTGCTGTTCATCTGAATGATTAACCGCGCCTCAGATTCGCATTTCTATGTGTGACCTGCATGCGCTCGTTAACATTTTTTGTAACAGTAATAACAACAAAGAAGAAGAAAGAAGAAGAATCAGAAGAAGAAGTACAGAAGAAGAATAGTGGCGAATAATAGAATAGCAGAATAGAAGAAGTCTAGTAGAATAATGGAGCTCTTAGGTTTCTGGATTGTAAATCAGAGTTGCCTTTCATGTATGTATTTTTGGAAAGTGACGGGGAGTGAATGAGTCTCGTCGTAAGGTACATGATCTCCACCTCAACCGCACTTCTATTGTATTTCTGTAGATATGCGTTTTATAATTAGCGCGTGTCCTGTGATGTGGGAAGCTCGTGAAAACCACTGCGCTACCCAATGTGGTATCAATGTGGTAGAAAGGGGCTGCGATAGTCGAGTAGTTGGGATGCGCGTTGACGCGGTCAGCTCAGAGGTAGGAAAAATTCAAGTCACCGTCATTTCATATTGATAATGCAAGATTTCTCTTCCATTAGCACCATAGCGAATTCGGGTATCAAATGAGTATAGCCAATGTAGATTGTCGGTGGGAAGACCGACAATGCAGGCCTCCCTCGCCGTTTCAACCCCAAACACCACCCTTAGCCGTCTGCCTGTCTGCCTGATGCACCAAACTCGCACCATAATGAAATGACCCTTTGGATCTTGATCTGGAACCGATTCCACCCACCCACCCCGCCTGCCGATTGTGATTTGATTGAGCGCCTGTGAATAAGCGGGTTCCCGCGACTTCGCTTCTTTGGGCGCTGCAGAAATTTCGAGATTACGATTACGATTACGAAGGCGCTTACAAAGCCATGGTTGCCTATAGTTCGGCGTAATGTTACGTAAACAGACATTTGCACACCAGCTCCATAAACTACTATCCGCCCAGTGACCAACTCCAATAAGGCTTTTTCAGACACAAAGTGTAGCCTACATTATATTGGCAAGTGTGCAGTTGGAGTTCATAAAAACACAACTATGCAGTAGGATGCCTGAAGTAATTAAAACTTGTCTGCAAAGTTAAACAAGAGTTAAGAAACAGATGAACGTTAACGGCAGTTATTGTACTATACACAGTTTTTATTGAATACTTTCTTGAAGTTACTCACAAGCCACGAATGAACCAATTATAGACCCCCTTCTAAAGCATAGCCATTTAGTGATAGGCCTACGTTGAGTAATAGACCCACTTCTAAGTCACAGCCATTTAGTAAATCATAACATGTTGCACAATAATATCATTATTTGGAAGCATTAATTTGTGTGCATTTTTGTCTCAAAATGCCAAAATTTTTGCGGTTCAGCGTTCTGTAAAAATTAGTAGAATAGATTGCAGATTTCTGTTCAGACTGGCCGACGAATAGACCTACGCCCATTTGCTAGGAGAGATGTCGTAGCTACTGCATAGGGCCTAGTTCCGGCCTACTCCTTGCCGAAAGTCCTCTTCAACAGCATTCCAAAGTGTGCAGTTAGCAGTTTCATTATTTTAAAGACTGCTGTGAACCTTTACCGGTATTGAATCTTCGCATAGGCAATGAACCTTGAAGCCTAATCCCTTAGAAGCAAAAGTCGCTTTACCTAGCTTTTACGAATGTTCAGGGGTGACGACAGAAATTCCGGTCCCCTAGGCAGAGCAGTCGCGGGCTCCTAAACAATCTTTATGTTTTATGAGAAAATTTAAAAAAGGAACAAATTGAAATAAAAAAGTGTGGGTAGGACCGTACGATATTATATTTATATATACAACTATCATTTTATTCAGTAATTTTGTATTTAAACAGGCATAAATCATAAACTTAGTGTAACTGATCATACTATTTTTCATAAGTTGATTGCGGGCCCGGCAGGCCGGGTCCCAAAAACTCGCCCAGCCACTAGGCCTAAACAACTATGATTTTATTCAGTAATATTGTATTTAAACAGGCATAAATCATAAACTTAGTATAACTGATTAAACTATTTTTCATAAGTTGATTGCGGGCCCGGCCGGCCGGGCCCCCAAAAACTCGCCCCGCCACCATGGGCATTTTCCCACCCCTCTCGGCGACCCTGCGAATGTTGAGTTTATCATCGAAATAACGTTACGAAAGACACCGCTGCGGAATATAGAATAGCTTAGTATAGGCCCCTAGTATAGTGAGGTATTGTATACATAGTATAGTAGAGTTTCAGCGCACTTTAACTGAGCTCCTTGATCGGCTAATACCGTTTAGAGGTAAGAAATTTGTCGAGCGAGCGCCACACACTTTGTTAACTCTACTATAATTATTTCTAAAGCTATGCGCCGCAGAAGTCAGCTGGAGCGCCACTCCCATCTTCCATCTGACCGTATTATATTCAAACAACAATGCAAACTTGTACGAAAAACTTGCTTCATCTGTCAAGTCTGCGCACTTAACTTATTGATCTCTGACAGCACTGCTCATGGATCGATGATTGAGCAATTGCGGGTGAAGAACTTACTCAAAGTAACCGTCTTAGGAGAGGATCGAACCCGTACTTCGCGCGTTACAACGAGTGCGCTCTAACCAATCTACCGTGTTCTACTAGGTTTTGTATTTACTAGGATATCAGTTTTATGTGGATGATGCTGAGATTTACATCCAGTTTTGAGGTTAACCTGGTTAATCACCGATGTACCTGTTTTCCTCTGTCTTTTTATGGTCTTTAAGAATTCCATACGATCAAGACTGTTTCTGTCGAAAGGATATTAAAACGATGTGTTTTGTGTTACGAAAGGAGCGTCATAGATCAGCTTATACTGGCACAACTAAAAGATTCGGAATCTTATAATTATCCCAATTTATCCGATATAATTTATAGTGATCGGTCGTCGACTGATGTGATGATGAGGACCTACCTCGTCTGGTCTCAGGCAGAATCTTCTTCATTTTCACCCAGATCAGCTGATCTCCGTTCTCCAAGTTCTGATGACAGACAGAAGAGCGATTGACTGTCTCGTGGTGGATGTTCTTTCTTCGTGGACCAACTGTCTGTCTGTCTGTCTAGATGAGGTCAGCTGACGACGAGGTTTGCCTTTCCGAAAGAAACAGCAACATCGACATCCTTCCTACAACTGTTCCCAAAGCGTCGTTTCTCCTTTCGTCTCCTTCGATCTGTCTGTCTCCAAACAGTCGTCTTCGTCTTCTTCTTTCGATGTGTCGTCGTCGTCGTCGTCGTAGTTGTAGTCGTTGTCTTAGTCGTCGTGACAATTGTCGTTGGTCGTTTCTTTGCTAGAGGGTCGAGTGAGAGACTTTGACTGGAGTGCGCCAGAAGTTAATCTGTTAGGAAGCTATCGGTCGGCGAGAGATGCTACTTTAGATCGTCGGTTGCTGCTGCTGTTACTGCCTCTGCTAGTGCCGCCGCCTTTGGTGCTTTCGTTGGTGGCGCTGATGTTAAGGCGGTGTCTCTGTTTGCACTTCTTCTTGAGCGGCGTAAGCTGATCAGTACATTCGTCACGAGCTCTTCCTCCTCCTCCTCTTATGCTCCTCCTCCTCTCCTCCTGCTATGCTCCTCCTCCTCCTCCTCTTTCCCTCCGCCGCATTCCCCTCCTTCCAAAGGCATTGGTTTACGATGAAAGAACACGAGATAAGCAGCCCGCTGCCGGCTCAGCCAAGGCAGACAGCGGCTGAGCCGGCGCCTTGGGCCGTTTGAGTGAAACTTTGGGAACTTGGACAGGTGTTCAAAGAATTAAGTCGTCAGTGACGCGAGATTGGCTCTCGCTGCCCGAGATCAATTCTGGCGTCGACGACGACGACGACGGTGGCGTTGTCTCGATCGATGGCAACGACGGAGCCTTTGATGCACGGGGGATCGACGGTCGAAGGAGGCACGACGGAGGCAGGGAGAAGGGGCAGGAGGGAAGGGTAGGAGCGGCAGGGATAGGAAGAGGGAAAGGAGCTGTCTCCCTCCGCCTGCTGCCGGCCGTATACATAAGACGCCGATGCTGGCCTTAAGGAGGTCGGAAGCGGAGATAATGTCAGTCGATGGATAGGCAGGACAAGGGATCGAATCCGAGGAGAAGGGGAAATTGACGACGTCTACCTGCATGGACGAAAAATATACACAGAGACGTCGGTCATGATGATCCACGGAGAATGACGACAGTCGACTCTGTGAGGGAAGAGAGACTGCCATCAGACATCCCATCACCACCTGACACCAGCGATCATTCAATTACCAATCTCTCGTCACCTCTTGACTCGCGCCACCTATAGCTAAAGGAATGCATAATATGTAAAAAGTAACTGACTTCATTCTAGGGATGGTATAAAAGACTTTCGATAGCAGGCGAATAGCATAATAATATATCTTTAAAAGTGTTTGGACCATAATTTAATCGTTTGATTACATTGGTTACATTTCATGAAATCAGGGTCACTATACACATACCAAGTGGTATCCATGATATACATTTTTGTTGACTTAGAAGTAACTTTGACAAGATTACTTAAACTTCGTATTTTGCGATGCTTCATAATGCTTCATAAAGGTGGCAGAGAAACGCGGCTTTATTCTGTTAAACAGCGGACAGACTACTGCTAGGTCTTACAAGAGAACAGGAATCAAGATGCAGTCGGGATTAACGCCGAAGAACTCTCGCTGCCATGGCCGGCACAGGGAATTTGAAACCGTGCACACAATGGCAGCGTTGATAGAATGCATGAAACTAAAAACTTCTGCCTTAATTATTGGGCTTTAAGATTAAGGAATGACTGGGTGGGGGACATTTGGAGAAGCAGCAAAAGGACGGAACCCTCATTATATCGTTTAGATCTTCCATCAAAGTAGCCTATACTCTAGATTTGGTGTTCCATCCAACCGATGTTTGAATCTACATACGGTAGACACAGGTCATCTTGTATTTAAACAAAAAACTAAGGATTAATTTTTGTCAGAAATGCTATGGCATTATGTAGCATTGGATACAGACAGAAAGGCGTTAGAAAAGGAAATTGACCTCTAGTGACTTTCCAGATATTGTCAAAAGGAGGATGACATCAACCCCAGCAGAGTTAATCGGACCCAATGTTTTGAAGGGTAGAAACAGGTGTGCAGATGTCAATCTCGAGTATTTCTCGGTTTTACGAATGGCAGGATGATGCACAAGTATGTAGGCTACAAATATGGTGCCTCACGCAAGATATTTACCGGTCACCCAGGGAACCACTGTAGGGATAGTTTCCGGTCTCTTGCTACTGAGCGAAACAAACCTGCTGGCTCCTTAGCACTTTTCACAGCCATCAGGTGACCACAGATTATGTCATTGATCACAAATGACGAAAAACAATGAGCAAACGAGGTAATACTGGCCATCAGGGCCAATCAATTCCATGCAGTCAAATAGGTGAGGGCTTAGAGATCAAAGCCCAATCGAAGGCCCGGGTTTTTTATTGGAAAACACAACACTGTTTTAGAAGAGCGAAGACACATCCACCGATCTTCCGTCTCTTTCTTGCCTTTCTAAGTATACCTCGGCGTAATGTTACGTAAAGAGACATTTGCACACCAGCTCCAGAAACTACTATCCGCCCAGTAACCAACTCAAATAAGGCTTTTTCAGACACAAAGTATGCAATATAAAGGACACCAGTTGTCTACGAAAAGTACGGGCCTCACCTCAGAAGAGTACCCTACACGCAGAAAATATTGACAAAGTCGGTCAGAGCGCTTAGTAATGTTACGGATATCTCGCGATGGTTCATTAACTTCAAGATGTGTCTATAAGATGAAAACCACCTGCCCCTCCAGCAGAACTGTGGAAAAGAATAGAATGGCATCCATCATATCGAACTCCGTGATTTGAAAAGGGGTGGTAACTGCTGGGTCTTGAAGATTTAACTGGCTTTCTGGATGGAGTTCAACTAGATGTTTCTCAAAAAGGATCTGCAGGTTCTCCCCATTAAGAGGGGCAGAGTGGCTTTGGTCGCATAAGATGCGGACAGCTACACCGATGTTCCGATACTCCAGTTTGAGTCAATGGCTGCAATTAAGGCACCTGATCTGTGTGATGAAATGCAGCGACCGACTTCTGAAGGACCCAAAGCCCAGTACGATCGTTGATCCAGGGACCATGTTGGAACTCGGCCCTTGATACCATTGGACAAATACCGTCTTCAGTTCGCTCGAGATGATTCATCTAGAGCCCTCCAGGTGTCTGGCGTAGACCTACTGGTATACTCTGGGACGGCTGCATATGTTGCAGAACCTCAGTCTAGGACCAGCGCATAACCCTCCTCATTAAACATACTGCTAAAGCAGTAAGTCTAGTCTGCAAGCAGGATAGACGTACCCCTTCAGCAGTATGTTTAAGGAGATGCCATCAATCTCCGGATGCGCTCCCCAGGTCGGGAGGGTAAGACCGATCCTGAAGATGCGATGCCTATGCAACGCACTCTTGGCACCTGAGATGCCCGAATGCCAAGTGTATGTTGACAGGACAGAGGGTCTTGGGCCATATATAGAGGTGGCGTTCGACGAAATTTTTTAGCCTAGTCAAGGGTGATATGTTAGCGCCAGGGCATGGGTTGTTCCGCGGTCCATGAAGGTGTACGATTTCGTCACTCGAGTGTAACTTCCTTGTGGATAAACAGTGGCTACAAACACCGCGAGCTTTGCTATATCCCGCAATGAAGGCATGCTAAATACCGGTCATAAGGGTCGAACAGGTGTTAACTAACCTATAAAAGTTTCATACGCCACTACCTTCGCATGCCCGCTCAGAATGCATACTTGATGATGGTCATACAGATGTTAACACAGCTCCTAATATAACCTCGCAAGACGGCGGCCAAAAATGACAGTTTTTAGACAAGCTAAACAAAGAAACGAAAGAGAAATGCTTGGATACTAAAGTTCCAACAAAACAGAAACAAATTATGCAAAACATGCGGTAAAACATTAAAATCAGGCGAATTTAAACGAACAATGTCACATGGATGAGGCCAAGCCAGATAAATTGTTGTTGTTAGGCCTACTGTCATTTTCATTATTATACTTGTTTGCCTCGAGGTAAAAAGGATTCATCATGGACTTCAACATTATTTAGACATTTTAGAGGAAGCGCATAATTAAAAATAATCAATAATAATCAATAATAATAATAATAATAATAATAATAATAATAATAATAATAATAATAATAATAATAATAATAATAATAATAATAATAATAATAATAATAATAATAATAATAATAAAACCATCTGCGAAGACTAGCCATTCCAGAACAATGCCCCCCTAATTTTTGAACTCCCGAGGGATCATATGTACCTCGGGGAAAAAATAAAAATAAAATAATAATAATAATAACCCTGAGGGTCATCAAGGCTTCGTGTGCAGGAGGGCTTCTGGACGCTCCCTACGCCTCCACGCCATTAATGACATCATCTGGCGCGCCCTGCTTAGGGCAGACATTCCTAGCATCAAGGAACCGTCGGACCTGTTCAGATCTAAGGCCCGACGGAGCTACCTTAATACACTGGTCAGGAGGGAAATACCTGGCATGGGGTGCTACGATTGTACATACCTGTGCAGCCTCTTACATCACTCACGCGGCCGGCTTGGTTGGACCGGCATCAGCTCAGGTGACCAACCGTAAAATACAGAAGTACCAGGGCCTCCCTGCATCGCACATGTTCCAGCCGGTGGCCATCGAGATCTTGGGCCGATGAACCATTCAGCCTCAGAGTTCATCAGTGACCTAGGCGGTCGAATTTCTTCCATCAGTGGCGACAGACGCGAATCAACTTTTCTTTTTCAGCGTTTGTTCATTAGTATCCAACGCTAAAATTTGGTTGCATTTAAAGGCACTTTTCCCAAGCTTTCCCCCGAAGACGAAGCCTGACCCTCCAGACACTATCTCTGCTCCTAAATAATCTTTTTTTTTAATCCTGAGGGATCCTTGATACCTCGGGTAAAAAATATCAATAATAATAATCTCATCATCATCATCATCATCATCATCATCATCATCATCAACATCATCATCATCATCATCATCATCATCATCATCATCATTATTGCTATCATGCACTTAGTCAGTGTACTTAATGGCAATTATCAGTCCAACGCCATGCTGACACGTGGCGTTCGGTGTTTGGCCTTCATCTGTTTACAATGTACACTACCCAGTCTGCGTAAATTGATGGCAATCATTGTCGTTAGTAAGCATTTATTAAGCGCCACAATCTAATGACCACGCATCAATCGATGGCGCAGTTATGAGTGAAGGACTTGCTCAATATTCGTAAAATGTAGCCGTCTCAGGGCTATAGGCCCGAACCCCCGCTCTAACCGTGTCTCACTACATAGGCCTACTAGTATATACATGTAAGATGATGATGGGCACAACTTTGATGAATTATTAGTTAAGTTTGCTGTTTCAACTACAATAAAGTGGACGTTGTTGTTCGCTTAAGCATCTAGAACAATTCTCCCCGTTGATGATAAACCATCGTCCGCATTAAAACTTCCAAAACCGACTGAAAAAATCTTTAATAGTCTGCTTAAGTATCAAGAACAGGCCCGGCCCTAGGGCAAGGCGAACGAGGCAGCCGCCTTGGGCCCCGCGCTTTCAGGGGCCCCGCGCTGCTGGCTATAATTTTTTTTACTGTGATGAGATTGAACGCTGACAATGCTTACGCCGCTTAACAACAATACTGGCAGTAAATTTCCAAGTATGTTCGAAATTTGTAAGTGAAACCACTGTGAAACACAGTGGGAAGGTCGCGTGGAAAGTGTTAAGGCAGTGCGATTTCAAGCAGGTGAAAATAATCTATGATGCATTTTTAGAAGTTGCAGAGCAACTATTTATCCAAAAGCTCGAAGTGAAGCAGAATTATTGTGCAAAGAACTTAAGAACTTCAATTTTATTGTTTCAATTGCTTTTTGGTATGACATATTTAATTTTTATTCCAGTTTAATTATAGGGCCTATCAGTGCTATCACCAAAGAATTACAAAACATTTCAGTCGATCTAGCAACTGGCAGTAACAATATAGGCCTATGTATATTTGTATACTTCAAATGGTTGAAATCTTAGAGCCTTGAAACGCAATACCAATTGCAAAGGAAATTGCCACAGACGTAGAAGTAGAACTATTTTTCAAAGAGACGAGAATGAGCAAAAAAAGACTTTTTACATAATTATGAAGCCAGGGCCGTAATTTTGGTCTAAAAAGTGGGGGTACCAATTTCTTCTCCACTTTCGCTTTTCGTATGGAGGCCATCTCCAGCAAGGTACAATAATAAAATATTGTCATTGTCTAAAAAGTGGGGTACGGTACCCCTCAGTCCAAAAGTGGGGTTACGGCTACTTCTCGTAGGTCTACCCCCACAAATTACGCCTATGCATGAAGGATTTTCAGAAGCACAAGAAAAATTTGCTTCTGAATAAAACATCGTAGAATATAGTTCTAAATATTGCTTTCATAATAAAATTCTACCTAGTATGAAGAGCCATACAATTTAGATTTTGCACTACTTTAATACACATGGTATTGCCAATAACGTATTGGCAGGAAATCAACTCCGGAATGCCAAAAAAATACGTTAGGATGCAGAAGTGGCCACGTCGCAAGAGGCCATTTGGAGAAGCGCATCTGAGGGATGTGAGATTGTGGAGTCGGAGAAAGACGGAAAGACACTGGAGAAGCGTCTCGTGACCTGATATTTCCTGAGACAATAAGTTTACCACTTACAGCCAAGTTCTAAAACAAAGTCTGCTCCATCTGCAGTAGTGGGCCAAGCGCTTCCAAGCACCGTCTAACCTTCTTGTAAAAGACCAGCCATGAGCTTGCTGTATGTGCTGCATTTCCAAGAGGCAAGGCGTATGTAGTGTATGTATATGTGTATGCATGTAATATATAGCAGGACTTTTTAAAGCACATTGTACAAGCTCTCAAAAGTGCTGTGAACATACATGTCTGTCTAAGAGATCATAATAGGTGTGCACGACTAATTACCCAATTTGCGCTAAAATATTTACCTCTGTTTCTTATTTGCAAGGAAGCATTCAGTAGGTCTGTGAGCAAAATGCAGTAATTTTGATCTAGGATTTACAAATTAGTTAATCTAATATCTGAACAAACTGAAGCAACTTTAATCTGGAGTTAACAGATTAGCTAATCTAATCTGAAGACTTATATAGCGCAATTATATTATACGACAAGAGATGTTCGCTTCTGAGCAAAGCCTCAGTCTAAATTCCCAATCCACTGAACGCAACCAGTGGAGGAGAGCCATGGACTGTGCAGTGTTTCTTATGGGTCGAGACAAATCTATTTAAGCCAAAAACTTTGTTGCTCCGTCTACGTTCATCGGTTGTGTCACTTATCCAGAACCAACGAGAAACATGTGTCTGTTCTCCGTAAGCTCAAACGCCAGGTGACAGTTGACACTACACACAGACAGACACATAGACATACAGACAAACGAACGGACAGACATCACGAGACGAAGAAGACGATACTGAACGTGAGTCAAGCAGATGAACAGAAAGAAGAGACTGACAGGGAGAGACGCCTATAGGATCTTAGAGCAGATCGCTCGCTCTTCGTTGTCTACACTCGTGTAGGCCTATAGGGTTTTTACGTTGATCGGTTTAATGGACGAGATAGTCTTAGTCTCGGTGGGTCTTAGAGGCGGAGGCAGCAGCAGCAGCAGCAGCAGCATCGGCGGTTGTGGTCGACGATGGTCTGCCGCAGATGTAGATGCGTCGTCGTGCGACTGACAGCACGACCTTCTAAGTCGCTCTTCATCCGACATTAATCGTCTTTCGTTTGGCGCCAGATTTGACACCTGCAACGACAGCTCTGCCACCTGTCGAGACAACCGATACACCGACGCTGTCATTTAGGCCTTCTACAGGTCGAGTAACTGACAGAGAGCAGCTAGACGGACCTTGAAGACGGACAGACAGCCCGGCATTTACGTTACTTTTCACATGTCAACTGCATCGTATACGACAAAGCGCGTTTCAAATTCATATTTGCGAAATTTAATATCAATTGGTTTTCTCGCATCAGATATGGAATTGTAAACTAGAAGGACATAATGTTCTGTGGAGTTAGTTAAATAATATTTCTGTCTCCGCAGATTACTAAAACGGGCTCTCAGAGGTCTGTTCGTACTTTAACTAAACGCCCTAACTGCCTCTTTAAAGGTTTCTGTGAGAAAAACTCTTCAGTTTAAGCATAGCCGTCTAAACCGACTAATGACCTACGATACGTCATTGAAATTTCAAATAGAAGAAAAAAGGAAAACTGAGTTTTAAAGAAGGGAAAGGAGACAACATTTCCAAGAGGCGAGTCGCATGGAGTAGTCTACATTAGAAGAGCATCGGTTTAATTAAGAAGTGTCCGACTGTTTTATTCTCGTTAATTTCCTGCCTTGACTCTGGCGTCTCGCAGCAATTAGGCTACGTGTGTAGGGAACGATTAATTGTCCTGAGGACAGAGAACGATGATGATGGTGATGTAGGATGGATGAGGATGACAGCTGGAAGTTCAAACAAATGAATGCAGGCATTGAGTAGGCCTAAATGGACTTCAGGGAAAAGGAGGACGGAATATTAAAATTCTTGTAAAGAGTCATATATCACCTAGTATAGGTCATCAGACGTTTGGACTACAGAAAATTGTCGTTCAATGTACAGATAAAAAAAGATATTCAAAAGAACTTTTCTAAATTTCTACAGTCGCTAATGGCTTGTTTAGTGCAAACGCTTTGGAAATCGGTCCAAAACTGTAGACAAACATTTTGCACTGTTTTTACTTACAGTGTGCAAAAGCGGTCAAATTGATTGGGTTGTAGACAAGCCAGAGAAGTGAAGTACTAAGACGGCAAAAATGGGCGTCGTCTGGATCCAGGTCCTAATGAGCCTGATTATATCGATCCTGACCAGTAAGCGTCAACCCGAAGAGAAACAACTGGAGTTGATCTGCTGCTGTCTCGGACGCATCCTTCGCCGCTGACGAGACGGCGGCTGTCCTATGACCTCGGAGGACCATGCGCGTCGCAAAGCCATTGGCTGACCAATGAAGTCGTCGTCATCGTCGTTAATGCAGGTCCTATCCCTGCCCCTCGATCTGTCTCACTCCCTGCTGCTGCTCCCTTCGCTTCCCCGGGCAGTTATCGAATTGCCAGGATTTCTAAATTCATATTGTAGTCGTCGTCTGCTGCGTCACGTCTGCCACTGAGAATGGGGCCATCTGTTGATGGACGTGTTTTATCGTCGCCCGAGACCCTCGGCCTCTTCTGTGAGCAGGGCATCTTTCATCTGCCAAGCACCGATCAGCTGCCGTCGTCCGTCGACGCAGGACTGGATGGGTGGGTCGGTCGGTCGGTGGGAGGGGGGGGGTGGGCAGTGATCGGGACGCTGAAATCGTCGCACGATAGATGGCACGCTTTAAGATCATAGACCGCCTGATAGAGTGATGGCCGGATGAGGACGGAAGAACCACGCTGCTCGATTGACGCAGTGGGGGGGGGGTGGCGGGACCGCCTTTTCATCTCCATTCAGACGATTATAGCTTTTTCAACGTTGTGTGGGTTGAAGTCTACTTTTAGAAAGTATTGTCCAGTCTGTAGGCCAATAGATCCTTTCACGTTTCAGTCTATTTAACTGCGTCTTTCTCTGATAATATCATAAACTTGCAGAAGTCACACTGGATAAGTGCGGAGCGTCCGCGTCGCGTTCATTCCGCAGTTAGCGGGATCGTTCCCATTTCGTCACGATTAGCACAGTCTTTCGTACTAGATTTCGGGAAGTTAATCGACATTACACATGCAGAAAGAGCAGGACTGTGTAGAGCCTTAATTACCATTTAGCCTACTCAAGCCAAGCGTTTTCCTTAAGGAAAACGCTTTGCTTGATCAGTAGGCTAAACGGTCACTAAGACTCCACAATAATAAGACCACTGGGCTAGAGTAAAGAAAACGCATGGCTTGAGTAGGCTAAACGGTCACTAAGACTCTACAATAATATGAGGACTGGGTTAATTAGATGAAGGAAAACGCTTGCTCTGAGTAATCGTAATCGTAATCTCCAACCTTCTAAAGCGCCACTCGAAGGCCAAGCGCAGGGCACTAGCCTATTCACGAGCGCTACGTAAAATCAGAGGTTGTTTCCAGACAGTAATCCAAAAGAAGTCCGAGTCCAGGTTCTAGCAGGCCAAATCAAAGCAGAGTGGGTTTTCCAGCAGTGTTGAGGTTAAAAGTCAGATTGACTATTTAAAAAGAATAGTTAATAGTACCTGTAGAAAACTATTGAAATAGTATTTAAACTAATTAATAGCTGCAGACTATTGCAAATACCAAATGACTATTTAAAAACGATTTAGCTATTATACTTTATCAGTGACAGTTATATATAATTATTAAGAGACCTTGACATTTTCTAATCCAGTAACGTTCTGTGAGTAGTTCTTGTTAACTTGTTCAGTGCTTCTGAATCGTTGCACAGTGCTTCTGAATCGTTGCATCGATTTCCTTTCGATTGTTTACGAACTATGGCATGTAAATCTCTGCTATTATTATTATTATTATTATTATTATTATTATTATTATTATTATTATTATTATTATTATTATTATTATTATTATTATTATTATTATTATTATTATTATTATTATTATTAATTATTATTATTATAACTATGAGCAAGAGCAACTGTTCAAAGTTTAATCGGATAAGAGATACCTTTTCTTGGTGAGAATTAGTGCTGCATCCTTAATAATAATATCCATAGAGGGTGTGTCTGTCGGCAAACAGTCTGGAATGTCCAGTGGAATTTATGGAATGCCACTGAAGGAGGAATCGTGGCTGACACGCCGTCGTCGGCCTGTCCAATTTTCGGCCCTGGGCCACAGGCCGACAAACAATAGACGTACAGACGCACAGCCAGCCAGACAGACAGATGGATGGTCTGAGAGACAAGCAACCTCCCTCCATCCATCACTCGCCACAGCTGGTGTAGCGATTTCAGATTACCCCCATTTCAAATTACCCCCCGGGGTTACTTGAAATCGCGTTCAGATTACCGGGGGGGGGGGGGTAATCTGAAATCGATTTCAAGTTACCCCATTCAGATTACCCCCAACGATTTCAGATTACCCCCTCAAATTAATGGGGCCCGTTCTTCGACTATCTCACAATAATAATAATAATTGTTAACATTTATCATTAAACTCTCATTATCCCTCTTGTACATGACGTACAACAAGCTATCTTTCTGTGTAAATCACAGTTACATCAACTAGGTTGAATCTTTGTATATCTTATGTTTGTATGTAATATGTCAGGCACTTTGAATTAGTGCATGAGTGGTTTTAATACAATTAATATTTCTGTGACTTTTTTAATTTTTTTTTCAAATATTGAGACTAGCTTTCAATCTTGTCTGTTTCATGTGTTTTACTTTTATTCAATAAACATATCATGACTTGTAAACATAAGAATTTATCACTTTAGCTAAATCAAACAGGGGGTAATGTGAACAGCGCAGGGGTAACTTGAAATCGCGTTCAGGCTACCCCCGGGGGTATGTGAAATCGATTTCAGATTACCGGGGGGTAACTTGAAATGGGGGGGGGGTAGCCTGAAGTCTTTCACCGGCGCGCATCCGCCGGCCTGAACTGTCAGACAGGTTTAATTGACAAACAACCTCCTCCATCCATTCCTCCCTGCCGGCAGTGAACTAAACCTCTTCATGGTGCACTGTTGACGGGATTCAATAAACAATTTGGATGTTTTCTGAGGACAGTAATTTCCTCATCGCAGCAGTTTTTCAACTAAATATGTATATTCTGTGAAGCATTTGAAGGAATTGCTGAAGCTGCATTATGGTGAGGAGACATGGTTTGCTGATATTTGTGGTCACAAGGATGTGATATACTTCAGAAGTATAGCATTGAGTATCATCAGTGACAAGTGGGACAGTGAGAGGGATTCAGACACTGAGAAGCAGAGTGAAACTGCAGCAAACTATTGCGAGATAGCATACATGAGGCGCAGTTTGACCACGAAAATTACCCGCTTAACGCCACTGTATGTAGACGTTTGGCTAAACTGTGGATTCCGGATGGAAATGTTCTGCCACCTTGTGATCCAGGAACTTTCACGCAGTGGTCAGCAGACAATGTCGATCACGATGTGGTGACGCTGGATGGCACTGACACGTTTCATGATATGGGCATCATATCGATGTCAGTGGGAGACAGGTCAGTGAATGTAGACTGTTGATTTAGGTCCACTGTATGACGCATCCATTGGAGTTGGTTTGAACAAATCAAATGATGGTGATTTCAGTGAGGTTCCGATTAAGAGAATACATGGTGAGTGTTGGGAAACTTGTACTGGACAGGGAATGAAGATTTTGCACCATATCCCTCCAAATATACCGGTCTCAAATTGTTTTAAAACAATTTGTTGAACTGCAGCACCCGCACACATTGCCAATGTCAACAGACGGTGATCTTGTTTGGCACAGTGGTTGGTGTTTTTTCATGAAAAATCTAAACCAAGTCCTAATTGGGGTGGCTTCATAATTGAGGTGGCTTCATAATTGGGGTTGCTTCATGCAAAATGTAAACATGGGTGTGTGTCAGCCACCAGTAGATATTCTTTTGTTGCACATCGTTGATCTGAACCCAGGCGATATGTCTTGTATCCTGTCTTCTTTGTTTTTGTGGCTGATCAAGCAGCCAAGTTGTCACACCATGTATTACTTTTGATCAACCGTTGTTTATAAAGGCTGTGAAGGTAATTGAATCCCACAAACTGAACATGGTTTGTAGGCTCAGTTTTATTTAATTAATGATTGTATTGATAAAACGTCTACCAAAAATAACAGGTGAAATCGTTTTTGTGTTAAAGTGTATTGCTACGCCCCGTCATCCTCTATGCCTAATTATGCCTAAGTGACATTTACTGCATAACTTTAACCAGTTTTACGATCTTAGGGCCCACCTGTTTCTTCTGATTCGAGAAACTGGACTTTTCTCCTTGTTTCACAGTCAGGAAACTGAAGTTTAGACTGACGTTTTATAGGTTGTCGACTCATCATGATTTTGTCCTACAGCCGAATAAATCTTTTAATACTAGCTTATTTGAAGTTATTTCTTAAACTTATTTTGTAATAATTATGATTTAAAAACATAGCTTTTAATTTTTTTTCGATTACTGAAACTTACGAAAGAAAGCAAAATGATGATTTGAAATTGTATCGGCTGGTTCCATATTTACCTAGAATGTGTTCATACATATAAAGGTCAGCAACGGTAACTCATTAATATTATTTAGGTCAGACGCTTGGAGAAGAAGCCAGGCAAGGCAATGAAATACTCTACTACTCTTTACACGATATCTTAATTCTCATGTCGAAGTAAGACGAGGCATGCCTCGTCTTGTCTCGTCTTGAGAATTACGACGAGGCACTCGCCTAGTCTTGCCTCTTACTGGTTACCGGCCTGATTAACACCGTCTTCCTGATTGGAAGTGCATAAAGGACCGAAGTGAGGGAAATTCTCTTCGCTTCTTTCTCACGCACATGTAGGCTATTCTTCGCTTGACAAATGCAAAGTATGGTATAGCGATCGACAACACAGCGTTTACTTTCACTACACGGATTCGGATCGCAAGGATCATCTGCAATCAACGACAAAAGTCATTGTTCGGAACATTTTCTTTTATAAAATTATGTCACTGAACTATAATTTTTCTGTATCCATATTAATGTGATAATCGGTCGACCATGCCATCCTCCTCAATCGCTTGTCCATATCCTGCGGTCTATATGAAAAGCCCCTTGAGTGGCTGGCCTCCTACTTTTCTGACCGGTCCTCAATGGTTGTTTACTATTCTACAAGGTCCCTCTGGACCCCAGTCTGTTTTGGCCGTCGTCAGGGATCAGTCTTGGGCCCCCTGCTCTATTATTATCTTCACCTCTGATCTCAGTCGCCTTCTTGCCACCTGCTCTTTGTCCAACCATTTATATGCTGACGACATACAGGCTTACGCCGACTGTTTTCCCTCTGACGTCGCTGTTGCAGTCCGCCTCATGTGCTATTCCACTGACTCTTTGACTTCCTGGATGTCTTCCAACCGCCTTCACTTGAATCCCTCTAAGACTCAATA
This sequence comes from Allolobophora icterica, assembly GCA_963556255.1. Lineage (NCBI taxonomy): Eukaryota > Metazoa > Annelida > Clitellata > Crassiclitellata > Lumbricidae > Allolobophora > Allolobophora icterica. The sequence continues at coordinate 26,125,507 of OY744607.1, read as the reverse complement.
CATGTGGCTGGTCACCCCTAGGCAGCTTGCTAAGATTGAACACGCTTGTCTTACCTCTGAGTTCCCCCATATCGCCTTTTCCACCTCCGTCAGAGGTCTTGGATTCAGAACTCACCCTCTCTCCGCATATCTTGCAGCTGAGCCGCGTTTGCTACTTTCAGCTACGACAGCTTCACGTTGTTTTCCGCTCTCTTTCCCCCAATCTGCTGCTACTCTCGTTCATGTATTCATTACCTGTCGGCTTGACTACTGCTGCTCCCTCTATATTGGGCTTCCCCTTATTCGACTGAACTGCCTTGAACGTGTACTGCGTTCCGCTGCGCGCTTGATTGGGCGCATTCCTAAATTTGGCCATGTCTCTGAATACAAGCGAGGTGTCCTCCACTGGTACCACTCTCGCAACGCATTGTCTACCGGGTTGCCTCCATTGTCTGGAAATGTCAGCTTGGCTGTGCTCCCTTCTATCTGTGTGAGCTCTGTTCTCGTGCCTCTGTTCCACCAGGTCACCGCTCTCTTCGCTCTACCGCCCGTGGTGATCTCTCTGTTTCTTTCGCGCGCACCGCAACTATGCAGCAGCGCGCTTTCTCCGTGGTTAGACCCACAAAATTTGGAATGGGCTTCCTCCTGAGCTGCGGTTTCTTCCTCGAAACTCATCCACCGCTTTCTTCTCTGCTCTAAAGACTGTTCTCTTTCGCCGGGGTAGGGCTGGGAGCGCATCTGAATAGCTTCCTTGAAGGGGCGCTATATAAATGCTTGATTGATTGATTGATATCAATACGACCTGATTATGGTTGATTTTGGTTCGACATCGGTTGCTGCCTTGTGCATCCGTCACTAATTACAATTCAAATTACATATATAAGTTGAAGAACGGAATGAACTGTAATCAGACAAGGGATATGCACAGTTTATCCATTCGTTTGTTTTCAAGACATAAATATATATATATATAATATATAACACACACACACACATATATATATATTATATATTATATATTATATATTATATATATTTAGAGAGAGAGACAGAGAGACAGAGACAGAGACAGAGAGTGAGAGAGAAAAAAAATAGAAAACAGAAAATAGATAGACAATCAGATAGATGGTGTCAACTCCACTTTTCTTGACACTGTGATCTTCACTTCTTTTTCCTTCAAATATACTTGATCTATACTTTTCTTTATCTCTACTTATAGGTAGGCCTAATGTGACTATGGTATTTTGTGGTTGTCAATTCTCAAGAAAAGAGTCCTCAAACTTTTCAAATATTTCTTCTTTCAATTCAACACACAAGAAACCCAATACGATTCTGTACTATAGAGTGTACAAATTTCAAATCGCCTGCTCCATCAGCTCATTTCCTTTGGAGCCACCACCCTTGGACGCTGTCATTTCAACCGATTGTTCGTCTCAAGAGATGTTTCCTCGACAATTCTTCTATGTTGGGACTTCCGCTGTGAAAATGAAAACATTTCAGAGTTATTTTTAAATTATTCTGCAAGGCGTTTCGTGCGCTTTTGAACGACGTTTGGCATCATATGACAATGTTGGACCGCTCCTCCTATATTCCAGAGTAAACAGGGTCTCAGATGGATAATGACTAGCATCAGACCTACAGAATAAACGCCCCACTGGCGTAAATTTGTCCAAAATATTGGGCGGCATTTGGTTTTTCAATCTACACTTTTTGCATTGGGTGTACAGTCCATCTCAATTATTGGAGGGGGCACGTGCCCCGGCTATCCCCCCCAGAGGCTATGCCTATGACACACCCTTTCAGAATCGGCGATGGAAGCCTAGGAGTGGCATCCACCATCAATTAAAGAGAGTTTTGAAAACCAATCGGTAGGGAACATGTCCTGCAATAGACCTGTTGGCTGTATGGATATTTTCGGAAACTTCATCCTGTACCGTCGACGAGGGACTGCTGCAGGGGCGTCTACACCATAGAAACCTTGGAGCAAATGCTCCATCAAAGAAATAGGGGGGGATCTGTCAGTGTGTGTGCCACCATTTTAGGGGGGAAGGAACGGGGAGGGGGAAAACAGGGCGAAAAGGGACGTTGTTCCAATGACTTAGGGGGATAGACGCCCCTGGACTGCTGGATGGTGAGACTGCAGCTGTGGGCTGCAAACTTTATCGTATGCCATCTATCCTCATATCAATTGTCACCTGTGATGCCTAAGGGTGAACGCTTCTTTCTCTGTCAACTATATCACCGTTTAAACTAGAGTTGGTAGCACTGTTGTGAGCTACTTAAAAGGTTTATTAAATACCATCGCGCGTATATCAGAACTATATGTGACAAGTACCAAATCTGACCCTCGCGAAATGCAAGCAGCACCGACGGAATAAAGCTTAATTAGATATTATTAATTAGATATTATCAAAACCTAGTTGTTTCAATTTTTCGTTGTTATTGTCTGGCAATACCTGTTGGTGCAGTTGGCTCAGGTTTAGGTGTCGGGCGAAATACCTTTCCAGGTACACGCGTATGGCGTATTATCGTTCCAGGTGAAGGCGTATGGCGTATTCCAGGTGAAGGCGTATGGCGTATTATCGTTCCAGGTGAAGGCGTATGGCGTATTATCGTTCCAGGTGAAGGCGTATGGCGTATTATCGTTCCAGGTGAAGGCGTATGGCGTATTATCGTTCCAGGTGAAGGCGTATGGCGTATTCCAGGTGAAGGCGTATGGCGTATTATCGTTCCAGGTGAAGGCGTATGGCGTATTATCGTTCCAGGTGAAGGCGTATGGCGTATTATCGTTCCAGGTGAAGGCGTATGGCGTATTATCGTTCCAGGTGAAGGCGTATGGCGTATTCCAGGTGAAGGCGTATGGCGTATTATCGTTCCAGGTGAAGGCGTATGGCGTATTATCGTTCCAGGTGAAGGCGTATGGCGTATTATCGTTCCAGGTGAAGGCGTATGGCGTATTATCGTTCCAGGTGAAGGCGTATGGCGTATTCCAGGTGAAGGCGTATGGCGTATTATCGTTCCAGGTGAAGGCGTATGGCGTATTATCGTTCCAGGTGAAGGCGTATGGCGTATTCCAGGTGAAGGCGTATGGCGTATTATCGTTCCAGGTGAAGGCGTATGGCGTATTCCAGGTACAGGCGTATGGCGTATTATCGTTCCAGGTGAAGGCGTATGGCGTATTATCGTTCCAGGTGAAGGCGTATGGCGCAACATCATTTCAGGTACAGACTTGGAGGGAAATATCGTTCCATTTACAGGGTTCGGGCGATGTATCGTTCCAGGTACAGGCGTCTCAGAAGAGGCGAATGAAATGAGGAAAAGAAGAACGCAGATATTGGCCAACAACTTCATATTTCACTTGTCGTCACAGATGACCAACGGCTCAAGTCAACCAGTCAACAAAAGTAAGGACGACACTGAGGCTTTTATAACTGAACATCTTATTGTAGACGAACATTTAATTCTCCTCTTCCTTCTTCTCTTCCTCCTCCCTCTAATTCTTTTAAGCAGCCATTACAGCACCTGATCTTCAAAGTGAGAGGTACATAAACTGTTTAACCCTAACCATACCGGCATATGATACAGCACAACTTAAACGTACCGTGTAGATTCGCAAACCCCATCAGCTTTATTTTTTTACTGTATTTAATTTGCAGAAACTCTTCCCAGAACAAAAGCATTTGTGAAAGCATCAAACTGCATGCAAACGACATAGTTTTAATTTCGCAAGGATCTCAAGTTTACACAAAGAAATTGTTATATTTAACAAATAAATCCAATTTGTAATACGTTGTTGATAACGCAGTTGTAGACTACAATGCCATTACGTGAAATTGTCATATATACTGATCATCAACATTATCAGGATTCATGGGCCAAAGACCCGTAGGTGACCAATGCATGTTTTATTACTTTTTTTTCAAAGTCCTCGGTCTTGTGCTAATATTCTTAAGCTGTGCAGATCTTGTTTAGTCTACACCAGTCTTCGATGTCGTCTGTCCACTCTCTGTTAGGTCTGCTCCTCCCCCATTTCCATCCATAGTTCCCATCATCACAGTTTTTATTTTTCCATTGTCGTCCATTCTACATATGTGCCCAAATAGACTTAGTTTTCTCTTCATTACTGTTTGCATTAGATCTTTCTTTATATTCAGTCTTCTTCGAACTTCCCAATTTGTCACCTTCAATGTCCAATTTAGGTGTAGTATCCTCCTGTAGCAGTTCATTTCAAATACCAATATTTGATCCTAGTCCGTCATTTTAATTGTCCATGATTCATGTCCATGGAGTTGGGAATAGATTGATTCGAATTCTTCAGAACATATAGGCCTACAGTGATAAGTTCTGTAAATCAGTATTTGTTACTTTACACAATGTTATTAGTAAATGTTATCGTGCTTTGCACCAGAAGCCTAACATATTTGACTCTGAAGATAAACAGAAATAAAGCGTTTAGATAAGTTGTAGGCAAAGTGCCCTATAATGAGCAACTACAAAATTTTTGACTAAACAACTGCTGAAACTATCTTTTATTATCGCTAACTGAAATGAAGCCGACGGCTGGCCGTTTGAAATGCAATTTTACTAATTATGCTACTCTATGTGAATAACATTTGACATGCTAATCATCACTAGCATGTCAAATCATTCACTCGGTTGAATAATAGGGTATACAACATAGGGCCTATGTTATGAACCCGATTAAGAAGCATAACTTTGGGCTTCCACAGGTCCGATTGCATCCCTTGGAGGGGGTCTTGCGGGCTGCTGCTCGCTTGGTGGGCGGTGTCCCAAAGTATGGTCACATCTCTGCGTACATGCGGGATGCCCTCCACTGGCTTCCGATCCAGCAGCGCATTCACTATAGAGTCTCCTGCATAGTGTGGCATTGTCTTCTCGGCATGGCACCAGCTTACCTTCGGGAGCTCTTTACCCTGACCTCGGCCTGCTCTGGTCGCCTATGTCTGCGCTCGGCTTCCAGAGGTGACTTTGTGGTCCCTCGTGCACGCACTTCCACTAGACAGCATAGGGCTTTCTCGGTCGTAGGTCCCTCTCTGTGGAATGGCCTACCCTCTGACCTGCGTTCTCTCCCACGGGACATGTCTAGTACCTTCTATAAGAACCTCAAGACTTTTCTTTTTGACCGGGCTTGGGTCGGGAGCGCCTCTGAGTAGTTGCCTTGAAGGGGCGCTATATGAATTCCGTTGATTGATTGATTGATTGATAACTTACTGAAAATAACGGCTAAACAAATAATTTACTGCAATTAGCATTACTGTTGATGTCACCACGAGGCGGGAACTATAGAAACGCTTAGATTGTAGGAATAATGGAAAGAAATATAATGTAAAAGGAGAAAAAGAGAAATTGGTGAGGTCATTTACGACCCCAGCAATATTTCGCGGATATCACTTAGGCATCACCACGCCAGCCATTCCCGATATGTTCTCTATAGGGGAGACCGGGGTTGGATACAACACGTGTTGGTTGCAACACCCTCGCCAGTTAAGCGCTATATATAAGCAGCGTGAAATTTACTCACCTCACCTCAGAATAGCTTTTAGGTCAATGTGACCTAATGTGTTTGCAGGAAGTTGATAATGGCTACAAAAATAATTAAAAGTTGTTTGTCGGCAATCAAAGTAAGTTTCCCGGCTTTGTTTTCTTTCGTAATGTAGCTGAATGTTTTGGATAAATTTGGTGGTGGTTGGTGTCATTAGTGGAACAAGGAATTGGGCTTGAAGATGCATTTAGCCATTTGATCTAAAAACAATGCTGTCGACAAAATTTTTCATTACAATGTCTATTTTTTGTTTTGGGGTTGGTTGCAACATTTTAATTTGGGTTGGTTGCAACATGTTGCAACCATCAATTGAAGCTGTAGACATTTAATAATGTAAAAAGTTTACAAATTCAAATTTCAAAGTAACCAAAATCATCAATCAATATAAGCTTATTAAACTTTCTGTTGAATGGCCACACTCCAGATACCCGAAACCCTGCTTGTATAATGTATATTCGACGGCATTATGGCGTTTGGGATGGCTTGAGATACAATTCCTGATGAATCATAATTCATATGGTCAGGTTAATCCTAGGAAGATTTTTCATCCAGATATCACACGCAATATTGAAATATTTCTAAAAGGGCCCATAGACACTGCGGTCAAGCGGCTGAAGTTTGTGAGAGCAGTGTGGAGGAAACTTCAGTACCACCACACCGTTCTGTTTGCAGAGATCTGTAGTCTCGATGATAACGTGAGAGTTATGGTTGTCCATCAGCAAAAGGACTGGATGATCTAAATTTGGTTTTCCACGTTTGATAAAAATGTCTCACAAAGATGACGTCATCCAAGCTTCACCAGCAGTAGACTTAGCAGACCACTGAGGGGGAAGTCCACATTGAATACCACATTGGTAAGCAAGTTCACGTGCTTCCTTAGGCGATAACTTATAATACATGTCACCAACCATCACCAAATGGTTACCAATTAATTGTTCTTGTTGGTCTGAAAATATATTTATCTCTGGTTTATATCCTGAATTCGTCATTGCCACATTGGCCAAACGAGCAGATTTAACATGTTGCAACCATCCCCATGCATTTGTTTCAGTAAACCTTGTTCATACACTTGTCACAATTAGGGCACATTATATTCAAATATTATATACATTGCACTGATTGGTACTAATTGAATAATGTTAACCATGAAATGTGTGTAAATCACCTAATCTTTGTATTTTTGTTAACCTAAATACTACCTGTGACTATGAGAAATCATAAACGAAAAACTGATCGAGGTTCTGCTAGTAAAGAAACAACTATGGATACAGCTACAGAAGTTATTGATAATGGAGCTTGTCTTAGACAGACTACAAAAAGTCAAAACGTTCATTATTCAACATTAAGTTAAATCTGCTCGTTTGGCCAATGTGGCAATGACGAATCCAGGATATAAACCAGAGAGAAAAATATTTTCAGACCAACAAGAACAATTAATTGGTAACCATTTGGTGATAGTTGGTGACATGTATTATAAGTTATCGCCTAAGGAAGCACGTGAACTTGCTTACCAATGTGGTACTCAATGTGGACTTCCCCCTCAGTGGTCTGCTAAGTCTACTGCTGGTGAAGCTTGGATGACGTCATCTTTATGAGACATTTTTATCAAACGTGGAAACCCAAATTTAGATCATCCAGTCCTTTTGCTGATGGACAACCATAACTCTCACGTTATCATCGAGGCTACAGATCTCTGCAAACAGAACGGTGTGGTGGTACTGAAGTTTCCTCCACACTGCTCTCACAAACTTCAGCCGCTTGACCGCAGTGTCTATGGGCCCTTTTAGAAATATTTCAATATTGCGTGTGATATCTGGATGAAAAATCTTCCTAGGATTAACCTGACCATATGAATTATGATTCATCAGGAATTGTATCTCAAGCCATCCCAAACGCCATAATGCCGTCGAATATACATTATACAAGCAGGGTTTCGGGTATCTGGAGTGTGGCCATTCAACAGAAAGTTTAATAAGCTTATATTGATTGATGATTTTGGTTGCTTTGAAATTTGAATTTGTAAACTTTTTACATTATTAAATGTATACAGCTTCAATTGAATAACTAGACTACTTTCAATGCTGTTGCAACCTTCCCCAGGGCCGTTGCAACCAACCCCGGTGCAACAACCCCGGTCCGGGGTTGGTTGCAACTGCCTTCTGTTCAATTAGCGATTGTGGGTACATGCTTTGTCAATGAGATCGCCACCATAGCTTGTTTTGGTGCTGAGATGTAAAGGATAGGCCTATATAAGGGCTAAACTGGTTTTAGGTTGCTCCAAAAATAAAAAATATGACAACAAAATATGGAATTTGTTGCAACTAACCCCGGTCTCCCCTAAAGCTGGAAAGGACTGTGTCAAATTCCTAAAATTGTTTGAAAAATTTAACGATTAAAATTGTATAACATTCAACCGGCTGGGGTCATACAAGACCCCACCCGGTATGTTTAGGGTTAAATCTAAACATTCAACAAATCCGTGATTATGTCAAGCGAAAAATAAACTATTACATTTAATTAAATGCACTGAACATTAATATCGAGTGAAAAGTAAACTATTAAATTTAATTAAATGCACTGAACATTAATATCTACTGAAAAATAAACTATTAAATTTAATTAAATGCACTGAACATTAATATCGAGTTAAAAGTAAACTATTAAATTTAATTAAATGCACTGAACATTAATATCGAGTGAAAAATAAACTATTGAATTCAATGAAATGCACAGAACATTAACCAAGTGGAAAAACAGAATAGTTAAGTTAAATGTGTAAGCTACAATTCACTTTGATTGATGATGTGGAAGGGGTTAGTGTTCCCTTCTGAAGCTCGTCTTCCTTACAGTTGCCACTTTGAAATGTTCATTTTTGGGCAATAGACCTACCAAATACTCAGAAACGATTACTCGTAGATAAATGGATTGCATTGAATTCTAAATTGGACTCTTAATCAACTAAACAAAAGCGTTCCTTGCACGCGACGAACCACCAATTTCTTAATGTTTTCCCTTTATCCGCAATTACGAACGATCAAAACAATCGTCTGTCTTTCAGATAATCACAACGACGATCTTATACACAGCCCCCCCCCCCTTACCATTTCAAGGGCGCCTCACAACCAACCAACTAAACAGAATAGTCCTTTGAAAACAGATGAGTCTTAAGTTTCGATTTGAAGGACTTTCCTGAGTCGGCGGATCGAATTGCGGAAGGTAGACTGATATAGAAAGTAACCGACGGCAATATATAGATTCAGTCGCCAGTCGATTGGCAGTTGACTTTGAAGGCATTGCCAGAATGTCAGTGAACAAGTAGGTAGCTTTTATTTGCATCTGGCAAGCGGACATGCAGAGTCGGTTGGCAGTTAATTGGAAGTCATTGTCAGTGATTAGTCTGTGGGCATGCAGTTGAACTGAAAGGCATTTTCAGTGACTAGTCGGTTGGCCGTTTACTTAGAAGGCATTGTCAGTGGGAAGACGGTAGGCAGTAAACTTTGAAGGTAGTATAGACCGAACTGTTAATAGTAGGCCCTATCTGAGGATCAGTTAATCGAAATGGCTCTTGTTGTCGTCTTTTCTTTAACGTCCTTTTCTTTCCTCGTCTTGCACAAAATTTAATGCTGTCTCTGAAATGTCTGAAATGCAAGGAACATTTCACGAATAGTTCACTGGCCAAAACAGTTTCCGAGCGGATGATGCACTATAGTTGCATTGCAGTTATCTACATTACTACTTTGCATCACATCACATTAAATAACACTACGAATGTAAGTTTGGGACTTGTTTAATGCAATCGTTCTCGATCGACACCAGGAAGCTAGTAGGTCGATTTTGTTTCCTATTTTTCTTTGCGTTCCGCTGATTCTGCCGTTTTGGTCAGAGCTGAAACCTCATCTAACTGCTCCTCATCCCACACCTGTCTTCAAGTCCCATAGGATTTTGACTGCATGGGGGCCATGTCCAAAGTATTCAGAGTTTGGAATGCCATTTCTCCTTAAGAAACGAACCATCGGTGGTTCTCGTGCATTGCGACAACGGAGTTATAACAGAAGACATCAGATTACATTTTCTTCTGTGGTTTTATGTTAGAATTAAGTTTCAACGTTTCACCCCAAATCTGTCAGGTCTTAAGAAATCTGACATTTCAACTTCCACCATCGACCGATTTCTCCTGCATTTGCCTTTCTCAGTGTTGGGTATGAGTTAACTCAGATGAGTTTAAACTCACGAGTTAACTCACTTGCTGTGATTTATGAGTTTGAGTTAACTCACCTTAAAGAGTGTGAGCTATGAGTTTGAGTTAACTCATATTTTCTGTGAGTTTGAGTTGTAACTGTCAATTATTTTAAACTCAACTCACTCTTCGGCACTCGGCACATATTATGTTGAAACAAGCCTCTTTTATATCGTCGGCTTTCCATACTGGTGAGTGGTGACGGCAGGGAGTGTCGTAAACACTGCTAGCGGACAGTGTTTAAGCACTGCATATTTTGTATATTGTGAACAGTTAAGAACAACATGGCTGAAGTACCATGTATTCTTGATGGAAAATATTTTTCTGTTACAAGTAGGCGTGATGGAAAAATTGTTGCTCGATTAGAACGTGCTAGTATGAAACGTGTGAGTTTATGATTTAACTCATTTAACAACTGAGTTTGAGTTAATTCATTTCACTTAGGATGAGATGTGGGGCGTGGTGGCTCAGTGGTAAGTTCGGCGCCTTGTGACCGGAGGGTTGCAGGTTCGAATCCCACTCTAGCCGCTGCGTACGGACCTTGGGCAAGTCCTTCACTCGCAATTGCTCGTGGCGCTTCGGCGTGAAAATTCCGGCACAGTATACCAATGCCGTAGTCGGGAGCGCCTCTGAGTAGTAGTAGACTTCGAGAGGCGCTATAGAAATATCCGGAATGAATGAATGAATGAATGAGTTGAGTTCGAGTTTAAACTCATTTTGAGGTGCATGTGTTGAGTTTTGATTTAACTCATTTCTTGTCTGAGTTTACCCAACACTGGCCTTTCTTATATCATGTAGCATTACTGACGATCATCTTATCAGAACAAAATGTAACATTCAGTTTAGAAACCTTTAGTGAATTCTTGATACGATACAAATGCCATGTCAGTTTCCATCTGTATTTAGAGATTATACGCTGTTCATTCAGACAAAAGTGATCAGTTCGGCCGGAAGTAGGGAGAAGGCGAATTCTAATGATCGGTGACGGCTTGGGACCAAGTTCAGTGACCTATTTCAGTTATTTAAATCTCGGACTAGCACGGTCCGTACACGAGGATCTTAAATGGCGTGGCGCCTAATCCAAACGGGCAGCTGTGGTGAAGGTTCTCACCCGATCAAATCATTCAAGAATTAACAGGGCCGAGGCCATACGATCGCCATATAAAAACGTCCACATTTACATTTATTGAACGCAGCACATAGACAAGAAAGAAATCATTCAGATCTCTAAAAAGTTTGACGACAATTAACACAATTATTGTTTGACACGTTAAGTGCGCGTCGTTTAATAACGCATACTACTACTATCATACTAGTAGCCTATATGGGTCTTAAATTATCAATTAACCTGTAATTATCGCAGGCACCAGGAATAACAAAAGTCTTCATTTGTGTTCTTCCTTTCGTTTGAAACACACATCCACAAACAGATAATATAGGCCTACACGGTGAGTCAGAAAAAAATGTGTCCCTACATAACTTAACATATTTCATACAGATAACCATAAATTTTTATGAAATTTCAGAATAATGACGCCTGATGATCTAGCCAAATGCTATATAAATTATTTTTTTTATAAAAAGCTGGACCAGCCTAAACTATAGTTACGTCACGACAACCCCGACAAAATGGTGTTTACCGAAGAAAATAAACACGTCGTAAGATTTGAAAGAGAGATTAAACATTACAGTGCAAACCGTTTTTTAGAGGAATTTTGAGATAAAGAGTGGTTCGTAATGGATTAAATGCTCTCCTTTCAAAGATCGATAATACTGGGTCTTTTCGTCGTCAACCAGGTAGCGGACGCCCGCGAACGGCCAGAAAGGTCGACGATGTTGAACAGGTTGAATCGCTGGTGCCTAACCAGGAAACTATGCTGCAAACGCATCGTACGCAGAGAGAAATAGCTCGAGAAATAGCAATCAACCAGTCATCAGTAATTTTTTTATTCCGGATATTTCTATAGCGCCTCTCGAAGTCTACTACTACTCAGAGACTCTCCCGACTACAGCATTTGATACTGTGCCGGAATTTTCACGCCGAAGCGCCACGAGCAATTGCGAGTGAAGGACTTGCCCAAGGTCCGCACGCAGCGGCTAGAGTGGGATTCGAACCTGCAACCCTCCGGTCACAAGGCGCCGAACGTACCACTGAGCCACCACTCGAGAATCGTTAAGACTGATTTACATTTGGCAATGTTTAAAGAAACGACGCGCTCAAGAACTCACAGAGGCTAACAAACAAGCAAGATTCAAACGTTCCCGTTCCAGTCCGTCAAGCAGTTGCGCGCGCGTTTTCGCGCATGCGTGGATGCCCAAGGAGGTCAATTTGAACACAAAATTTCACTTTCTCAATGCTCAGTATCTATCTTTGCTTAAAGTTTCGTTGACATAATCTGATTTCTGACGAAGTTAGAGCAAAATATCTAGGGACACGTCTTTTTCTGCTTCATCGTGTATATATAGTAGACAGACTATCAGATAGGATCTAATTAAATTTTATATTCACTCGTGGGACTGGAGGAAGAAGTCTGGAGGGTTTCGAGTGATCAGCGATGGTCAGTTCAACCGAAAAATACTTAAAATTCAACTGTGAGGAACTGCTTATCGACGCTGTTTCATTCATGAATGTATGTATAGGCTACATGTGTGTATGCCTGTGTAATACTATTGTGTATGCCTCTCTATTTGTACGTATGCATCTGTATAAGTATGTACGGTCAAGTCTCGGGCCTAGGGGTAGCGTATGCCATCTGCAGCCGGGTCATAGGCGTAATTTGTGAGGGTACGAGGAGTACCCGTACCCTCACTTTTTGGACTGGGAGATACGGCACCCCAACTGTTTAAACAATGCCAATCAATATTTTTTTATTGTGCCTTCCAAGAGATCCACCTTGTTTCATGTATGTAGTTAGAGTGAGGAGTATGTACCACAAAAGTACGGAAGTACCAAGATACACAGGTAAACCGAGAGCCATACGAACTGAGTCACAGGCAGTCAGACAGGCAGACTTTCAGCCACACAGGTCACCCGACAGACTGACGCCGTGACCGTCCCGCAGGCGCCACAGATCTGGGCCACGGCTATACTCTTCTTCGAAAGATATGACATCATCCTCACTCTGCGCCTTATGGTCGTCATCTTAGTCATAGCCTATTGGATGTGGTCAAGGCGCAAGCTGCGCAAGCTTCTATAATCTTTCATCATTTACAAATCCGTATATGGACCCACAATCATACTGTCAGCATTGATATGATTCCTCAACCTGAGTCCCACACAATCTCAGCATCAATATCTGTCCTTGGTTAAACATATCCGAACCCGCTATAGCTGAAGAAAGCTCCCTCCGTTACATAATATAAGTATTTAAGACGTCGTTGATTTTGACTTATACACGTCGTGTTCAGATTTTGCTGATAGGGAATATGAATAAATTTGTTCTAAAACGAAAACGAGTATAGATGACACGATAGACGAAAAACTGCCGTTATGGAGGTAAGCTCATCAGCGTTTCATAATCTTACAGTTTAAGTGCAACGAGCTGACATTAACAGCCATTTAGTTGTTCCATGGTTAACTCCGTAGAGTAAATTGTCCTGGAGTTGAGTAAAGGTCCATTCCATCTGGAGAGTTAAAAGAAAAAGCATTTTGGGTTAAATGAGGCTTGAAATGTCTGCCTCGATGACTGTCGAATTGTCATTACAACTGGATATAAAAATGAGTAATTATTAAATTTAAAGCGTTTCTGAGTTGCTAAGAATCGGGGAAAAAATGTTGTAAGACTCTATTAACTAATACTACAATTAAACAGATGGCTTGTTTTTATATACACAATCCACATGATCTGACTTTCATGTTATCTGGTATGGTCATCTTGTCTACAATTAGCTGCTTCAGCCGAATATTCCTCCCATGGAAGACTTGATACCTTAAAACTGAAAACAAATTACAGAGCACTAGGCTCTTATTGCTATCGTTTTTTACAGTTGTTATTATTATTATTGTTATTGCTGCAGCTACTACTGCTGCTGCTGCTGCTGCTTCTACTACCATTGCTACCATTATTACTGCTACTAATTTACTACTACTATTACAATTACAGGTGCAAAAAGGTATCCATGCGAAAAACTAAAGTGGAGAAGAAATTGACACCTTCCACTTTTTAGACCAAAGTTACGCCCATGACTGAAAGTATTAGGGTGAAACGTTGAAACTTATTCTAACATAAAACCACAGAAGAAAATCTAGCTTGGTGTTTTCTACTATAGCTCCGTTATCGATGGTTATTTCTAAAGGTAATTAAATGGCATTCCAAAATCTGAATACTTTGGACGGTACCATGCAGTCAAACTCCTTTGGGACTTGAAGACAGGTGTGGGATGAGAAGCAATTACAAGAGGTTTCAGCTCTGACCAAAACGACATCACAGAATTAGCAGAACGCAAAGAAAAATAGGAAACAACATCGACTTACAATGCTCCTCGATCGTGTAAATCGAGAACGATTGCATAACCTCCAAAATTGGCTTACAATGCTGTTGAGATCCAGGCCCGCCGACATAAATTCCTGGTCGTAGGCAGAGCACTCACGGGCTTCTAAACTATCTTTAGGATTTACGAGAAAATTATAGCAAAATAATAAAAAGTAAAGGTTATATTCAGATGCTTGGAGTAGGCCTATAAACTGATTGTAGTTAACTGTCAGTAATATTATAATTAAAAAGGTATAAATCACAAACTTTGTAAATCTGATTATAATATTTTTATAAGTTGATTGCGGGCCCGGCCAGGCCCCCTAAAATTCGCCGGGCCGCGGAGCATTTGGGGGCCTGTTGAGATCGATCGAGAACGGTTGCTTAAAATCAATCAACAAACTTACATTCGATGTTATTTAATGTGATGTGATGTAATGTAGATTTTTGCAATGCAACTGAAGTGCATAATCCGGAAACTGTCTTGGCAAGTAAACTATTCGTGAAATGTTTCTCGCATTTCAGACACTTCAGACGCTGCATTAAATTTTGTGCAAGTATCAGTCTCCCTTCGGCAATTCGATCCGCCGACTCAGTAAAGTCCTTCTGATCCAAACTTAAGACTCATCTATTTTCGAAGGCCTTGTCTATTTAGTTGGCTGGTTTTGAGGCACTCTTGTAACGGCAAGGACTGTGTATGGCACCATAAAATCCTCTTTGTTATTATCTGAAAGAAAAACGATTGTATTGATCGTTCGTAATTGCGGATAATCATTTCGGTGGTTCGTCGCGTGCTTGGGATCCTTTTGTTTAGTTGATTAAGAGTGCAATTTAGAATTCAATGCAATCCATTTATCTACGAGTAATCGTTCCTGAGTATTTGGTAGGCCTATTGCCCAAAAATGAACATTTCAAAGTGGCAACTGTAAGGAAGACGAGCGTCAGAAGGGAACACTAACCCCTTCCACATCATCAATCAAAGTGAATTGTAGCCTACACATTTAACTTAACTATTCGGTTTTTCCACTTGATTAATGCTCTGAGCATTATTTTCATTAAATTTAAGTTAAAAATTGTTTTTCGCTCGATATAATCACGGATTCGTTTATTGTTTAGATTTAAACAGTTCATAGATCTCTTATGTTTACGATATACCGGTACTTGAAGACCAGGTGCTGTAATTGCTGCTTAAGAGAATTAAAGGAGGAAGAGAAGTGAGGAGGAAAAGGAAGGGGAGAAAGGAATGTAGGTAAGTCTACAAGAAGGAAGAGGACATTAACTGCTGTCAGATGTTCAGTTATAAAAGCCTCAGTGTCGCCCTTACTTTTGTTGACTGGTTGACTTGATCCGTTGGTCATCGGAATCTGTGACGACAAGTGAAATATGAAGTTGTTGGCCAATATCTGCGTTCTTCTTTTCCTGATTTCATTCGCCTCTTTTGAGACGCCTGTGTCTGGAACGACATTACCCCCGACGACTACACCTCGGACAACTACACCTTGGACAACTACACCTCGGACAACTACACCTCCGACAACTACACCTCCGACAACTACGCCTCCGACAACTACACCTCCGACAACTACACCAACAGGTATAGCCAGACAATAACAACGAAAACTTTAAACAACTAATTAAGCTTTATTCCGTCAGTGCCGCTTGCATTTCGCGAGGGTCACATTTGGTATTTATCATCTAAATCTGTTACTCGCGCGAAGGTATTAAACCTTTTAAGTAGCTCACAACAGTGCTACCAATCTAGTTTAAACGGTGATATAGTTGACAGAGAAAGAAGCGTTCACCCTTGAGCATCAGATGCTAAGTGACAATTGACATAGGAAGGGATGACATCTGATGAAGTTCACATCCCACAGCTGCTGCCTCACCGTCCAGCAGTCCGTCGTCGATTCATTGGCTGCGGTTGAAATCGTCGTTCTTAACTATGAACTCCAATATCGTGTATAGTTAAGTTAGTTACTCCAAACTATGTAAGAAGACCTTTATAGTTATTTCTATGGCGCTAGATTTACATTCCTGGTTGAATTACATTACGATGAATAATTGTGGACGTGTTGTAGAGATTAAAGACTATTGTAATCAGAATCATTGCCAAGGAGGTGGAACATGCGCTGATTTTTCGCATAACGGTATCATCAAATGCCTCTGTCGAAACAACAGAGCCGGTGAAAGATGCGAATTCGAGGCAGGTGAGCCAAAGATTTTATTCAAAAGGCATCAGCTCAAGTTTAGCAACGACAGCTAAATGGTATCCATGCGCGCGTGCATCCATTCATCTATTATTTGAAAATATTTTAAAAGTTTTCGGACTGTTTTCGTGAGAATTAACAGCAACGCACTACCATATAGTCACATTACCTATAAGTAGAGGTAAAGAAAAGTACAGGTTAAGTATACGTGAAGAAAGAAGAGAAGATCACAGTGTCAAGAAGAGTGGAGTTGACATTATCCTATGTATCTGATTATATATATATATATATATATATATATATATATATATATATATATATATATATATATATATATATATATATATATATATATATATATATATATATATATATATATATATATATATATATATATATATATATATATATATATATATATATATATATGAAGTTGTTGAAGTTGTTGGCCAATATATATATGTATTGAAAACAAACGAATGGATAAACTGCTGTGCATATCCCTTGTCTGATTAAAGTTCATTCCGTCCTTCAACTTATGTATGTAATTTGAATTGTAATTGACGCACAAGGCATCAACCGATGTCGCACCAAAATCAACCCGTAGCCTAATCAGCTCATAGGCTATTACTATCAGATTAGTACGGATATAATAATAATAGATCAGTGAGATAATTCTATGAAAGAAACTGTTCCGAACAATGACTGTTTTGATTGCAGATGATCCTTGCGATCCGAATCCGTGTAGTGAAAGTAAACGCTGTGTTGTCGATCGCTACCATGCTTTGCATTTGTCACCCGAAGAATACATGTGCGTGTGAAAGAAGTGAAGAGAATTTTCTACACTTCGGTCCTTTATGCACTTCCAATCAGGAAGACGGTGTTAAAGGAGAGAAGTTAAATACAAGGACCATGAATAATGATCATGAATTTGAAAAACTAATTCATTCAAGTTTATCCAAAAAATTCATGATTTGGTTTTGATTCAATTCCAATTGCATTAGAATAAAGTACACGACATTAAGCACCTGCTGACTTTATTAATTAATTAATTAATTAATTAATTAATGAGTAACTCCTATCCTAGGGCGTCGGTTTGCAATGCACAAGGCAACAACCAAAACTAAGACGTAATCAGATCAGTATACCCAGAAGATGAGTCCACTATGACAGAGAAGCAGTGTTAAGCAATTTGAAGGAGGTAAGTATTAAGTTGTGTACAAAATGATATAAGTGACTGAGCAGAACAGACAGGTATACAGGGAAATAGTTAGCAGAACGGACAGATACATTGTACAGGTGGAGAATTAGCAGAACGGACAGATACATTGTACAGGTGGAGAATTAGCAGAACGGACAGATACATTGTACAGGTGGAGAATTAGCAGAACGGACAGATACATTGTACAGGTGGAGAATTAGCAGAACGGACAGATACATTGTACAGGTGGAGAATTAGCAGAACGGACAGATACAGGGAGAGAGTTCCTGAATCCCGAAGAGTAACTCTTAGATCCAGTACAAGAACACGTTGATTAGCAGCGGCGGCCATCTTGTTTGACAGGTGGGGAGGGACACGGGACAATTTTGAACTGATCTGGTCAAAAAAGAGGTGAACAAAATTTTTTGACCTCTTTTGGTATTTCTTCTAAATTTGGGGGAACAACTCTATACTGTGTCCCCCACTGTCAAAGGTGGGGGTCTTGTCCCCTAGACCTCCCCAGAATCGCCGCCCGTGGTCATTAGGAACAGTTCTAGTTTTAGGCACGACTAGAGAAAGACAATCATATCTGTCCAAACGGCATAAATTATCTGTAGAATATATTGGTAAGTAAATGATTAAGTCTATCTATGAGAAGATCGGGTTCATCGGGTGCTTGTGAATCGATCATAGACGCTGTGGTGATAAAGCTAAGAGAACTCTGAGTGCAAAAATACACCGACTTTTTAATTGGGGGCAATGGCCCTTGCTATGCCGACGCTCTGTACCCCTAGCGGTTCTTCTTTAACGCAATTCTGGTGAAGATGTAACTTATCCGTCTCTAGGACATTTTGAGTCGATTCAATCCAGTTGTCACAAAGCACCTACACACAGCAGAGTCAACAGCTGCCAAAGGTGTCTGTATGAGAGGAGTCTCTGGCATTCTCTGTCTCGCATTTTCTTCTTACAGTAATTACGCCAATCCATGAACTGGAAAACGTGAATTATGAAACAAAGTCCAAGTGGAAAAAGACAATTTGACCCATTGACCCCACGATGACCTGTAGATGACCTGGACAATCGATCACACGAAACCTGGAGACTTCTTCCACCTAAGAGATTCCAATGGTTGCTCTCCCAAGCGAAAAGTTAGGTACTTTACCCAGGGCCGCATTAAGACTAGTGCGGGACCGGGTGCTGTGATTACCTACATAGTATATAGCCATCAGCGCGGGGCCCAATTACAAGCACAATAAGAAATATTTAACGCACTTTCGAAAATGCGGGCTCCTCAAAACTGCGGGCCTGGGTGCTACAGCACCCTTAGCACCCCCCTTAATTCGGGCCTGGCCTTACCGTCAGTGTGTATCTAACGCTGTCTCCCTAGGCCTATGTCTGTAAGCACGTGTGCGTCTTTCTATTTCATTGTCTGTGTCATCTGCATGCGTAGGTCTCGATCTCTTTATGCTTAGACCATTCTACTTCTCTGTCCACCAAGGACAAAGGGAGTTCTATCTCAACGGAAACCATTTCGGTGTAGAGACTATTTATTCCTCTGTCGGAACCTTTTTAAGGATCATTGGCATGGACCATATCAGCGTAGTTAGACAGTAATTGCTTCACAGAAAGAATTGTCCTATTTAACCCTCCCGCAACTCGCATCGGAAATCGCAGTTAACGGGTGTTTAGTGCAATCAGACAATTTACTCGGCTTGAAGAAAGTTAAAATCTCTTATCTTGAGCATAGATTTGAAGACAATGAAACACGCCAATGACCTGCTAGTGCGCTTGTTGCTGAAGATGAAGGAATGCGGAGGAGGAACGAGAGCAGCTCAAACTCTACAGAAGTTTCCAGAGAACATTTCCGATTCCAAAGGACTTGAAGAACTACAGGGTGGGCTAAAAAAAAGTAACCCCTACAGATTTTTGCTAATATTTCGGCCAAAAGTAATAATTTTTAAATCAAATTTACTGGCTGAAAAGTAATTTATACCTACGTATAACAACCAAATTTCACCAAAATATTTCAAATAGAGCCAAAGTTATATCACTTTTACTATTATAGCTGCACAACTAACACAAATTGCACATACTTAAATACCTAGCTTTTACATTTTGAGGTGAAGAGTTTTGGTGACGTCGTTGAGTTGCTGCAATCAGATGCCACGCTGAGTCATATGTCGCCGTCCTATTTTAACTGTACCTGTCACTACAGGATAGCTCGCTTACGTTTGCTGAGCACATTTCCCTCCTCACCCGCTCCTCTTACTTCCACTTAAGGCGTCTCCGGGCTATTCGGCGGTCTGTCTCATCCTCGACCTTCACCTCAATTGTTCATGCATTCGTGTGCTCTCGAATTGACTACTGTAATTCTCTCCTTATTGGCCTTCCCAAGATCCGTCTTTCTCCTCTCCAGTCTATATTCAATGCTGCTGCTAGACTCATTGCATGCCCCCCTCGGTTCTCTCATATCTCCACCTTCATGGTTGAACAACTCCATTGGCTCCCCCTCTCTCTGCCCGTATTCAATTCAAAGTGCTTATTCTTGTGCTTAAGTCTCAGCTGGGTCTTGCTCCACAGTACTTACGTGATCTGATTCAACGGCCTCATTCTGCAGCTTCGCTGCGTCCTCTCCGATCTTCTGAACGTCTTGACCTCTGCTCTTAGTTCCTCGTGTCATGACTACTATGGCTCAGTCCAGATCCTTTGCCTGCATCGGTCCCTCACTTTGGAACCGACTTCCTCCTTCTGTCCGCACCACCATTCTCTCTGGTAGCGTTGCTTCCTCCTTTTCTCACCTTAAATCCTGCTTTTTCTCTCGGGGTCTTGCGCACTGGGAGCTCCTCTGAAATCTGAATGGTCTATACCGCGAGAGGCGCTTTATAAATGCCCACATACAATACAATACAAAGTCATGTACTGCTGAAAGGACATTTTCTGGTCTTAGGCGACTGAAAACGTATCTGCGAAACACTATGACACAGACAAGATTAAACGCCATTGCAGTTTTGAACTGTCATCGAGCGTATCCGGCAGCAGTGGACATTGACACAGTTCTCGATGAATCCATAAGTAAATGCACTAATGCACTGTTCGACAAAATACATTCGCCATGAAGTTGAAGTAAGTGTCTTACTGGCAAAGATTATATTTGTGTGTATGTAACTGCTATAACATCAGATTTATTAGTGAAAGTAGATAGCACTAGTTAGTAGTTACAAACTGAAATGTTTTTTGGTAATAATACTCGTGGTTGTTATGTGCTTGTCTTTATGACTGAGCAAAGAGGAAGCACTGTTGCATAGCATATTGCAGTTAGTCTTTTCCCAGTTGAAAGGGCTTAAGGAAAGAGGGAGAGGAAAACAGGGCAGGATAGGCGATGGGATCATCCGATAACGGGATCATGGCCATGAAATTCTTGCCCCAGTACCTTTTACTAAAAGTCGGCGCCTATGCTTAGGGAGCCTGCTAATCTCAGATAACAACTGCACAAGGGAAATCAGAAGAAGAATTAATAAAGCAAAAGGGATATGGCAGGATTCAACAACATATATGGAAGAGCAAAACAATGCCGTCTACAGCAAAGAAAAGAATATTGGAAACATGCGTAGTCAGCACAGCGTTGAAATGTATGCATGCGAAACCTGGACGTTGAAAAAGGAAGACGATAATAGCGTTCGAAATGTAGGCCTACTGCTACAGAATAATTTTACAAATAAAATGGATACAGAAAAAAACTACGTAGAAGTGCGAAGAAGACTTAACAGCAGATCAGATATGGTAGAAACCACAATGAAAAGGAAACTGAAACTATTCGGACATATATGTAGAATGGGCGATGACGGGTATAATGATAGGAATCATGGAGGGATCGGGAGAAAAGGAAGACCATGCAGGGAATGGCTGCAGGACATAGAGGAATGGTGTGGGATGAATATACAGGAACTGACACACCGGGCACAAGTCCTGGAAGAGAGTAATCAAATGCGCAGTGGACACATACGGGCTACAGATCAGCCCATGGATTATGAGGAAGAAGATACGCTCATAACTGCGCAATTTGAAGTCCTGGCTATGTCGATCCAAATACGCAAATCTGTTGTATTTCTATCAACATAGCAGGGGCTTAGCCATACAAGGTGCGTAAGGTGCGTACGCACCCCTGTCAGGGTCCTATTCTTTCATTTCTCCCTGGCGCACAAATTTTAAATCTGGCCAACTGTTCCATCTGATGACATATTTAGTCTATGGTGTTCAAATGTGCCACAACAAGGCACGTGTGTCAGCCTCTCTGCAGTCAGAACTATAACCTGTATAATGATGAACGCTTCATGAAACATGATACACAGGGCCACAGATGTATGTAAGGGTGGTCGCTGTCTATGGGCGAGGACCCCGGGGGTCGTCCAGGGTCAAATACTCCGACTATCAGTAAGTAAGTAAGTAGCCTTTATTTGCATATGACAAGCACACATGCATTACATGTATACAATAATTATATACATTTTGAAAACAAAACTATAACATGAAAACAAAACTATAACATGAGCAGCTTATAAGGTCACACATTTACCACTAGATATAATTAAAGATGCACCGGTTAACAAAGCTGCTTTTAAACAATTTGGATTTAACAAGAGGCAGCATGAAAGGATGTCCTCTCTTGCGGAGTGATACTTGTCCTCACGAGGAGGTGGCAGGAGCTGATGAATGCAGTGGCCAAAGAACTGCGACTTCTGGAAGAGCTTCCTGTCTGCTCGAGCAATCAGCTCTTCTGCAGTATGGGCCTTCTCACATAATTGCCATCTGCGGGCCTTTTTCAGAGCTGCATTAATGCGCGCAATGTCATGTGAGGTGAGAAATCCAGCGTAGGCAGCAGGGCTGTAGTGGTACAATTAAAGGTGAGTACACTAGTGTGGTCCAAAAAACATTTTTGTTTAAAGGTGAAAGTTATAACCCACCATTGGAGTCCATCTATTGAAAAACTAATATGCTGAAAATTTCAACCAATTTGAACCATATTTAGGGGTTGCACAAGTCAACCAAAGTATGTTATGCATACTTCAAATCCACACGATGTATTGATGGCAAACAAACATCGGTTACAAAAGCGTTACAATGTATTAATGGTTTCAGCAATTAAACTCTGTGATTAAATAGCATTTTGTGTTCGAAAACTGCAAGTTTCAGACCGAAAATAACGTCAGAAACGTTTCGATATGTCATCATTGAGTAGCAGTCGTTTCCATACTGCATATGTTCGGGTCAGGAAATTGATGGCGATGCGCATTAAAAACAAAAAGGCAAAATACTGTTTAATTTGTCAGGATTGAGTTTTAATCCTGGATTAGCTCTATACACCTCTCTCTGCTGTGTCGTTGACTACTTCGAGTGTCATCACTACTTCGTGTGATTTAAGATAATCTTCATAATCATTCCAGCTTTTCATTGTAAACTGCAGAAATGAATCCTTTGATGCCAGAATATGAAAAATTGTACTGTATTGGTGGTGATGAAAGAACTGAGTGACCGTTTGTTAACATCAACAGATGTCAGCTTGGGAAGTGGGTGCTTCGATCCATGCTGCTGACACAAATTGTCTACCATTCTTTCTTTCTGATCAAACTCAATGATTGGATCGAAGAAAGCCAGTCCAACTGTGACCTCACTCAGATACCACAGATGTCTATGAAATGCTGTAGTGGAGGCCTGACGAATTTCTTGGTTTCTGTATTCAACCAATTGTTGAAGAGAACGAAGATCGTTTGCAGGAGCCGAGACAAGACAGGGAGCATGGTTTCAAGCTCCCTGTCTTGTCTCGGCTCCTGCAAACATTACAGATAAACAGAAGGAAATTATTGAAGATACCCGTTTCATCGACTGGCTTCAGTTTGAATTGAGATCGAAACATCCACATCTTGAATGAATCTATTATTCTCGCCATCCAACGAGCCCGATGAAAAGTTCCAGGTGCTGTAAAGTGAATTCCTCGAATTGGTGCTCCACCAAGAAAAATGATTAGTACAAATTCAAAGAAGCTCCTTATAGTCATCTCTTTGATGATTGGCCTCCAGCTTTGTTTCATAACTCAGTTAAATAACTTGCCTTCTGAATTCAGACAGCAGTGGATCTGGTAGATCCACTGCTGTCTCAAATCTACTTGAGTTCGACGCCAATGGTCACGTAAACGGCGATATATTAGAATATCTGGATCAGTGGAGGGAGCAATTTTCATGACACTGAATTCAGCAACGATTTCCATCACATGGTGACTACCTGCTAGATTAAGTTCCAACCAGGTCCATTTTCTATCAGAGTGCATTCATGAGCAGTATTGCTCGCTGTGGTATCAAAGCACATCCCCTTAATCTTCGTTCTCAGGTTCCAGTCATCAAGACATCGGATCACGGTACATTTCTGAGCTTCTCCAGTGCCTGAGTTAATCTTCGGGACACCAAGAAGTTCTATTCCAATACTAGACACAATAACAGGCAACCAATCTACCTTCTCGCAGCCAGTGATGTCGGGCAACAGCTTACCGTCCCAATGCACAATCTGGAGAATTCATTTTCATCGTACTGGCGAGCTCTTCTCGATGTAATCTTCTGGCTTGGCGAATAGAACTGCGACTCAAAGGCAAGCCTCGAACATCACGGCCTAGAGGTTGAGCAGTAGTAGCCAATATAGATGTTGTGATTTCCTGTCAGTGACTTTAGTTCGATCCAATGCTACAGCTACCCGATTAATCACTAAGGCTTGCTTAGCTGTTTAGCCTATAACATAGTTGTTCATTATTCATCCTCTTTGATAGACTACCACAACCTGAGTCACTGTTTTCCTCACACGTGTCTTTATCACTGCTGCTCGACACCAGATCTCCTTGCTTGTTAGAACCTCCACATCATTCTTTAATCTCTCACGCAGCTCTTCTGCAGCTTTCGCTTTAACAAGTTTCTTATCCATTTTAAGAATCAAGATTCTATCCTCTCCTGTCATATAACCCCTTCAACCTCCTGTCTGAGCAACTAGGAAAGCCCAGTTAATAAAAGTAAGTACTAATCACATTTAAGTAGATAAGCAGTAAACGCGTGCAAGAAGAATTAAGTATACAGAATTTTGCAGATCCATGCCCATCGAATAGCAGCTAGGGTGCGTGAAACTTTCAGTCACTTGTGCAACCCCTAAATATTCTCAAATTTAGATGAAATTGCACCTGAATTATTTTTTTATATAATGGACTAAATTGGCACCTTCTAATATTAAGAAACTGAAACTTTATTTTTTGCCATGCAGTCGTGGACCACACTATGAGTACACGCTACCGGCTAATTTTCCGAAACAAATTAAAGGTGAGTATACGCTACAGTATTTTGTGAGTATACACTACAGTACTTGATTAGAAATAAATATAAATATTTTGCGAGGTGAGTATACGGTCTCTAGAGGTGAGTATACGCTGTATACCCGCGTATACCCTCGACTAAAGCATACATGATTCTTGAAATAATCGCCTGAAAAATGACGTTGAGCTTCGAGATATGTAGGCCCTGCTGCCTTAACTGGTTGAGAAGGAAATACCGCTGGTTTATTAGACTGAGAATGTAGCTAATATGGTTTGAAAAAGAAAGTTTAGACTGTAGAATGACTCCAAGCAGCTTGACACTATCCAGCTGCTCAATAGGCTACCGGGTAGGGGCAGACAGTGGTCTAAAGAATGTTCGATCCCAGAACTCCTGAAAATTATCTCCTTGGTTTTGGAGACATTTATGTTTAGCTTATTTAGTGTGGCCCACAGCTTAATGTTGTCAAATTCTGCATTGAGCCCATAGTTCAGGGTGACCGAGGACCCGGGGTAGAGAAGGCCAGATGTACATGTAGACATGTTGATTCACATGCACACTAATATACAGACACGTCTCCCTGTCAGGTGTTCAACCACTGCAGACACATAACGGTTCCAACGATAAGAAATGTGTGATATATCTGATATCTGTCTTGTTCGTCCGTCTCTCTCTCTCTCTCTCTCTCTCTCTCTCTCTCTCTCTCTCTCTCTCTCTCTCTCTTTTCCTGTCTCTGTCGCAGTCTGTCTCTCAGTGTCTCTCTACAAGACTTGTGGCCTGTATGCACTATGCTCTGTCTACACACGACTGCACTCTAAATTTATTCTTCTGTGATAGTAGCCTAGTCCTTCATGTTCAGAATGCAGTCGCTATTTTTATTCGTTTTTCTACTTGTAAGTTTAAGTGCTTCAATTAAATAAATAGGCGGTGAAGCGTTATAGAGAAACTGATCTGTTGAACTTCTGTACCAAAAAAGAAAGCCAGTAACGACTGTGATGGTGAAAATGGGACTGAAGAGGTTAACCCTGTAAATAGTTCTATTGGCAATGTTGTTAACGAAAGCTGTGTGTCAGCCTGTGTTACTGAACTTAGATGCTCAGTCAGAGGATTTAGGTGCGAGCACAGTAACAGAGGTTGGTCATCAGAATTATTTTGGACTAGCTGTTGGAGCAAAGTTTACTGATGCCGACAAATTTCGACTTATCAGTATGTGCACTAATAAAAGCCTCTTTAAAGTCGCAGTAAAGTTTATACTGTGCATGAGGTTTTAGGCAATCACCTCACTGACCTTCTCATCTTTCGGGGAAAGGATGAAACAAGGTGGTGTTTAAAAAAACAAAATTTAAATATTTAGATGCGGACGTCCACACTGGTCATAGCCCCCTTCCCCTTGTCCGCATTTGGATGAGCCCCCCTCCCCCCCTCATTGCGGACGTCCTTTATGGATGACCCCTTAACAGAAACGTTTCAGCCTTTCTCTTTTATTAATTATACTAAGAAACATGCCATCTAAAAATGCTGGCAAAACACTTTCTTGTTTACAATATCCCATTGTTAATGAGTCACAACAACTATAAAATGGATCTGGCTTTCTGTTTCCAGTGTAACAAAAAAGGTACATGTACATGTATTGCCAACAAATATATATGAATGGGCAAGTCCAATAACTATCACCCAAGCAGCCCAATAATCATTAACAAAGCATTAATGTGTGCAATACTCACTTGCAAATAAAACTTTTTTAAAGTGTTATCATATATAGATAGCTTCAAATACCAAATACTCAAAATAATTAAATATTTAAGTAAAAGTACAAAATACCTTCATTGCTTTCTACTTTTAATAAAAGAACAAAATACTTATACAATATGTACAACAGTATTTCAAATACAGGTACTAGTATGTATAAAACTCCCTATCTTTGCTTACCACTGTTGGTCAAGCCCAAATTTTTTATTATATCCACTAATAAAATCTGTTTTGATTTACCTAACAGCTTTCCTTATTCAGTTATCCTTTCAATTATGGATAGGAAATGGAGTAGGAATGAGGAAGTCTAATAACTGAGTCATGTTAAAACAAATAACTTCTGTAATGGAAAACCAGTTGAACATTAAATGTTTTATTTCATTAACCTCATCACAGATAAACATGTCCATGCACCTATTCAGGAAGCCAAAAGCCTTCATGTTTACAAAAACAGTTAAAACAAACTTTATATGTAACTCAGAGCATTTGTGCGGACAGTTGACAGTGTAAAGCATCCTAGAAGTAGCTTGCTACTGACAAAGATATATAATTTGTTGTAATTACAATCCTTATAATAAATTGCTTTAAATAATAAATTGTTACAATGTTTGAAGGTTGGTTCATAATAGCAGACCTTAACGTCATCATTCCTGCCAAACAGATTAACTGAATAGGCACTTCATATCTTCTGAACAGTACTCAAAAGCATGTCACTTTATTGATGTTTGGTCTCAACGTGTCAGTGTAGGACTGCCATTGCAGACCTCCTCCAGCTACAAAAGCCTCATACAATATGTACAACAGTACAACCTCCCCAAATTTAGGTCCACTCAGCCTTTCATTCGCGAGATGGCGCGATGTTAAAATGAGATGTAGGACGTGATGGGCGCCTTGCATGGCTGCCGTGTACAGTTAAATTCGACTCCTGTAATAACTTGTGATCATCCGTTCATACTGATTTGTAATCATACTGCGTTATTGTCAGTTTGAAGATATTAAACGAAGATTATTATACATATACAGACAAACTTGTGTCCTTACAACAGTTAAGCTACCGATATGCGTTTCTAACGGGTTCCTGAAAGTGCTACAAAAATGCCCAGATAAATACATACATACATACATGCATACAAACATACACTTGTAAAACAGCTTAATAAAACACTCTGATAAAATTACTAAATTAGTATAGCCTTTAACCCTTTAACGACAAGTGGGATAGTTTTCCATACATTTTAGTACATGCTCATTGTTAAAGCATTAAAAAAGCTCATTTGCCCAAATATCTGTTCATTAGGAAAATCATTAAAAATATCATTGGTTGGAATGGCTAAGAAATTCATAGTCCATCATCATAGTTACTTATAGCAAATGTTGGCTAAAAACTATGAATATAATTTTCATATTTCAGTTACATCTTCTTTGGTAAGAAACGTTAAGTGAACCGCAAGGCTGCTGAGTTCCAACTATGTGCAAAGGACTCTGTAGAAAACCAAAAGAAAACATGACATATTATTAATCAGATGTCGATGTCCTTTGACCCCACACAGTTCTATCCTCTCTTAATGTGTATTATAGGAGATAAAATAATCTAGATAGGGTTCGGGATATTTACAGTACGAGATACCACCAGGTGATGTTGCAAAACGTGATTTGACATCTGCTCAGCCGAGTGAAGGTTACCGCCTTTGACTGGAAATGCAGTGAAGAGTTCAGTTGGGTATGGGCGCTTGACGGGAATTTGAGGAACAGTCTTCATTCACAGAACTTCTTGTTGAGGGAGTTTAAAAATAGGCGATAATACTAAATTAGATTAAATGTCAAAGATGCTGGTTAGGTAGGATAGAATATGCTATTCAGTTAAATATTTGTATCACTAACTTGAGAGTTGAATTGATACTTTATTCCTAGCATTATTTTTTTTACATTAAAATTGAAATGAACAATCTGACTGCCTTTGACAAACAAGCATAGCCTGTTATCACATTAACCTTGGGGACGATTTGAATCTAAAGTAACGGGCGTAAGATCAAACACCAGGCATACATTGTGGCAGGCCCAAAACTATTATCAATTCCTTAGCGCATTTGTCATGTGAGATTTTGCTAGAAATTAAGGCATGTTTAAAGTATTTGCTTCAACTTTATTTACATTCACATCTATTCAATTAGATTCTCATCAGAGGGCAATGATCAACTATTCTATCACATTTTGACTATTTCTGTCTGTGGTCTTTGCGTTCTGGAGTTCTCTTCCCTCGGATTTTGCGTGATTTTGGATGATTTTGGATGATATCTGGACATTTAGTATCACTAATGCCCAACTACTATTGCAAAGTGTCAACCAATAAGTAGATCAGTACATTTGAACTACTTTGCCAATGTCAAGCCAACACTGAACTGCCATCTATGAACAGGAATTGGGCATTTGGTGAGGCTACGGCAAAACAAGGTCTTCTGAACAGTGATCAAGAAGTGCTCATCATTTGGTCACAAACCAGCCCAGACACTAATAACTGCACACGATGAACAGACCTGGTGCCCTGTGGGAAGTATCTGAAGTACCTTATTGCTGCAGGCCAGGTAACCAGTTTGACAAGAAGTGCTATGTAATCGTTTTTACCAATTTTTACCAATTTATGTGTTTTTTCATTCATGTTCCCTTAGAACCCATAAACTGGTACGCTCTTTGATCCTACACACCGGTTTAGGAACAGGCTGCAGAAGTTGAATGTCATAATAGTGAATCAAGACAGCAGTAAACAGATGAATTTCCATCAGTGCAAACCACCTGCAAGATTCACACACAGCACCACTAGAACAATAGTAACAGATGGCTTCAGTACACAAACTATACAAACATAAAGTCCATATCGTATCGTATCTAGTAATATAAGGCGCCTGTCGCAGTATAAACTATTCAGAGGCGCCTTCGGTGCATGAGCCCCGTGGAAACAGAAACGTCTTGAGCAAGCGAGTAGATGCAGGGGAGATTCCCATCATGAGTTTAGTTCGAAGTCGAGATGGAAGACCATCTACATCTACATCACAACATCTACCGCAAAAGGCCTTATCATAAAGCCCTATTTTAAAGTCTCCATCACACAGACCTTTCTGAGACCTATGAACTTGAAGAATGTTCCAAACTGCTGGTCCAATACAGAAAAGCAGGATGAATATGAGTTAATGTTTGAACTGTGGCACCTGCATTTCCCTATGGACAGCAGAGTGCAACGATCACTGACCCAGCTGACTTGAGAATGGAATTTAACAAAGTTCTCCCTGATGTATATTGGAGCATTGCTGACAAGTGAGGCCTGTGAGAATATTTTGGCATCTTGGCCACAACTTGAGCAGCACAGTTAAGGATGAAACAGGCCTGTAAGGATGGAATTAGATGTCAGAATGAATGAAAGAATGAGGGCCACTAAAGAACTACGATACACTGTGTCAGATGAACCTACCCATTGCAACCAACAGAAGGAAATAAACAGAAGCAACTGTGTAAAGTAGTATAGTTCATATAATTTTCTGGTATTGTTTAAGTAGCCTACCCAAACAGAGTTACCATGATGTAGCCCAAAATATGTGATGGTATATATTTTAAAACAAGAGAAAAATATAACTTTCCAGAGCAGGCTTTCAAAATATGTATTGCCAAAATTTAGGACCACATTTAGCCTCTGTCAAGGCAAAAGGTGAGCCAAACCACACTCTCTGGCAACCAATAGATTGAATGCTGAAAATTCAATCTTCAATCAATTGGACCACACAGCATGTGAATTACATAAGTAGAGTAGTAGCCTTTATTTGCATCTGTCAAGCACGACTGTCACTACAGACAGTTCATGTGCTTTGTTAGCGACCAGTGGTATCAGTGACCACTGATCACTGGTATCAATGGTCACATGGCTGCTCTGCATAAACCCTATGATGTAAAACATTAGTGGAGAGATTGCTATCGTGGAAATATAATGATTTGGCATACTTGATGAAAGTCTTTGCACTAGTAGTACTAAACAAGCAAATAAATAACCAACTAACCTTCCTGGACATTGGTATCTACCTCCACCAAATGCAATAAAGCCCTCTAAGAAGAGGTTCTTCTCAAAGTCCACAGATTTCCATCGATCCTAAAATGAGGATAGATCAAGAATTTTCTAAAAGAAGTTTCTAGTCATAAGCTTCAAATTCAATATTCACTGCTATCTGCTATAAAAAGTTATCATTACTAGGAAACACAAATCAGTTATTTTGCGAAGTCATGTAACTGCTTTGAGTAAGTAGTTAAAGACATTTTATTATTATTATTATTACGAACATTTTTAACACGCGCAAAGTCACACAGAAATACGAATCTGAGGTGCGGTTAGTCAGCCGCCAGGTGAAGAGCAATTAGATATTCATATGTTTGAAAGCCAGTGAGAAGTTAGTGAGTTTTGAGGCGTTTCTTGAGGCGTTTCTTGAAAGAAGAAGAGGTCGAGTAACGGATAAACATTGGTAGTCGGTTCCATTCCTTAGGGGCTGCAACACGAAATGCACGAGAGCCCATGGGAGTGCTACATCTAGGCTCAACGAAAAGACCCATAACCGAAGACCGCAGACTGCGTGGCGGGATGTATGGAGAGTAGCAGTTGAAGGTAGGTAGGAGTGCACAATGTGAGGGTTTTATATGTCAAGCAGGCCAGTTATGTGGGATCTGAATGTGACCCCGAGTGTTTTGACAGTCTTTGATATTGGAACAACAGTGCCAGCAAGGTCAACGCTCGAATGAGATGGGGAATGAGTGCAGTCGCTGGTGTGAGCCAAACATGATTGCCTCAGACTTATCTGGGTTTATAGCAAGACCATTGAAGCAGAACCATACATGCACTGAAGAGAGGCACTCTTCTAGTATTGCTTTACCGGACTGATCCGTTGGCGACAGTGCGATTAAAAGCTGAGTATCATCAGCATACTGCTGTAACTGGACTCCAAAGTCATTAACTGTGCGACTGATTGGTGAAGTGAAGATGGTAAATAATAGGGGACCGAGAACAGAGCCACATACCCACAATCCCCATCTGATAGACAAGGTCCAGATGGATGACTTGCAATCGTTATTTGCAAAAACTGCATTATACTATATACTGCTGCTTCAATTTTGCACACTGAAAGTGAGTGCAAATAATACAAGAGAACACTAATTAGGTCACAGCTATACACATAGAAACAGTTGCTTAACACTTTAACGATGAGAGCGTACTAAAAGCGACTGGAAAACCAATGCAGCTCGTCATTAGAGTGTCAAAATGCAATCTAGCTTGGTAAGTAAGTAAGTAAATAAGTATATTCTTTAATATAACCAGCTGCCAAACAGCACTCTGGTGAACATGCATCAGCATACCTACATCAGGATAAATTAATATGTGAATAACATTCTGACTATAAATGTTTTTTTCATATAATTGTCTGCTTTTGGCAGCACCCGGTCATTGGGTCTGGGGCGCAAGCTGTAAACCGCTGGCTTAACTGTGGGGAGCAACTCATGAAGGACATGTCCCGGTTCTTTGAGAACCGCCGAAAACAGACGGGTATCGGCCAGACGGCACATCTCTTCGACCTTTGGGCAATCACCAGGGAGGTATCTCTGTCGGATTAGCCTATTTGGTGTCGGTAAAATAAATAAAGCAGCAAATACATGGTTGCTTCACTTCTGTTTAAACTGCAACTACATAGGACAATTTTGAAGGAAACATTTCTGACCGGATCAAAAGTTTCTGGCTTTTGGAAAAGCCTAGGGTTGCGGTGAGCCCAGTAGAGAGATAACATCAGAATATCTCCTTCTGGAACGACGAATGACTAAGAAGTCAACAAAAAACAACAATAAAATTCATTGAACAGTGGATAACAATTATAAATTGTTTAATTAGGAGGCTGTGTAGGAGTCTAGTAAGATCACAATTACACACCCTTTTGCTTGCTATGTAACCACTGATATCTATCAATCATTTTATCATATAACTGCTACAAGATAAGAAACAAAACGCCCAAAAATCTGACACCAGCAAACATAACTAGCAAAAATCAATACTATGTAGAAATAAATCCCTCACTCCAATAGAAAGGTTCTTAGTGACTCTGCGAACAATAGCACCAGGAGAATGCAGACGAATTGCTTCTAGAACACAGCGCTTGACTGCAGGCATTTTATCAAGGTCTGATTGTATCACAGCTTCTCCTTTAAAAAATAACATTCAAATCACAAACATTAAATTCCGGAAAACCAGTTGCCTGGTATAAAATAGAAGGATAAACATTGTAATGCACAGATGTTCTAATTTCATATTTAATCAGGAAATCTTGTTCTTTTCAGCTAATACGAAGGGCGTTCAATAAGTTTTGAATGCGGATTTCAAGAAATGCACCATCCACCAAATGCAACTTATGAAATGCAGACTGAATAGGAGAAATTAGCAAATTGGCAAATAGGAAAGATTACGTATGAATCAAGACATCCAAACAAAATTCAAAGTTGCGATGGGAATGTAATTAGAGACAACGTAAGAGTC
The DNA here is from genome assembly GCA_963556255.1 of Allolobophora icterica. Lineage (NCBI taxonomy): Eukaryota > Metazoa > Annelida > Clitellata > Crassiclitellata > Lumbricidae > Allolobophora > Allolobophora icterica. The sequence continues at coordinate 26,092,209 of OY744607.1, read as the reverse complement.
GAGAGGTTCATCAGTAGGGGATGAACTATGATGTGAGCAAAGGCAGTTGTTATAGATACTACATGCAACGAGAAGTTAATAATTAAAGTAATGGTTGGACATGGATATCAAAATACTCCTTCAGAATAGTGTCAAGAAGATAGCTTTTATTAAGTTAGGAAAAGATTAGTATTCGAACCTCTACAAGTGTTGCTGGCTGACAACAGTTTAAAACACTGGGTACAGAACTGGGATACAGAAATTTATTACATGCACAGAAACCAGCCAATATTAACCTGGTAGTAGTAATTTTATCTGTGAAGAAACTCAAGAATTTATTGGCAAGCTCAAGGGTATTCAAGTCAAAGTTTCAATAGATGGTAGCATTATCTGAAAGATAAGACTCAACAGAAATGACAGAAAGAAGTGATTGTGCATCAGAATGAGTTATCAAGACCTTTATGGTTTATGGACTTTGTTTATGTGCAGGAAAAGTAATGAGTTGTTTCAAGTCAAACCCTTTCAATACATTAGGAAATGCATAAGCACTGTGACTGACTACATCAATGTGAATATTAGAGTTATCCATAATAACTATTTCATCAGGAGAGCAAATCATATATTCAAGATATTTTGATCTGAGTTGATGATGCCAAGTTGGCATTCTCGTGGTTATTTACATGAGCTCTGCTGCCCCATTTCAGATTTAGATGACCATAGAAATCTTCAGTCTGCGGCTTGGGGTGAACTAATTGTTCTTTTTGCATGTACTTTGACAATACAGCAGGACACTTTTGGTGGTTGGGTCACCTGGAATATTCCACCAGGAATAGCCTGTGTTTATATCTGCATGTTACCTCAACTAGAGACTATGCATGCACTTTGTACAAACACTTGAAAAACTGTTATCTTCAGCCAGGGCTGGGCTGGGAGTTCCTCCGACAGGTGAAGGTATCCCCGACATATTTACGCCTACCACAAGTAAATTTTACAATGTTCGTCTTTTCTTTATTGATTTCTCACATGTGGATAAAATTAGCAGACACCTGTTTTAATAGCATACATCTCAGCCTTGATACTACCTTCCAAGAAAGCAAAACACAGTGTTCCTAAGTTCTAAAGTGTACAGAAGCAAAGATCCCAACAAAATTAACCCTAATCAGTGGTGCTAAGGATCTGTGAAGCAGCAATCAACAATAAACTACTACATCCACTGTAAACATACACAGCTCTGAATGAGCAAAGTGTTGTAGAAGAATGCCGTGATTTGTAATGGCGAAGGGTACAATGATGTCAAATAGGGCAAGAAGGTACACCACACCTGGCTCCACTCAACCACGAGGTGTGAAATAATGCATTTTAAAGAAAACTCAGTGGAATGAAACGTTCTTAAGTTGATTATTACTTTGGCAGAAGGAAATAAAACTTAAAGATTGCAAGCAAACAGTTTCATTCCAATAGTCACTAATTAACATCTATGATGAAAAAGTGTAACAAAAGAAGACTAGCAAAATAGACTCACAAAACTGCTATAAAATGTGATGCCAGGGCTCAAAACCTGTCGCTTGTCACTTCCTATATATTGCGCTAGAAGCTGAAATAGGTGAGAGGGGTCAAAAATATAGAATATTGTTTCAATTCAGCAGTCTTATATGAATTTGCCATAATTTGCAAAGTAGTAGCCCGATTTTAAAGCCGTTTGCTTCATTTGATACAGAATATAGCCCTTTATTGCCCAGCAAAATTGCAGAATAATGGCTGCTAAGGACTTTGATGACACGAATATTCTGAAACTTCTTATTCGATTTTCTCACTTGTTATGATTATTCTCATGAAAGAATCAAACAAGTATAACTTCAGTTAGAAAAAAGATATTTTCGTCCTGTAAAAAGTATTTTGAAGCTGATTTATTGTAGAATATGACTGAATAAAATGGAAAGAAACCGACATGTGATGGGTTTTGAGCCCCTGTGTCACAAACGTGTAAGAATGTTCTTTTGAACAAAACAATGTCCAGATTTAAAAAATAATAATTTTTAAAAGGTAGATCATCTAGTATTAACACAGAGAATCAGTTCACAGGCTAATCACGTAATGATATTTGAAAGAAAAGGAATGAAAATCTGTCATGTATCCAAGAGTTCAAAATTTTGGACTTTACATACATCTGAGCTTCAGATAAACAGTTCAACTCTGTTACCTGGTTTCTTTTGTCCTAGAACTTGATCCACTTCCAGCTTAATCTCTGCAAGAATTGTCTCAGATGACAAAATGTAAGCAACTGTCCAGAATGTAATCTACAACAGGTTAGGCCTTTGATATACTGCTCAGGTCTAGTAACTTACAAATCCCAAAATAAGCTCCATTTATCCTAGGCTTTGAAAAATTACATTAAAACCAAGTCTATATTTAAATAAACTCAAATAATCACAACCTCAATATGGGCTCAGCAATCTATGAATGGGCTTTCTTAAAGCACCGATACTGATTTAAGTTGGAGTTTATGTTGCTTAGTTTTAATTAACATTCATATCTGGACATTTGATTGACAGCAGTGTTGTGTATACTGAAGTACTTGACCAGCAAAAAGACTTACAGGAATGGCATTTGCAAGACTTGCCCACATCAACAGAAGTGCATAATTGGGAGCATGTTCAGAGTCAACAGTCGCTATCAGACTTTGAAGAACTGACTACAACAGAAAACAATGCAAATAGAATATTTCCAGAAATAAAAAAAAACTCTTTGTTGGTGTTCACTTCAGCAATCTTGTGTATGCATTGTTACATGTCTGTTGGCAATGCAATTGATAATCAGCAATCCCAGCTTTAATGGCCACAATCAATATGATTAGACACAGCGTACGACGTACACTAAGAAATTTGAACAAGAAGGCAAAATAATAATTGCATTGTATTGTATTTGGAAATTTGTAAAGTGCCTCTTCACAGCAGAAGCTATTCAGAGGCGCTCTCAGCATGGGAGCCCTGGGGGAAAAGAAATGCTTTCACGGAGCAGACAGGTAGGGAGGAGACCCAAGACAAAATCTTAGTTCGAATTGGGGAAGGCTATTCCAAGAGGAGGGATCCACAATATCGAACGCATGATGTTGGGCCATAGCTGTCCTTCCCGAGGTACAAAGAAGTCAAATCGATTGGCGCAGCACCACACAGTTTTTCGGCTCAATGTCTGTGGAGCCAACTGGCTGATGAATGCATCTACTGTGCCACTGTTTGGTTTATGATTTCTCCATCTACAAGCCTTGTGGCATGTTAACTTTTAGTTTGCAGAGCCATCAGTTTCTAAGAACTCTTCAACTGACTTTCACTACTCATCTATCAGTCTTGCATCGTTTAAACTCTTGCATCGTTTCAGCGTACTTAACTTTTCAAAGCCACATTGTTGTTTTACATTGTTCTTCTTAAGACTGACCTTAGCAAAAATATTGAAAATAAATTATTATACACTGTTTTCATAACAGTCAAGAAGCAATGTCACAGTAAATATATTTGTATGAATGTGTGCACATGTAGCATGTAGGCTACATGACAGACGGAGAGCAGGCAGAGAGCAGGTAGAGAGCAGGCAGACAGACTTGGCAGCTCTGAATGTGGGCGTCTCAAATAGTCTGTCTCTGAGTGAAAGCATTCCATCCGCTAATTGGTGCCACAGAAGTCAACCCTACAAAGACATAAACAGACAAAGGTAGCAATAGACAGAGACAGAGAGACAGATGAACAGAGGAAGCTACCTGAATGATGAATATGAGTGTAGGAAGGCAGTAGCCTAACAAAATATCTATTTCAAACATGGTCTTATTTACTCTTCATCTGACTTTCACTAATTGGTTTTTCTGGGTTTCATGAAACATCATGCAGCTGACAATTCGGTATTTAAGACATGTAAACGAAGATGAAATAAGCAATGGGATTAGTGTTGATGTGATTCTTCACTAAACGGCTTTATGTTGACAGAGCAGTTTAACCCCTTGGCCAGTCATTCATTGAATCGTGAGTGCAACAATTAACATCGACCATCCTTCCTACATGTACTACATGACACATGTTAATGCCACTATGCTACATCTGTCTGTGTCTCTATGTCTCTGTCTCTGTTGTTCCGCCTTTGTGGCAACCGGCCAGTTGGTAATCAATCAATGATCTGGTATTCAATAAAAACTAACTAGTCTAGTAAGAATTTGTAATATCATATCATATAACTCCGAGTACATTTGGTTTTTCACACTAGTAGATGGTCTGACTACATGTCTTTTAGAAAGCCCTGTTATCTTCTTCCTTTGAAAAACGGCCAAGGACCTTGCCCTCACCCTCTGAGTACACGCGTCGCTGTGGATTTGCTCAATCCACTAAACCCGATTTGCTCAATCCATTGCACTGGCATTCTAAGGATTTGCTTTAGTAATTTGCTGCTTACCACATTTTAATCCCCATTCTATAGTACCATTCTCGTATTATGCAAGGTATAACTAAAGGGACAACTTCTAAGCCAAACTATGCCGAGGCTCACACATGGAAACTGCGCCTAAGAATTAGGACAGGAAGAAAGATTTAAAATTAAGACAAGAACTGATACACTGACTGGCTATGCATGCACCCAAGCGCCCTGTAAGTTGTATTGAATTAATATTAGGAAGAAGTCCTCACTGGAGCTCTGAAAGTTGAGGGCAGTGCTCTCATTAGAATGACCAGGTGCTCGCATGCATGAGCCACACTAATGGTCATAGGCCTGATTAAGATAAGACAAAAGTGAATGACATCAACACCTTTCAAGTCAGCTGAACAGCCTCTGCTGGTGGAAGCAATATCTAAGGTGCTCCTAACCTGACAATACAAGACAATGATCGAACACAGACAGGAGAAGCTCATGCTGCACAAAGCATGGAACCCTGTTGCAGAATAAGAAGCCAACTATGGCAAAGCTTCCAAGTTGAATTAAGTAAATGGAGGATGGGAGAATAAAGAGATTATCCTGTTGTGTAGAGCAATGACATGTACAGCCAGATAAGGACAAACACTGAAGTACATAGCTCTCTAACGTAGGATGGACTACACCTGGCGAGGCAGTTACACATAATACTCAGCGTGTCTTCACATGGCAGCCAATGCAGTGCACCTCACATGTACTGTTAGACACATGACTAAACTTTAAAATCCAACAAATTAGAGGAGCTGAAGCTTTAAAATGGATTGAAGTTGATCAATTCAAACAAGGGGCAGGCCCACATAAATGGCATTATGGTAGTTCACTCTAGTGCATGTGATTGCATGCATCAGGGTGGCAGCAGCTCTTTGACATAGACAGAGTCCTATAGAGTGGATCTGATGCAGATGACAAAAGCAGATAAATATGTCAGCTTTAAAGGTTAAAATACTGAGCAATTACCAAGGGCAAACACTTTTGAAACAACATGTGGAAGACAGATTATGCTTTAAAAAACTTGAGCAGTAATGGCATTGTGGACAGACAAATATGACTTACAAGGGAAACTATTTCTCATAGCAGAGGTCCCTAATGTTTATTCATATCCAGAGTGCCTAATGCACTCAGAGCACATGGCTAACTTCACCGACTGGTATTCCTTGGGCAGATGGTTGAAAATGTGACATTTCTCGGGCATCAAACCTCTTGTCGAACCTCTTCAGCATGGATGGTAAAAGCAAATCCAAAGACTCTGCCTTGCCATGCATCACCATATCCAAGACTTCCCAGTTACAGATGGCACAATTAGGTAAATCTGCAGCTTGACGCTATCCAAATTGGAACCAGCCTATTACAGGTTGACTAATTTAAAATGCCAGTTGAGCTTCAGTGATATGTGTCTAAATATTATCTAAAAAAACATGAAAGTAGACTTCCAAAATAACACCACAACACAAACTATAGACATCTGACCAAATGAGAATTATCATGCAAATGCAGCAAATGATGAACTAATCTATCAGAATGAAAGAGTCATCTTGGACTTAGTCATTAATAATTATTTTTACCTGTTTGCCATCAGTAACTGGTAGCTTTTCTATGACACCTCGAAACTGCTGAAGAAGCCATGCTTTAGACCTTGCCCATCTCCTACAACAGCAAAGTTTACCTTAGCAACGAAGACAATGGTTTTGTATTGGTGCTCTAGCACCAATACAAAACCAGCTCACTTCAGTCTGCTGCCTACACAGCCACTCTATACTCCGTGCTGTCTTAACGCATGTGCACACTGGGCAGTCGCCAGGGATCCCACGATTCTAGGGGCCCCCAAATTAGAAAAACATCAATATTACAGACTGTGTGACCTCCATGTGCAGCAGAAGTGAAACTTCTTAGCTATGAGTGCAGGGATGGCAAACGGCTTTTAGGAATTTTGATGATGAATTGAATTTTATTGATTATCAGCAGCAATAGCATACATGTATGCTTCAAGTACACTTAGTACAATCACAAGTGACGATAATCATCATGATATCAATGTCACTCAAGGAACATGTACACAGTTCCACTATCCAAATAACTTGCTCTATAACTGCTCTATGATGGTGCTCTATTATTTATAGGTTTGTGTTGCTTAATCTTTGCTTTACAGTAGGCCCCTGCTTCATGTTTCTTTATATTTAAACATTCAATTAGTAGCAAAGTGAATGTTGAAAGTACCAATAAATCTACAGGTTTTATTTAAATTGACCGTTTAATTTTTTATCCCCATGGGTGGGCAGTGGCCCCTAGGCTTTATTGTGGGTTTGGTCTGGTTTTTGCTTATAAAAATTACCTGATAAAAAACTCTGGAAGTCTTGCACCATATTCAAATTCACCATCATAAGATATAAATTCTTGTTCAAGCTTCTTAAAAGTTTGCTGAAAATGACAACAAAACAGATACAATGTCACAATGTAGAGTTACCATAAGCTTTGCAAAAATAACAGCACAACCCAGATCCTGAAGCCATGGAATTCTAAAGTTAAACTAAACAAAGAAGCATCACGGAATATCTTCATGCTACCTGTGTGCTCAAAGTAGATATCTGAATTGGCACTGTGTTCATGCTCTGAGTGAATGAACTGTTTTTTTGTGATCGTACTCTAGCCTTTTATGTTGAGTCAGTATGAACCAGTTCAATTTTGGACTGCTTTATCTATAATCAAACTGAGCATTGGCAATTCTATAAAAAGCACTGAATATAGTATGGCACGTTAAACAAAAATCTCAGCAGAAGAACAAACTGAATTATGTGCATAATTGGTATCTTATGATAGTCAGTATGCCTCGCTTCAGTATGCTGAAGAAGAAGAAGAAGGCAATGCAAAAGCCAGACATTTAGAAACTAATCAACAGTTCTGGCAAATCAGGAACTTCACAAATGCTAATACAACAACTATAATTTTGTGGAATTGGTAGACTGACCTTTCATCAGTATGAGAGACAAAGAATGCACCAGATAAAGTATACCTCATCTTCCGTTGGTAGGACACCAGGTCCCATGATGTTATCCAGCACCGCAACATACATTACACTTCTTATCAGAGAATTTAGATCACCAGACCCTACAATGAATTTACAACAGTTTTATAATCAAAAACAAATAATTTAGAAAGAGGACTTTAGAATCTAGGTAAGAAATTATCCATCAATTACTTCAAATGATACATGAGGAACCAAGGCAACTGGAAACAAGATTAACATTTCAGCAATGAGCTTTACTCTAACAGTTCCACAAAGTTTCCTCAGTGAACAGTTTTATTTTTGTGCATAAGGTTCAAGTCCAGGTTTTCTATGCAAACTGAATAAATTTCTGTATATTTCTGCTGATAAAAATTGTTTTGACTGACTTTCAGTTCATAGATCCTTCAACGAAGAGACCGTACCTCTCTACTCCACAGTCATATAATATAAATCATTGTAAAAACCCAGAACACACTAGACATGACACATGTAAAACTAAAAACTTTAATTATAAAATTTACAAATCTCACAAGTCGTAGGTCACAGACTCTTAACAGGATCTGACCAACAGTACATCCTATGACGTTGATAAAAGTTTACGTTGCCCAGGTGTTGTCATGCTAGTCAACATACACCACAATCCCAAGCCCCTTTGAAGGCTTCCTCACCTTCTGCAGCACTAGGAGACCTCCTTTGGTATCTTGGGACTTCCACTTGGATGGATCTGTTCTTTCCTCTTTGCCCGCTCACAGGCAGAACTTATTTTGGGCACAAGTGTTCTGCCTGGTTCCCTATACTCTTCGGCTTTCCAGGTTTCTGTCTGAGCCCCTTCTTTATATACTTTATAATGCTGATCTGGGTAGAATCCTTTTAGGAAAAGGGGTTGCCTCGCTTCAGTATGCTGATGACACCCAGGCTTATGTCTATGGCGCGGCTGCTGCCCTGGTTGATCAGGTTGTTTATGCACCGTGGACTTTAGCTGCCTGGATATCTTCATCCCTCAAGCTAAGTTGTCCACTACTCAGCACAGAAGTTTTGCTATTGTTGGCCCTGTATTCTGGAATAGTCTTCCTTTTAAAATTATAAGTTTTTTCATTCATTCGAGGATTTGTATAGCGCCTCCTCAAGGAAACTACTCAGAGGCGCTCAAAAGTAAGCATATAATACATCAGTTTGTCATTTTCTTTGTTCCACAATTGCTTGAAGCCTGTTTTGTATGATCGTGTGGTCAGGGATGGTGAGGAGCACTGCTGATGAGTTTTCTTGAAGTGGTGCTATGTAAGTTTTCACGCATGCTATGTTATGAGTGGTTAGAGCAGTATCAACAGCTCTTTCCTTTCTGCACATCAAGTAAAGCAAACACGTAAAGCACTTACCCTTCTGTCCCCAGCGTAGCACTAATTGTGAATCAAATTTTGTAGATAGCGTTTTACAGAAATCCTCAAGATGACCTGCAGCCAGGCGACCTTTCAAAGTGTCATGGATCTTCGTGTGATAGTTTGCAAATGATTCTTTTGATATTGATGCTGAAAAGGAACAAAAACACTGTAATAGAATCGTGTTTATCTATAACTAACATTATACAATGGGTCGCTCAATGTCAAACCAATCCGTATGTCAACACTTTAACGATGAGAGTGTACTAAAATGTATGGAAAACTAATTCCTCTCGTCAATAAAGGGTTAAGACATTACCTAGTGAGCCATATACCTAAATCTTAGGCTGGTACAAAGGACTGGCTACTGTGCATGGCCAAGTAGAAGGCCAACAGTATAAGTGGTTTTACGTCAGTTGCTCAGTAACACAGTGAGCTAAGAAGAATTTGTGGAATTCAAAGAAGGTTTCAGTTGGACGTTCTGGAGAAGCAAAGCCATGACTGAAGTGGAGGAAATTGAAGTGGAAAAGCGCTTGACTTCTTTCAGTTTTAGTCTTTTAAGTATAGATATACATGTATGCATAAAGACGCTGATTTTCTTATGAAAGTACACACACTACATTGGGTTTGTTAATGTAGAGCTAAAGCATATACGTATGCATAGTAGTTGCATAAGCCACTCCAAGTTTTTACTGTTTGGATAATTTCTGTCTTAAATAAGATGTGCAGCTGTCAAACGTTAGTGGAAGGCAGAGGATCAGATGGAGGTGAAAAGTTCACAATGTTATGTCAACCAAAACACCAAGTCACTTAACCAAAAAATTATCATCACCAAAGAAGGTTAGGCCTGTGCTTTTGCTTGTCAAGAAACATAATGCATGCACCAGAGAACCTTCAGCCAATCAAAGCTAAGATTTATGGGAAATTTTCACGACTGTGCTGTTGGAAACAGTAGGATTATCAGTAAATATGGAAGCCATAATTTTCATACAATAACAAATTTCAAGGCCATATGAAAGCATTTGGTTGTAATTTTAACAAGCCTGGTTTTGGGGTTTTGCTCAAGACATCAGTGTGGATAAACACTAAGACAAACTATGTGATTCCAGTAACCATGAACAAAGTGCCAGGAAGCACCAGATTGCTAATATCGAGGAAACTCTTCTCGAATGTTTTAATCTGGTTGCCAATATCTCATCCTTATGTGAACTCTGTGCAACATTTTAGCAGCTAACCTACAACTCCCTACAATATTCACAGCCCAAGTATCTCTGTGAACTTTTCACCACCCAAGCAACCCGCTCCACTCGATCATCCTCCTACCTCAGTCTTTCTCAACCCCCAGTCATTACTCATCTCAGGTTCTCCAACTGAGCCATATCTAATACCTCATCATGACTCTGGAACGATATCCCTCTTGAATTCCTCAGATTCTTGGTTCCTCCATCGTCGTTACCACTCGCCCTCCATCATCCGCCTCAGGCTCCTCTATCTATCACACCCTGGGCTTTCCACTTAAAACTGAAGTCTCACCTTGTTAAGAATTCCTACCCTGACCCATCTGATCCTCTGCCTCCAATTCTTTGCACCCTAAGTGATACCTGCCTTAACAGCTGCTCTGCCTCCTCTCTGATTTGGATCCCCTGGAACCAGAATTGGACCTCCTTTTGACAAAGCTTTGGAAAACCCCTCTGAATTGACGCAGCGCTCGTGAAAAAGCTGGTGCCCTGCGCTTAGCTTTAGAGTGGCGCTTTAGAAGTTTGGAGTCAACGATTATGAACCGCTGTATTTTTTAGCAACTTTCCAAAACTTCCAGTTCAGGTTTGTAGTTGTCAATCATTTTTCAGACTGCTTACATTTGCAATTAAATATATGAACAATTTTTTCAACCATTGTCTTACTTTTTGACAGTCACTATACTCACCAAAAACGCATTTCCAGTATGATATGTGTTTTGAAAGTTTATGATGACTTTGACTTGTGAGGAGTCACCTAACTCTGACTTTGGATGACAAAATAGATGCGTTGCCAACTTCGCATGAATAGAAAATAGTGGATCCAAGACTAGTGTTTTTAAGCATTTAAAGGTACCACTCAAACCAACTGGCATCAAATCAATTGACATGAATATCCACTTATTTTGAACCTCGGAAATATTGAACTGCAGACAACAGTCCATTGAACTTTGATAGAATGAAGTTTTACTGTAAATACTAATTAAATGCGGACAATTGTTTTTCAATAAAGTCTTACAATTAGGGTAATATATTCTTTAGGTTAGACTATACAAGCTCAAACCATATGGTATATGTTAATTCTTGAGTATAAAGTGCAATGATTTTTTTTCCAAAGTTGTCCACAATTTCTCTTGATGAGTCTGCAAACTTGTTCTTACCTCCACTGGATGGGAACACCTGGTAACATGTCAAGGAAACTCCAAGGCGCCACGTAGCACACACTGTTTATGATGATAAATGTATTTTATACCAAAGCAGCAAAAAAAGGTGCAGTGTTGTTTACCTGTTTTGCTGACTGCACTTTGGACAGCCCCCTGAAAGTCGACAGAAGGAGATAAAAAGAAATGATCAAAATCCTCCAGTTCTGTCACAAAAGTCAGTCGTTCGCCAGCAACCTTCAGGGTGAAAACTGGTCCAAACTGCACAGAAGAATATAAAGACTTGTATGCAATCTAGAGGGATCACATCCACGAACTCTTGCTTGGTTCAATGACAACAGATACTAGAGATCTTCAACACTTTGACTATTGCATTCAAGTCAATGCTTAATTCAAGGACTGATTTAAGGCGCTCTTCTTATACATAATTGCCATGGGGAACGGACATTATCCCCCCGGACATTATCCCCCCGGACAAAAGCCCCCCCGGACAGAATCCCCCGATTTTAGCTAGGACATAATCCCCGGACAAAATCCCCCCTCTGAGTAATTAGCCTATTTCTACATTTAATTGATCAACCGTAATAGCCCTGTTGCCCTAGTGTCAGCTTGTTAATGTAGTAAAGACTTGTTAGTGTCATTCAGGTGTAAAAATAAGACTTGTTAGTCGCCAGCTAGTTCTTAACTTAAGGCTTGTTAATGTCAGGATTCGCAAGGTCAGTTGCCGAAAAAGCGGGTCAGGCACAATGCCATGCAGCTACACTTGTTAGCGTCACTTAGGTATGAAGTACCGGGGTATAGACTTTTTAACGAATGAATGGAACTTAACTGAATGAATCGAAGTTTGTAATGTGTAATGTAATTGACAAAACTTAATAGCCCTGTTGCTCTAGTGTCAGGTTGTTTGATCAGCTTAGGTATAAAGTATAGACTTGTTAACGAATTAAACGAACTGTAAATATATTCTACATATTAAACAAATTGAAATATAATCCGACTGATGCTGAGGTGATTAGCAATGGCTTAGTCCTTTTTGCCGTCATCACGCGTCATGATATATGTGTGAAATATAGGTTATTATTTCCTAGCCTGGGGGGATTATGTCCTACCCCGGGGGGATTATGTCCTACCCCGGGGGATTCTGTCCGGGGGCTAATGTCCGGGGGATAATTTCCGGGGGGATTCTGTCCGGGGGATAATGTCCTACGCTCAATTGCCATATACGTTACACGTTCAGATGTCTACCATGACTGCGTTTGTGTTCTAAAGTAATTTCCTAACTCTACTTTGGATTTCATGCATTTTTGGACGGATGCAGACACCTATCACCAATAGTTCTAGCGTAATAACACCATGGCCAAATATCCCTCAGCCATTAACCCCCAGTTAATATTTCCAAAGAAAAATAACCCAGTTTAAAATACCCAAACCAATAACTCCATGAGCAGTAACCCACACAAAAATAACCCCCAGGAAAGTAACTCCCCCTTTAAAAACTCCAACAAATAACTATAAGAAAAATAACTCCCCAGCCTAGACCTGCCCAGCCAAAAACCAAAAATTAACAAGTATGCGAACAAGGAAACTGATGAACACTTTATTTCTTGTAACATAAGTTTTTGGCTAAACTACACACCAAAGTAAGTTTACATAAGTGAGTTAATAAGAAATGTGTGCAATCCCGTGAAGATATTTGAGAAAATCTTGGTTATTGTAGCCGGTGATAATTTGCAGTGTTCAGCAATATGTAGTTATAATAATATTCGTGTTTACTAGCTGGTGATAATTTGCAGTGTTCAGCAATATGTAGTTATAATAATATTCGTGTTTACTAGCTGGTGATAATTTGCAGTGTTCAGCAATATGTAGTTATAATAATATTCATGTTTACTAGCCGGTGATAATTTGCAGTGTTCAGCAATATGTAGTTATAATAATATTCATGTTTACTAGCCGGTGATAATTTGCAGTGTTCAGCAATATGTAGTTATAATAATATTCATGTTTACTGACTGACAAACAGCAGTCAGTTACATTGAAACAATTGAAACTTGATAGTACAATTATCAAGATCTTAATTAACACATGTCTTGGCAGCAGGTAAGGCGCCCACTCATGTTACTGCTGCCCCTAGGGAGTGGAAGGCTGAGTCGACCTAGAGGGGCTTATGCGCATAGAACATACTACAAATAAACAACAGTGCAAACTTGTGCAAAACTTATATGAAACAACTTGTTTCATCTGCCTAATCAGCATCATATATTTAATTGCAGAAAGTTTTGCATCACCAATAACCTCATGGTTGACCTTAAGTAAACCATTACCTTGGGAGAACATTTGTGCACCATTGGATATTTGGGTACCCATGAGCTTGCAAGTAAATTCTTGGTCTTTTTGCAAACAAAATTTCTGGTATAAGTCTTACATTGGTCAGGTTTTCTGTGTTGGACAAATTCTGCACTTTCTGTCATGGACGACTCTCAGCAAACAACTCTTGCACAGGTTCAAAACTTGTCCTTTCTTGCCTAACAAAACCTCTCTCCTTGACACCATTCCTACATCTTTTCTAATGTCCTGTTTCCGACTATTACATCAATTATCAATTTCTCATTGCTTGGGGGATCCTTCCCATCTGCATTTCCTCATGTCATAATTCTGCTTAAGAAGCCTTCTCTCAACCACAATGACTTGTCAAATCACAAACCTATCTCAATTTTTATATCTAAAAGTCTTAAGGTAGTCATAAATCTTATGCAAATTCACCTATCCTCCAACACACCATTTCAGTCTGACCCCATATTATAATAATAATAGTAACAGAGATTTAAGTGCCATTATTTGTAGACAGTCGAAGATAAATCAATGCAATAATTCAGAAGCACTTGGAGTAGGGAGCTCAGTCCAGATAGGCCTGTGTGAAAAGTTCAGTCTTTAAGTTTTTCTTGAATGGTAGGAAGAAAGTACTAGAAATTCATGCATGTATGCATGATGTATGTATGTATACATAGTATACATAGTATGCATGTATGTATGTATGTATGTATGTATGCATGCATGCATGTATGTATGTATGTATGTATGTATGTATGTATGTATGTATGTATGTATGTATGTATGTATGTATGTATGTATGTATGTATGCATGTATGCATGCATGCATGCATGCATGCATGCATGCATGCATGCATGCATGCATGCATGTATGTATCTATTTTCCGGCGGATCCCCAGAATAGCGGACTCGCGGAATAGTGGTCCCCGGAATAGTGGGCCGGTACTGGACCAAGAGGAGTCCGCGAAGGATATGGCAGTGGTCCACGAGAGGGTTCTGAAAACTCATTAACACTGCATGGTTTTAGCATTAACAGCCTCTGTTTTTAAATTCATACACTACCTGTAGTACTTGGCAGGGGCGTAACTTTGGTCTAAAAAGTGAGGGGTACCAATTTCTTACATACACGAAGCAAGGCGGAGACTGCGGTCTCTGGGAAGGCACAATAACAAATTATTGATTGATGTTCAAAAAGTGGGGGTATGGTACCCCCAGTCCAAAAAAGTGGGGGTACGGGTACCCCTTGTATCCCCCACAAATTACGCTTATGGTACTTGGGTCCGTAAGCCATGCCTAGAAAAAAAGGGTTTCTGGTCCAAAAAGTTTGAAAACCACTGGCTACAGAATGCTGTAAAATGCATTATATTGTTACGTGACTAATAGCCATACCTGATTAGCTGAAAAGTCGGCGATCATGTACAATTGGGGTGCCTATGTAGGCCTACTATCTGGGTGGGTGTCTTTGCATCGTGAGGGTCGGTTAGGGTCAGAGTAAGCGTCGTGAGGGTCGGTTAGGGCTTAGGGTTAGGGCACCATGTGTAAATGAATACTCCAGGTGTACTTCAAATCAGCCAATCACATTGTGCCATTCCGACCACGTGTAAAAAATCGGTCCCCGGTTCTATAGTTATGCCTATTATCAGACGCTTGGCCAAACAAAATAAAACATATTTGGTACAAATCCTAGTAAAAGTTAGGTATTTGATCATATTGCATAGCTAGCAACCCTAACTATAATATACGAATCGAAGACAACCTTTACTCTGGCTTCCTCGATGAAATACAACGGCGCTTTCCCAAATTCGAATGCACATCCAATCCAAGGAATTCTCCAGGCTCCGACGTAGCATGGAGGCCAGAATCTCTTCTGTTTACGATCTTCGTCATGTCGACAGTACCTCCAAAGAACGACAGCAGCAAATACTGGAGCCAACAAGTAGATGGCAGTATATTGCCACTCCGTCACATCAATTGACATCGACATCTTGCCCAACAGCACTTACGTCCCCTCATAGCCGCTCATAGCTGTCTACTGGCGATAACAGATAGCTCTGGTCGCCTGCTGTGTTTATGAGATATTTTTAGCTCAGTCAATCACGCGTCTTGAGAACTCCACCAATCGCAGAAGAGAATTAATTTTTCATTCCAGTGGCGAGTAGGCTAACTGTTAACGTTTAACTTGTTCAATAAATCAATAAATCAATAAATCAATAAATCAATAAATCAATAAATCAATAAATCAATAAATCAATAAATCAATCAATCAGTCAGTCAGTCAGTCAGTCAGTCAGTCAATCAATCAATCAATCAATCAAATTCGTTTATTCATACATTAAGTTGACACATAGGCTAGGCCTACGCAACTTAGACAAACTAGACAATGGAAGTCATGCAGTTATAGGGCCAAGCATAGGCGTAGACTCTGGGGAGCAGCCGGGGCACGTGCCCCCCAATAATTGAGGAGCCGGGGCAATGCCCCCCCCCAATAATCAAGACGAAAATCTAAAAAAATATGAAGATATATTTAATTTAACGAAAAAAATTTTCGAGACCAATCGCTAAAAAGTTCATGACAGTGTGAGTGTGAGGATGAATCGGTAAAAAAAAGTGTTCATGATAGTGTTTAGTGTCTGTTAGGAGCTCCTAAAAGAAAGAAAAGAGGCGAATGACTAAAAAAAGTCATCAACTTTTTTTGAAAGATGAAATTCGGGAAAAGATTTTCGAAATTCAGAAATTTTTCGGGAAAATGCCCCCCCAATATTTTGTAGAAGTTTACGCCAGTGGGGCCAAGAGCACAGGGTTTTATATACATGAAATAATCGAAATTGTCAGTAAACATTCTTATAGGGCCTAAAGGATGCGTGAAATGTAGGCCTAGTTGCGGTCATCTTTGTGCGGCGGGAGAAGTTATGAGTTATAGAACGAAGATTATGACCACCGGTGCTACGAGGAGGGGGTCAGGCCTTCTTCAAATACTATTCCTTAATGCTTGTTACGAGATCTAATCCGTTTCCATTATTTTGTAGACCAGAGTAATGTTTATGTTCTTCGACAGATCATATGGCTTTAGATATAGATAGGCCTATAACTATGTAAAATCAGACATTATGAAACTGTTTATAATACAGTGTCGATTTTTTCTACAGATATTGTGTTATTGTACTACTTTTCGCCACTGTATGTAATAAAAGATTACTTACTTAGGCCTACTTACTTACTGCAGCGCCGCTCTGCAGCCGCTCTGGCGACTATAGCACAGTATAAATAATTATACTGTGACTATAGGCCTAGCAAGTGATGGGGTGTCGAGACGGTATACAGTTTTGGTCTCGAGACCGGGAAAGTGCGGTCTTGTGTAGGATTCGCATAAAATGCGGTATTAGCCGTGGCATATAAACGCTTAATTATTACGCCACTGATCGATTTGATTTTATTACTCTAACTAGGGGGTGGGGTGGGTGGGACCGAGGAGGCCGGAGGGAGGAGAGGGGAACATAATTCGCGACCATAATATATATGCTGTGCATGGGTGTTGGGGTGTGCGCGCGCGTGGTGCGTGTACATAATTACAGTCTTGTTGTCAAGACCTTAAACCTCAAGACCAAGACCAAGACCAAGACCTTGAACCTCAAGACCAAGACCAAGACCTTGAACCTCGAGACAAGACCAAGACCAAGACCTTGAACCTCAAGACCAAGACCAAGACCAAGACCCAAAAAATCGAAATCAGGTCAAGACTTCTAAAAATTGTTAAGTCGGAATAGCCTATTCGCTATTTTAATGAAAACATGAGTCTTTTATTTTATTCATGCAAGTTAACTTTAAATGCAAATTGCAGAGAAATCCGAATTTGTATTCAAAAGTCCTTCATGCAAACTCTTATACCAAATGCCTTTTGTATTTTATAAAAACCAATTCGCTCAGAATTTTCTGACCTAGACGTGTCTGGTGGGCCTAATAAAAATTCCGCCATGTGAAAAAATACGTTCTACAGGTGCCGAAGTCGCTGACACACACAGAGTAGGGCCTAGCTTTTCAAGCACTGGATGTAAATGTACAGATATATTGAGTCCTTTTGAAATCTTCCCATGGTTTATCATACCGTCTGATACCTGTTGCTGCTGCCAACATACCTTGTATCCATTCATAGATATTGGTCGTATGATGCAAGCAGCTAGGCTTGATACAGAATTCTTGAGTTCTGTTAAATGACTGTTCATATTAACAGCCGGTCTTGGTCTTGGTCTTGCGAGACCAAGACCAAGACTTTGAACCTCAAGACCAAGACCAAGACCAGGACCTTGAACCTCAAGACCAAGACCAAGACCAAGACCTTGAACCTCAAGACCAAGACCAAGACTTTTAAAAACGAACTCGAGTGCACTCGAGACCAAGACCTTGGTCTCGAGGACAACAAGACTGCATAATTATAGTCTCCTCCTCTTCAAGAATCGATACCCCACTCATCTTCTCTTCATCTGATGGTGATCTCTTTAACAACATTCTTAAAACCTTAGAGAAAAACCATGACCTTCAAAACCATGACCTTCTACATCCCGTTCTAAAGACCGGGTATGATTTACGCCCACTTTCTCATAATCTGGTTCTCCCTAGATTTGACTCCCTTACCCGACGAAGTTTCCTGGGTAGGATGCTGTACATCCTACTAACTCACCAAAACTTCACCACTTGTTAGGCCTATATCTTCACAGGTCTTTCACTCAAAACTGAAAACACTGCTCTTTCACAAATCCTATCCCGATTCCTCCTCCTCCTCTGTCTACCCCCTCGCCGTCTAAACCCTAAACACCACCCACCTTAGCCGTCTTCCTGACTGACTCCTTTGGATCTTGACCTGGAATCGATTCGACCCCCCCGCCTATCGATTTAGATTTGTCCAGGGGCGTAGCTATCATATGTGTGCAAGGGGTGCAAGGCACGGAAAATTCTGCAGCAAGCTGTCAACATTAATTCGGTGCATGCAACAAGGATATACGTGTTCAGTAGGACTTTCCAGGGAAAAGTACAGTGACGTCACAGAACGTTCTGGAATCCGGGAGAACTCTATATAAGATAGACCTGATGTACATTAAGGGCCTTTTGACGAAGATTTGTAAACGTTGAAACATTGATCGTATAACGTTCAATCGAGACCAGCCAACCTGTGTGCTGTCTACGATTGTGATATTTGATAGACGAGTTGACTTACTCTACACTTAATCGACTTTATTTTTAAATAAAGATCTTTTAATAGTTCCTTCGTTGGTTCGTCGTTGCGATCGAAGGAGTCGACCGCGACATTATTGGTGTCAGAAGTGGGATCATCGGTGTTGGATCCGGTGAAGAAGACGCGAGCCGGCGGAGGAAGGAGTCAACCCGGAGGATCAAGAGACGGTCTGTTCCAGACAGCGAGCGGATCGAGACGCCTTTCTACCGTGGGAGACGGGTGAATCGGCATACGACAGTCGGACGGACGAAGTGCGTCGTTCGGCTGAGACAGCAGAAGACAGCAGTCAACATACGGGTAAGATCCTAGGTGTTGTCGTGGCTGAGAAGGAGAAAAGAGAGTGGAGTTGCAGCCGAGGGGGAGGCAGCCATTATTTCTCTTTCAATATCTGCTGATTATTTCTTTGAAATTTGATCCATTGTTGTGATCGAGGCCAGACTTGCGTGAGCTTGTATAGTTTTTGCGTACTTGGCGAGTGTACTTCTTTGGATACTGCATAGTTGCACTTTGGGTTGTGGAATTTTCCTTTTGTGTGGCGGGTTTGCCGCGTGGTGTCTGTTTTTTTTGTGGATTGTTGTTGACTGACTGTTTGTAAAAATGGAAGCGTTGACAACAGAGATGCAAGCGAATATTCGCAAAATGTCGTCTGAGCGCCTTAGGATGTATCTTATGAAGGCAGGAAGGGACGAAGATGATGTTCTGTCATGGGATCGAAATCAATTAATGGAAGAATGGGCCATGGAGATTGGAAAAGAGGAAGAGGAATTTAAGGGTAGTCCAATATCTCCAACAGGAGTGGATTACGAGCTGCAGAAGCGCCGTCTGGAGTTCGAAATCCGTAAATATGAAGAACAAAGGGAGGAACGGAAGGAGAAGGAAGAAAGAGAGAGGGAGGAACGGAAGGAGAAGGAAGAAAGGGAGGAAAAGAGGAGAGAGGAAGAAAAGAAGGAACGGAAAGAGAAAGAAGAAAGAGAAAAGAAGGAACGGAAAGAGAAAGAAGAAAGGGAGAGGAAGGAAAAGCAGGAAGAACGAAATGTTAGAGATTCTTTAGCAAGTCGTACTAAGCGTTATAGTGATGCCCTTAAGAATATTCTTTGGAAATTTCCTTCCGACCCTATAGAAATTCCAGGTTTCTTTGATCACTTGGATGGTTTGTTTAATGTGTATGAGGTGGATGAAGATGTTAGAGCAAAATTATTGCTAGCCATTTTAAGTGAAAGAGCTAAGGCATTAACCATGCGCCTTACTGAGGCACAGCTCCATGACTACAAATTCCTGAAGGAGTTTTTGCTAAGGGAGTTTAAGATAAGCCCTTCAAATCTTAGAGCCCGATTTTGGTCGTTGCACAAAGCATCGGACGAATCATTTACGATCTATTCATCCAAATTGCGTGTGGCTCTTATGTATTATTTGAAAAGTAGAAAGATAACTGATGAGTTTGATAAACTTGTAAGTTTATTGGTTGCGGATCGGCTTAAGGAGTCCTTGTCGAAGGCTTGTTTAGATTATATCTTGGCCCAAGAAAAAGAGGAGTGGTTGAGCTGTGAAGACATAGCTAATGCGGCTGACATTTATGTAGCGTCGCATGATGGTGGGAATGACTTAGTATGCCGTAGTCATCCGACACCGAAGTATAACAATTGGACGAGAGGTCAACCACATGTTCAAGTCAATAACCAGACAGCTCAACCCAAGTCTCCCAAACCGGAAATAAGGGGTGAAGCCAAGATAGGTGCGAGGGTGTCTCAGGAGGAGGCCAAGGTAAAGGGTCTCTGTTTCCTATGTCATCAGAAGGGTCATAGGGCAAGGGAGTGCCAGACCAAACCAAGTTCTAAAAAGGTGAGTACTTGTATATCTGGGAACCCAACTGAAGAAGTGACCGACTTATTTGTTGAGAAGGTCAACGTGTTGCATGAGATACCTGAACAGGTAAAGCAAGGGAATTTATTGGATAATTCTAAACCAATAGGGTTGGAAACTGCTGTAAGGGTATATGAGAATAGTACTGATGGATTACACGAGAGGTCGTATATCAATGTACAGATTGAAGATCTCCCTTCTCAGCCAGCATTATCTGATTCAGGAGCAGAAATTTGTTGTATTGATAAGAAATTAATTGAGTCACTAAACTTACCCGTGATTAAACGGATTAATATAATTGGTTTTCAGGGAGAAGGATGTAAGGCAGATGTAGTATACCTACAAATGAAATTAGCTAATTCAATGGAAGGAACGACAAACATTGCGCCATCTTTGTGCGTCATGTTCGCTGCAGTCCCTGAACTAAATGAACGGGTTATTCTGACACCCCATGTTGTGGACCTATTAAGGGATAGTTCGCAATATGTAGTGATGGTAGCTGGCGTAGATCGATGTGTACAAATAAATAAAGGGGCAGAAGAAGATAACTTAGGAGTTAATATCGAGAAAAGTAACAGCAACGAATCCTTGCCGTCAGAAGTGAATGAATATTCTCAGGAGCAACTAGTTGATGATTCAGATAATTTTCTTGATGTTGAGTCAACAGAGTTCAAGTCTGATGAGGGAGTAGCGAATAATGATACTTTATTGCGTGAGCAACAGAATTGTCACAATCTTATATCTTGCTGGCAACAAGCGAGACAGAATAAAAATAATTTCTTTATAGATAATAACCTCCTGTACCACAAAGGGGAAATTATGGGACATAAGGTTAATCAATTATGTTTACCGGAAGATAGAATCGAGGTTGTCTTGCGAGTAGCACACGATGCCCCATGTGCTGGGCACATGGCTTTTAAGGCAACGAGAGCCAGGATCAAATTAAACTTTTGGTTTCCAAGAATGGATGAGAGGATTCGCGAATATTGTGCGTCTTGTCAAATTTGTCAACTAAGAACTCCAGTTAAAGTGGCAGATCGAGTCCCGATCACTCCTATTCCGAGGGCGGATGAACTCTGTTTTAACCATCTAAATATGGATTGTATTGGCCCTATGGTAGTGACTGGAGAATCCAACAAATCGAAACCCCAGTACAATTATGCTTTGGTTCTGGTGGACAAATTTTCTCGTTGGCCGATGGCGTATCCTCTTAGATCGCTGAATGCAAAGGGAGTTTGTGAAGCTCTGTTGCAAGTTTTTACAACTTTTTCTATTCCAAGGATCATCAGTTCTGATTGTGGTACCAACTTTACCAGTCGTTTGACGAAAGAATTCTTGCGGCGAATGGGTTGTAGTCCCAGATTTAATACCCCTGGACATCCTGAGGCAGCTGGATTGGTTGAAAGATGCAACCAAAGCTTGAAAACCATGATCTTTAAGCTTGCTCAATCTGATCCTCGTGGATGGCACCAATTGTTACCGTTTGTTCTGTGGAGCCTTAGAGAAAAACCTTCAGGCACGACTCATATTTCGCCATTCACTATGGTTTATGGAACTCTTCCTCGGGGTCCACTTAGTGTGTTGAAGGAATCGTGGGCTGGCGAACGAAAAGTACCTCTTAACTTAGGTAAATCACCCGAAGAGTATCTCCAATCACTGAAGGAAAACCTCGAATTCGCGAAAGTTTATGCAGATTACTATAGTGATATAGAAACAAAGCGGTATGCAGATTATTATAACTTGCGTGGTACTGACAGAAAATACGAAGTTGGAGATAAAGTAGCAGTATTAGCACCAGATTTTGGTAGTTCTAAATTTTATAGTCGATGGCAAGGACCTGCTACCGTAGTCAAGGTTAAATCCCCATATTCTTATATAGTAGAAATAGAGGGAAAACAAAGACATTTACACGCAAATAAGATCAAGCGATACCATGAACGACTCGAACAAGCGATGATCAATAGCTGTTCAGTAATTGTTGATCAAGATGAAGAATTTGGTATAGTAGAGGTTGTAGATCAGGAAGAACGTGATCAAATAAGCCCGAGTAAGCGAATTGATCCTCTGATTATAGCGCATCTTTCGCAAGAGGAACAGAAGCAACTTTTTGAAGTTTTGGATCGGCACTCGGCAGTATTCGTGGATAAACCTGGGTATTGTCCAGTATTAGAACATGAAATTAAGATAACTCATGATTTCACTCCTAAGCGTTTAAGGGCATATAAAGTACCTGAGCTACTTAAACCTGAAGTACAACGCCAGATAGAAGAAATGTTGGCATTAGACATCATTCGACCATCGAAAAGTGAAATGGCCAGTCCGGTAGTTTGCGTTTTAAAGGGACCCAAAGGTCAAAATGGCGTTCGATTGGCAATTGATTATCGCCATGTTAACAAATATTCTCTAGGTGATTGTTACCCGACCCCAGACATTGCTGACATCTTACAAAAGGTGGGACGGGCAAAGTTTATTAGTGTTTTCGACGCGAAATCGGGGTATTGGCAAATTCCAGTTCGGAAAGAACATCGATGGCTTACGGCATTCGTATGTGATGCAGGACTTTTTGAGTTCACAAGAATGCCGTTTGGACTCAAGTCCGCTAGCAATACCTTTATTCGTGCTATGACCCAAGTTTTACATCCAGTGCGAAGTTTTACCGAACCATTCGTCGATGATATGGCAGTGGTTTCAATGAATTGGAATGACCATTTAGAACATCTAGAGAAATTCTTGCAAACTATTGAGGAAGCAGGACTCACTTTGAATTTAAGAAAATGTAATTTTGCACAAAACAAAATAAAGTTTGTTGGCCATATAGTAGGGTCAGGTTGTATTGAACCTGATCCAGGTAAGATCGCTACGATCAATGATATCCATCCTCCAACAACAAAGAAAGAAGTTAGAAAGGTTATGGGTTTTTTCAGTTACTTTCGAAATTTTATACCTGCTTTAGCTGAAAAAGCACGGATAATAACTGATTTGACACGAGATAACATACCTACGAAGGTGCCTTGGGAGCAAAAGCATCAAGAAGCACTAGATAAGTTAAAGGATGATCTCAGTAAAGCTACACAGTTGCATACCATTGATTTCACTAAGGAATTTGGTTTAAGTGTTGACGCAAGTGCCGCCGCGGTCGGGTGTTGCTTGTTTCAGTGGACCGAAGAAGGTCAAGAAAAACCAATTGCTTTTGCTAGCCTTAAACTTACAGATACACAGATGCATTGGTCTACAATTGAGAGAGAGGCTTTCGCAGTAATTTGGGCACTTAAACGATTCAAGTCATGGATATTCTTATCAAAGATAATCATTTATTCAGATCATAATCCTTTGTCTTATCTCACAGATGCAAGCCCTAAGAGTGCGAAACTGACTCGTTGGGCGTTAGCATTGCAAGAGTTTAACGTGGACTTTCGATATCGTCCTGGACGTCAGAACACGGTGGCTGATTTCCTCTCTCGGTTGTGACTCGGATGGTGAAGGGGGGAAATGGCCCGACACACAAGGATCGAGCCCGCAAATTGTGTGGATAAGTTGACTAACTGATGTGTTTTGTTTTGGTTGTATATGCTGTGTCGAGATGGAGTCTGGAGGCCTGGCTTGATCGTGATGACCCGTTCGGGATGGTGCTGAAGACGTGTCATCATCTGAGGGCGGAGGGAATGTCGTGGTCTACGCGGGTGCATGCATCAAGGGAAGAAAACCGACGCGTCAACAAGCTTGTTTACAACGCACGGAAAATTCTGCAGCAAGCTGTCAACATTAATTCGGTGCATGCAACAAGGATATACGTGTTCAGTAGGACTTTCCAGGGAAAAGTACAGTGACGTCACAGAACGTTCTGGAATCCGGGAGAACTCTATATAAGATAGACCTGATGTACATTAAGGGCCTTTTGACGAAGATTTGTAAACGTTGAAACATTGATCGTATAACGTTCAATCGAGACCAGCCAACCTGTGTGCTGTCTACGATTGTGATATTTGATAGACGAGTTGACTTACTCTACACTTAATCGACTTTATTTTTAAATAAAGATCTTTTAATAGTTCCTTCGTTGGTTCGTCGTTGCGATCGAAGGAGTCGACCGCGACATAGGGTTATAAGTGAATAAGTATGCAACGTACGTGACACATGTTAAATTCGATTGAGAAATAACTGAAATTATAACACTGATTTTATCCGTCTCATTCTTACAGCATTCATGTTTCTTCTGTCAGTGAGTTTTATTGCATGCTTAAATATATAGGCCTATGGCATTGTTTAGTTTTTGTAGGCCGTACACAAACAGCAGTAGTACTCATGGGCGTCCGCAGGAATTTTTGTAGGGGTGCAAAATGACGTTTTTGCATTGAATAGCTATTCATGAACACAGAACACGTGACAACTTAGAGAATATATGATGGTCAAGAACTTTACCTAAAATTTATAATCAATGGCGCCGGCACGCATTTGAGTCTAATTTTTGGCTAAACAGTAAACAATGAAATATTATTAACACTAATGAGAACCTCTAAGTGTAAATATATGAATTTAAATGTGTGAAATAATAATAGTAGGCCTACAGTGAAGTTAGTGAACGGAAAAACTAACTTTGGTTATTGATGGTTGATTTAAGCTTATCTGTAGGCCTATAATAACGAAATACTGTAAACAAAATTTGATGACTGTGACCTAAGACCTTGATTTAGGCATTAGGCCTAGGTGGCGGATGACATAAGCATGAGTCCACAACAATATTGTTAAGAACGCAAGGCTACAGGCCTTATAGGGCCAAACAGGGGCCCATACGAACCCCTGCACCCGGGCCCATGAAAAGCTAGCTACGCCCCTGGATTTGTCTAAGCGTCTGTGAATAAGCTGGTTCCCGCGACTTCGCTTTTTTGGGCGCTGTAGAAATCCGGAGATTACGATTACGATTACGATTAGGCTCTGTTGCTATTAGTAGGCCTTGATTGGCGCCGTATGATGGCTGCCGCTTAAACAGTTATATTCGACTCCTGTAAAACTGTTATCATGTGCTTCTACTGTAGGGCCTATATATGTATGTAAGGCGCCCTGTGTGGCTGCCGTTTCTACTATATGTATGTTCACTGTACAGCGCAGTGCGTTTGCAGGCGCTTAATTATAGATTATTATTATTATTATTATTATTATTATTATTATTATTATTATTATTGTTATTATTATTATTATTATTTTTTTTTTTTTGCCCCGGGGTATCAAGGATCCCCCAGGTAGATAAAAAATTGTCCGGAGACATATAAAAGGAAAAAAAATTATTCCTGGAACGGCCGCGCGAGTTTTTGCTGTGATATTGTTAAGCAACCTAAGAGAGCGACTGCGTTAAAGCGTTGAATAATAATTGATAAGCTTTGAAACAGGAAGCTTGTTTCCCTGTTGTCTCCGGAGATGTTGGTCAGATCGATGCCTGCCTATATCTGCAATCAACGACAGGCCTTCGTGGTTCATTGGTCCTAAAGTTTCAATTGCCACCGGAATGAAAATATGTGTGGGCTGAAGGTTGCTGTACTTCAAGACTTTCCTTCTTGCCGCTATCTCAGCCGCTGCGCCTGCCATGCTCGCCGTATCTTGGATGTATGAAGCCGCCAGAGTGTCGGCCACAGTGGCGTCCCAGACAAGGCTTTTACCTGCCCTCCATGGAATGAGCGTCTGGCCGTCGGGTCTCTTCCCATCGGTTCTAGATAGGCCTGGCGGTTCTTTCATTGATGGAAAGCCGGCTTTCGTCAAGTTTCGGCATATTAGATCGTTAATGTAGCCATGTCTAGCGATTCGGCCAAATCCAGATGGGCAGGAAAGGCCATGTGTGCCCCTCGCTGTAACCATGGCTCCGCACTGGCAATTGTGTGGCTCGCATAATGCAGAACCCAGTCTGAGGCCCACAGCGACTCTCATGGCTTCATCGTCAAGTCCGAGGTTGCAGGCTGCCAACGGCAGGGCCAGGAGCCAGTCTCCAGTGTGCGGCGCCTGCATCGCCCTGAGACGTGCCCGATCGGCTTCATCCACTGCGGTGTCAAACAGCTTTGTTCTGACGGCCTCAAGGAGTGGCCTGTCCCAATGTGATTGCCTGTGAGGTACGATCGGTGAAGTGTCGATGAACCCAATTTATTATTATTATTATTATTATTATTATTATTATTATTATTATTATTATTATTATTATTATTATTATTATTATTATTATTATTATTATTATTATTATTATTATTATTATTATTTCATTTATGATCTGACGTTATTATTACTGTTCTATTTTCTTTCCTCTTTGTGTAATAGGCCTATTGTATGTAAAGCGCGCGCTGTTCATTTGCTAGAATATACTTACTTACCTACTTACCTAAGATTCTCAACCTGAACGACATAAATTATCCACCTCAGCAGCTCCTTTGATTTTCCCATCGATATCAAATAGATATCGATGGGACTCCCTGGCAACCAGACTTGGAGGTTTTTTGATTACCCTGTGGACTCTGACTCGGTGCAGCGCTTATGAATAAGCCCTGCGCTTAGGTTTCAACTGGGACTAATATTGCTGAATGTTAGTCCCAGGTTTCAAGTGAAACTTTAGAAATTTGGAGATTACAATTACGATTACGATAAAATAATTTCTTATTTAATGATAAGAAGGATATATCGAACAAGAGCTAAATTTGCGTATTTCTTGAGTTGCATAGGCCTCATCAAAGATGTTATTAATAACATCTAATAACATCTTTGGGCCTCATATTGGGTTGTGCTATATCTGCAGCAGCGTTACCACTCCTTGGGATTTTTCACAAGATCTTGGGGTTTTTAATCTGAACTTGGGAAATGGGGTTTTTTCCTGGAGATCTTGGGTTTTTTACTTGGTTTTTTTCTTGTTTTATTGAAACCCTATTTTTCATTACTTTAATCAATTTCTGCAACGGTCTGGATGATTAAGGTCAATAAATAAATGGCGCAATATGTGTGCAAGCATGTTATACTAATCTATTGCTATATTTAACATATAACTCTAAACACTAAATTTCCTATTCTACTCTACTGCTATATTTAGAAAATACAGCTCTAACGACTAAAGGAAACTGCAGACTCAGACTGTACTTTTTCGGAAGTTTTCCCGAAGTAATCAGCTCTTGCACTTTTTTTAAAACTTAAGATGTAATATTTTGAGTTTCATTATGGGCGTCCTTTTTTTAGCGGGGGGCGAAATATTTAGGGGGCAAATTTTGGGAGGGAGGAAAAATGACGTTTGTGCATAGAAACAAAATTTGCATATAAATAAATTTAAAACTAAATAATGATCTAGAAACTGTACCTAAATAGTGAAATGTTTTTTCGCATTGAAATTCGTGTTGGGACTGCTGTAATAATCACAAAAATCAAAAAAGATTTTATTTTTGTAAAATATTTGCAAAACCCATGAGTTTCATAGTCTTTTATCTTTATTCTTGTTTAAAAAAATAAAAATGTGCGATAGAAGTAATAATTCACGTGATTCGGACTCTGATGAAAATAAAAACATGCATAGGGGCCTATACATTTTTAAAATTTGCTTTGAATATTTATTAATAACTTTTAGCATTTAATGATTACCCATAAAATTGTAAAAATGAAAGATAAAACAACATTTTTATTACAGGAATTAGTACAAATGCATTTTATTATCATATTTTATCTTATAATGCGTTTATTAATTTAAAAAGTCTGCAGAAAAACCACCTTGGGTTTTCTTGGGTTTTTTCAATGTCCTAACTTGGGTTTTAAATTATTTATGAGTGGTAACACTGATCTGCATTCTTTGGTTTTTGATGAAAGATATATAGCATAAGTGATCTGTAGTCTTTGTTAAAAATGGCTGCATTTACCAAGCAAATGCAACAAATGCCACAACAAGCGCCGCTGCTCGCCTTTGGAATGGCCGAAGAGCGAGCGGCTAGGTCGGTTTTTGGTGAGTTTAAGCGTTGTGTTTTTAGTTCCGTTTTTACTTATTTAGGTCTTCTGTGTAATAGTTTGATTTGAACCAGTGTTCTTGATATAGCGCCGGTCTTGTCTTGTGGTTTACATCGCTAAATTATTTCCATAGAATTTTAACATGTACTGCAAGCACGTAGCAACTGGTTTCATTTTCACTGTGCAGCACAAGTATGTTCTCAGACTTAGTGTAATCAGATCTGTTAAGGTAACATTCGTTTAGTTGCTGTTTACATGCCTCTATAGATACTCCTCAGATGCATGTTCTGAGGATTAAAAGACGTGACTGATTTGGTTTGGCCTTCTGGAAACCGGACTCGGACCTTTTTTGGACTACTCTCTGGAAACCCCTCTGATCTGACTTAGCGCTCGTGAATAGGCTGGTGTCCTGCGCTTTGTCTTTGAGTGGTGCTTTAGAAGTTTGGAGATTACGATACGATAAAGATGATGGTTTGCTGTATCAAACAACAGAACACCAATTTTACGGGCAACCCAGTTAGCTACATTGGTAAGAGCATAGGGTACGACCCATACTCCTCTGTGTAAGGCAGCATATGGATCGTGGCTTGCTCCTGAAGAGATTTGAAGCTCGAGCTAGGGGGTGAACCCGAATCCTCGAAAATGCTGAAAATACACAAAAGCCCGATTTCCCCAAAACAGTTTTATAGAAAGCAGCAGAACTCCCGAAAACTATTCAAAGTTAACTTGTAAACTCTTATACGTGACTTAGACCTAGCATGGCGTTGACGTATCTCGATATACTGCTTGTTCACGTGTTTATTTGTAGTTTTACTTTAAAATCGATTTTGGGGATACGGCCGAAATTCGTTTGGGGGAATCGGATTCGGGCCGCACCCCGAGCTAGCACGGTCCGTACACAGGGACCTTAAATGGCATGAGGCCTTTTCAAACAGGCATTGGTGGTGAAGGATCTCACAGATCAGTTCATTGAAGAATGAGCAGGATCAAGGCCATACGGTCGCTATATAAAAAACGTTACATTTAACCTGTCCTTTCTGATATACTTACCCAGAGGATGGTCACACGTCCAAGTACTGTCTATACACAACACTGCTTAAATTCACTGCTCTTGTCAGTATTATATCCGCAGTGCCTAAACACTGCCCACGATGTCAAGCAGGCCATCAACGTAGAAAATTCAATTTAATTTTTTTGTGATTTGCAGTTGGAAACATACCTTATGAAGCAACTGAAGAACAACTGAAAGAAATTTTCAATCAAGCTGGTCCAGTTGTTAGCTTTAGGTAATTATTATGTAAATTATGTGTTTATCTGTTGGCATTTGTTTTGTGTTCTTTCTGGTTATATAAATTTTCTCCAGGCCAACATTTCAATTACCTCCAGGCTTTGACTTTCTTAGATTCCATGTCTCTGAAGCATAAGGACTACACTGATTATGAGGCTTTTCACTATTCCTTTATAGTTATATCCAGATTTTGCTTAATTTGTCTTTGAAGCTTTCCTTGTAATACAATGATGTGCTGCTTTTAGTTTGATGTGCATTTATGTGAGGTAACAAAGCTGTTTGACTTATTCCTGCTCTTGACCCTTGACAGCCATCTCTTTGAAGTCTGCTTGCTCTAATTACTTCTGTTTCATTATGTTGATCTTTATAGTTACTACTTATGTAACTTGTTCAATTAGTTTGATCTTTTGTTGTAGTCCACTAATGTGTGGTTCAAAGCATCCATTATTCTCAGCTGTCAAACATTTTTGTTTGCTGTCACAGACTCATTATTTCTATATCTTGTAGCGTATAACTGATTTTGATTCAACATCTAACACTCACTAGCCTCAGCTACCAATGTTCATGTGTAGCTGCTGACCAAATATACCGTGACCAAAAGCTCTTGCTTATACTTGAGCATATATAATTTAGTTTAAGAGTTGATCAAGAATTTGTTAAACTTTAAGGCAAAGTGTAATTGACTCTCTTGCATGCTAGCTTTTGTGAAATGATAGACAGACGTTTCCAGCATGAGTGGGTTTTTAGTATCACTTACTGTAACTAATCTAAAAGTTATAAAGCACCACTCAGGAGGTCATTAGCGCTCCTGACTAGTGATGTGGCTTTTCCAGAAAAATATTTTGCGGGAAATTTTCCGGAAATTTTCTGGAAATTTTCCGTAGATCCGGAAAAATACATTTGACTCATAATGTCCAATTTTCCGCATAAGAAATTTACGCATTATTATTATTTCCGCATGTTTATTATAAGACAACACTAGAAAATGTCTGTTTTTTAAGTTATTTTATTTACAGTATTTCTGTCAATGCAGGCAACATTCACCTTGAAAGAATTAAAATAAACATTAAACCCTACATTAGCGTTTCAGACTAGCGTAGCCTAGTTCAAACTAGTTGTAGCCTGTATGTCTGCAGTCTGCTCTGTTGCAGGAAATGTTTAAAAGAATTAAAATAAACATGAAACAACCTGCCAATTGCTGTTTTTTCTCATATTTTCATAACTAAAAAGTATTAAGGAGACTAAATCATAAAAAATATTTTCTATAAATTAACAGTCAAGTTTAATTGCAATTAATTCTTAAATGTATTGTCGTTGTTGAATGTTGAGCTTGTGAACACTGAATAGTAAGCACTAACAATGCTATCTATTGAATAAACATACAAGTTATATCTACATAAGATAGCTTAGAGTGAGTGATGTTAAAACATTATGATGCATTTAAATTCTTATTCAGTAATATTATACTGATGGAAAAATATGGAAAATTTTCCGGAAAAATACACCGGAAATTTTCCGAAATTTTCCGGAAAAATATGAAATTTTCCGGACAATTTTTCCGCCTTACAACACTATCCTGACCCAGGCTAGTGTCAACATCGACAAACAGGGAAGTTTTCAGGCGCTTGCGCAACTGAGGGAGTGAGAGACTGAGGAGCTCTAGCTGCAGGTCCTGAGGAAGACGGTTCCAGCTGAGCGGGCCAACAAACGCAAAGCTTCTGGACTGGGCCGTAGTGGTGTGCATGCAGGGAACCACCAGGAGGTCATGGGCCACTGACCAAAGGAAACCTGGTCAAGCAGAGAAGAGATTAGAGTGCAGTCATCAAATAAGGGAAAGCTGAGCTGACAAGACAGTCTGAGTTGTGAATGATGGTAAGAATCTGGATTCGTTGATTCAGTGGGCACTTCTGATGGCACAAAAATTTTAAAAATGACTAAACTTTAAAAAAATTAGTAACTGAATTTTGAGTAACTCAAAAATTTGAAAAAGACTAAACTTTAAGATTTTTTCAGCTTGATAGAATGTTTATTATAACTGAATTTTCTGATGCAACAGACTCCCTTCAAACATGATTGTACAATGTACATCCATGCAGGCAAATTCCACTATTACTGACATTTCTAACTTTTGTGATTCACACTTCAAATTTGTAACCAGGTAAGCTACAATTGCTAAAAAGATAAAACTTGGGATGAAAAAAGTATTTCATTTTAGACTTGTCTACGACAGAGAGACGGGTAAACCGAAAGGTTATGGGTTCTGTGAGTATCAGGACCTGGAAACAGCACAGTGTGCCATGCGAAACCTTAACAATCATGACTTCAATGGTCGACCCTTGAGAGTTGGAGTGGCTGCGGGAGAGCAGGGAAAGGATGAAGGCGGCAGATGTAAGTATGATGGGTACTCAGTTACTACTTGTTTTGAGGCAACTTTAAAAGTTGCTCCTTGCAAATGGACAGAGTTAGTTTCCTAAGTCTTCCTTCTCCTGCATTGTTCATGATTCTGATATGAATTTAGACTAAGGCTAACTATTATTATATGTGTTCAACACATTTTCCAGTCATACAGTAATGACAGACCCACACAATGAATTACCCAGTAGGCGTCCCTTTTTCTTGCAGTTGTCTTCAAACAACTTCTGGTAAACACTTCAGAACACCTAACTATTTAATTATCCACAGAACTTTTGTTTGAAAGGCTAAACAAACAGACTACAGATCTGTGGCTTATATGACTGCATGAAACACCGTGGACCATTATACAATGAAACAACATCTAGTGTAATGATTTCACCGATTCAGTCACTGATATTCGTCAACCACTGTTTCAGTTGCATTAGAGACACGTATTGTCTTTGTGAATATTCATCATACTACTATCTGAGTGTTAGCTGATGCTAACATTACTTGTATTTTTAGGAGCCAGTATGTGACATTTGGCAGGTATATATGTGTTCTTCCAGGATGATTCTGCGCCTAACATTCCTTGACCAGCTGATGGACTTACAGAGTTAAAAAAAATGCAATATCTCCATGTTTTACTTACTATTCAATTTTGACTGATTGCAATGATTGTGGCTGTGTTAAAACTAATAACTTACATTGCAGGAATTTAAATTTTATGGCATATTGCAGTCACAATATTGTAATGTTATCATATTACAAGTGGCACTGAACAGTTTTATAAGTTAAAGGATTACTGCTCATCATTGAAAATTTTGTTTTGTTTTCAGTGTTTGTTGTGATGTGTATAACTGTTTCTGTTTCAGTAATGCAGCAGGCGCTAGGAGGACCAGCGGTTGAGGTGAGGCTGCTTGACCTTCATTACCAAGTAATCAAAACATACTTGTTGCTGACATAGCTATAAGATTTGAAATTTGTATCTTATACTTTTTTTGTGTGGCATGATGGATGTATGTAAGTATCTAGACATGTTGCTATAGCACCTTTTAAGTACCCCCACAAAAGTGCTGCCTGTGCTAGCCTAAAAGTTATCGAATAAGCAAACAATACTCAGATTACTAGAAGATTTACCACTTGTGAGTTGCCATTGGCAACTGTTCTAAGCCAGGCATCTCCAGGTGAAGTTATGTCATCAAGCAACTATTGCGAAGAAATTTTTACATTTGCCATCAATTCACCCAGCCTTTACAGGCAAAACCATACTCTGGTTGATTCAGCATTGCCTGATGTCAGTGCTGTTATCGCTTTTCTTATCATATTTATAAAAGTGCTATAAACTGTTAGTACAAACACTACTTATAGTACCGTTGGTGCTGCTGCCCATATGATTAATTAACTCCATCCAACGCCAGTTTTCGTAAATCATTTGCAAAACTTTGTCTTCATAAAATACAGTCTTAGAAGAATGGAGATTTCTCACTGCCAGGAGTCTGATATCTGTGTAGATATGCCACTTGTGTCTAAGTAACCAATTGGAAAATTGTAGCTTATTTATTGGCTTTATTAACAGTTAACTTATTTTATAAAGGATAAATGCTGGTTTCATTACTTCCAACTGCTTTAGTAAGGACCTGACAGTTTGGGCTTTTGACTATCCTTACTAATGTTTCTAGTTGTGACAGAATGTCTATTTGGTCTGTATATGAATGATGTTTAGCTAGAGGTTATTATTATTATTGGTTAATGGTCAACTTTAATCTTGGCCTAGTCCTTCTTGGTGTTGGTCTTTTGCCTTTTGGATTCTGGCATCTGTCTTCTGAGTCCTTGATTTGTTAACTTCAGCCCATCTTGTAAACCTCCGTGCTCAAATGGCATGTGTTTTTGTGTGTATTAAGACACTTAATATAGCACCTTTAAGAATCTCTTAATAGCAGTGCACACATGGATATCTAACGGATACGAATTTTCAAGCAGTCACTAAAGTAGGTAGAAAATGTGTGTGAGGCAGGATCAAATGAAATCTATCTATCTATCTATCTATCTATCTATCTATCTATCTATCTAAAACATTTATATAGCGCCCCTTCAAGGAATCTATTCAGAGGCTCTCCCGACCCAGGCCCGGTCAAAAAGAAATGTCTTAAGGTAAGTAAGTGTAGTGAAAGATTGTTCAAAGAGGATGGACCAGCACTGGAGCAAGCTTGTTGGACTTGAGTTGATGTGCCAAAGCATGGCACCAGCATGCTTTTATATGTATTAAATGATTGCTAAACCTGCTGGATCAAAACTGGAACTCATGCTTTAGATTTTAACAGAGGTTTATTACTTTAATGACGAGCTGCATTGGTTCTCCAGTCGCTTTTAGTACACTCTCATAATTACAGTTAAGTGTTTCTTGAACTTGACACTTCTATTGTGATATGGTTGACCTTTTCTAGAGTCCATTTGGTGAACCAGTTGAAACAGAAAAGGCTCCAGAAGCCATTTCAAGGGCAGTAGCCAGCCTTCCACCTGAGCAGATGTTTGAGTTGATGAAACAGATGAAGGTTAGAGGCGATCAATTCAATTCGTAAGCTTTATTGATCACCAAAACAAGTTCGTGTTACAACTTGTTGCAGTAGTTCATGGGTGTCAGCAGGTAAACCCAATGGGAACAATATTTTTCCGTTGGCAGGGTCACCCCTTTCTCATTTCTATTTCCATATACAATAGCAGTGATCATCAAAGCATAAATGGAACCAGTAAAGAAATGTGCCAGAAATTGAACCAACTTTGGCAGCAAATACTGGTGAATGCAAGAGAAGTTTAAAACAATTCTTAAGAGATTTACCATCTTCATCCATTGGCTTGCATTAACTTCACCTGATGAGATCATGTCCATTGCTAAAGGGCTACACTCTACTCATAGCTGTGGCTTAGACAACATTAGCCTGCACAATTAGCCAGACTCACATTGGATGCTGTTATTGGTACACTTGGCACATATTGTAAACTGTTCTATTGCTGATGGTTTTGTTCCTAATGATTTAACGGTTGCAACAGTGATTCCCATTTTCAGATCTGGGGAATGGAATAAATTAAATAATTACAGGCCAATTTCAATACTACCATACTGCTTTAAGTTCTTCAAAAAAGTCATGTATCAAAGACTGATGACATATTTTGCAGCAAAGAACATTTCGTCTACAAACTAGTATGGTTTCACTCTGGGCACTCCACTTTCTTGGCTCTACTAGAATTGCAAGAAATTGTTAATTTTTTTTACATTTTCTATTCTTCCAGCTCTGTATCCAGAACAATCCAAATGAAGCTCGGAATATGCTGCTTCAGAATCCGCAATTGGCGTATGCTCTTCTGCAGGCACAGATTGTTATGAAAATTGTTGACCCTCAAGTAGCACTAGTAAGTCACTTCATTGTTGTTTTCATACTTTTAAGTTAAATCAGTACAGCACATTGCATAATTAAGGCAAAATCGTAAGTAACACTAAATTTTGTTTTGGAATTGCATTAATACCATACATTGTTGGGAAATTTAGGCCAATTTCAAGTCCTTGAATGTATTGAAACACTTGTAATGTGTGTATAAATAAATGTAGCTAAGATGTCTGCTGCTGCAGTGATACAGTTTTGCTGAGGTTTCAGTGATGGAATGAGCAAAAGTATGAAAACCATCTGTTTCAGTTTTGGCTGGAACTGATTTTCGAAATTTGGCCACTAACTGAAACTACCCCAATGTTAATTATAAATTGAATAATAGGATTTTCACTGGCTTTAGTGGTGGTAGGATAAGTTTATTTTAGGACGTTTTAGTGGGTTTAAATTTGTTGAACTCACTAACAATACTAGGTCTTTCCTTCTTGTGTATTGTCAGGATGTTACAATGCTGCATTTGTTGTAAAAATGTAATAAACTGTGATTCATAAACTCAGGTTTTTTGGGGCTAAGTTAAGAATGTAATCTTAAATCAGTTTTATGTTTTGACAGAAACTAAAGATATTGCTTTCAATTGGATTTCAGTGTTGCAAAATTGATGATGATATGGTGAATTGATAACTGGCAATTTTCAGGCCATGTTACATCGACCAACTGAACAGATTCCTCCTCTTCTGCCTTCTTCTGCCAGTGGTTCATCATCAACAGGTGTCTTATCAACATCTCAACCTCCAGTCAACCAATCACCACAGAATTTGGTAAGTTCTACTGAAATAACACATACAGAAACACTGAAAAATGCAGTTATGGTTTGGGTCTTTTAATTGTTGTGTGGCTTGGCTGAAAAATTGTGTAACCTAAAGTTATTTGTGATTAAATTATACAAAGGGATACATTTTCTACTTATAGTATCTTAGCTAACTGAGGCAACTTAAAGAGAGGTGGTAATAAATTGCGTTTTCAATATTTTTATCCACTTTTGATTCATGCTTGCGATTTCATACCTCCAACTCCTGGAAGTTGATAACCACCATGATGCTCTAAAAGTTGATGTTGGTCAGCGTGGTGGACTGACAACTGAGAGACCAGATATTCAAATACCTACAAGACCAGAAAATTTACTTTTAGATTTCTGCTCTACCTGTGCCTCAACCAACTTGGCTACAATGAGTACACCACCCCTCTAATCTGTTGGGGGCAAGATGAGATGGGGAAAGAGGAGACTGTCCACCCACCATCATAAGCTGAGGCTAAGAAAAATAGTCGCTACTGCTTGATATCCATGGCTGCCTCTCAAGCTAGCTTAAGAACTGCTCTTATCTTCTCTGACAGCCTCAAATAAGACTGCACTTACTTGCAAACAAGTGACCTCATAGTCTGTATTGATATTTTTGAGCATGATTTACAATGGACATATGCTGGATGCTTGTTGCAATACTGTATATTAGGCACCACATTGAGAACTGCCTTCTAACAAGGTTGTGCTATAATGGAATCATTTCCTGAAGTTGAACTGAATTTGATATCCATGTTCATGACTGCTTTATATCAGAATTTTTTACAAGGAAGCATGCTATGTTGCGACTCCGTTGTATATGAACTATAGTCTGTTTGTTTGGAAACGAGGTTTCTAAGAACAACAATACTGGGAAGCTACTGGAATTCTGTTGTACTATGCCGGTGCTAGACTTTTGAAGGATGGGCACTGAACACTGGCATAACCGAAAAGGAGATTGATAACTGTGATGTGTCGCATCATACATAACACCAGGTTACAGTCACTTACCAGCTGCAGAGTTCACAAAGAGTGGGGTATGCAGCTTACATCATTGGCTCAATATCCATAGGGCAGCAGGCCGTTAACCAGAAATACAAAGTTGCCTGTCCAAAAGCATTCGAAGTTGTTACTGCCCGACGCCGTGAGCGTACGAAATACTCTCACCGCCGTATGAGTCCGACTGCAGTGCCCCTATGCTGTTTACAGAACCTAATTTCAACCCCTGCTCTTTACAGAACTGTCATCTGAACGCTGGCAGTGGCTCCAGAGAAGATACTGGATGGTGCTGGAGGAGAATCATGCACAATTTATGCACATCCAAAATAATTTCACCCATCCAAAATAATTTTCACCTGTCCAAAATAATTTTCACCCGTCCAAAATAAATGGGTGAATGGGTGGCTGTCTAAGGGCCTGTGGGGCAGGCAGTAAAGTGTAGCCATGGAGCAGCTGCATGAAGCTATGGCATGTGCAGGATGGTACAGTGAGGAAGATGTATGAGGTGGCCATTTCAGATTGGCATTAGTTCATACACAAAATTGATTTGGGAATGGAATCTAGCAGGCAATAGAAGCCAATCTGGGGTAGCAACAGGCCAGTGAGGAAGTAGTGGATCAGTTGCACAGCATGTAGGAGAAGACTAGTTCTTGGTT
Organism: Allolobophora icterica; assembly: GCA_963556255.1. Taxonomy (NCBI): domain Eukaryota; kingdom Metazoa; phylum Annelida; class Clitellata; order Crassiclitellata; family Lumbricidae; genus Allolobophora; species Allolobophora icterica. The sequence goes on along the minus strand of OY744607.1, from coordinate 26,054,086 downwards.
AACCAAGAACCATAGGTCCAGGAGTTGTTTAGAAGCAGCTGAAGTCAATGAACATCAGACACCAGACTCTGGGAGGAATATGCTATATGAGATGAACTGAAACTTATTTTGAACACAGCTGTGCTTGAGTTTGCCACCCAATCTGGTGTGAAAATGATTTTAGTTTTATTTGTTACAGGAAGCCAGGCCAGGCTTTGGCCCATCTGCTTCAGTTGGTAGAGGTGGTCCTCTCCTTGGTCCGGGTCCATCACTTGGCCCTGGTGGTGTTCCAGTCATGAGTTCAAGTGGAATGATGGGTGGAGTTGGGCCAGGGCCATCAGGCAACATGGGACCTGGTCCAGAATTTGGTATGATTTCATTTATCTAAAAATTCTATTTAAACACTTTCTAGTTTCCTCCTAAGTTGATGTTTGATTCAGCCAACATTCATACAGATCACACAGTTATAGAATGCGGTGTTCTTAATAAATTAATTCTATATGAATCAGAACTAAAATGATTTGTTTATGGACAGAACTTTCAATTTAAATTAAAGTTGGGAACAAAGATTTGAAGCCTGGAATTGCAACATAATAAGTTGTGTTTAGGAGTTGCTTGTCAGTTACCTAATTATCAGTTTAATTGCCCAGTTTGTCCATTAATGACAGTGTGTTGGGTTTCTTGTAGGACCACGTGGCCAAATGCCAGGTCCTCGTGGCCGTGGTGGTCTTCTTGGGGATATGCCTCCCAGTGAGCGAAGAGATGGTCCAGGTCCAGTTGGTCCTAGGGGACCAGGAGGATTTATTGGTGACCCAAGAGGTAAGGTACAGTGTTGCTGGTAACTCTTGCATCTAATTAAATAAACCAAGGTAGCTTTGTAATAATTTGCAATGTTGAAGCGACTGATGGATTTAACGCTTTAATGAGGAGCTGTATTGTTTTCCCAGTAGCTGTTACATGCCTCCTTGTTGTTAAAGGATTAATCATTTGTGCTAAATTCCTCTTTTACAGTATGTATGAATTGTTTTCCAACATAGGCATGTTCTGTGTACTTCATACTGCCTAGAAGACACAGTTAAACCAAAGCTACACAATTTTTTTTACATTTATTTCATATTTTTATATGTGTTTCACATTGAGGTAGGCTGCAAACTACATGTGAAATTCTAAGGAACCTGTGATTTAGGCCTGTGTGCTTTACATTTGAGCCTGTCACTGTGTGTAAGTAGTGGTGGCAGTATAGTAATAAAAGAAATTGTTGATCTTGTTAGGTCCTGTTAGAGCAGAGATGGGTGGACGAGATCCAGGACATCACATGATGAACATGGGAGGAAGCCTCGGTCCTAGGCCAGACATAGGAATGGGTCTTGGTCCAAGGGCTGACATGGGTCCTGGTCTAAGACCTGATGGTGGAATGGGACCCCGTCGAGAGCTAGGCCCTGGAATGGGGCATGGCCCACGTATGGAAATGGGTGCTGGGCCAAGACCCAGAATGGACATGGGATCAGGACCACGCATGGAGATGGGTCCTCGAGACATGGATGCAAGACCACCACGAGGTATGCCAGTGCTGCTGGGTGATGTGAGAGAGCCACGTCCTGACTCAGACATGAGAACTGCAAGAATTCAGCCGATGAATGCGCCTGGGCCAGCTGTGCGACCAGGGGTAAGAGTAAAAACTCTGATGATTTCAAATAGATGTCTGTCCTGTTGTTTGGTGTGTTTATCATTTGTAAACCCATCAGTTGAAAGGTCCATCAAATCTCAGATCTTTCTTCTGAGGAGAAGGTTGTAAACAATGTGTTAGCTTACAATTGTATGTCATGAATGAAAGTTTCGCTAGAAAATAATAAATTTACATAATCTGTCCTTGATTACCTATGCCTTGACTTTATTCCATGCTGCATTTTGAATAAGGTTCAGTCCCATTGTAGTCATTTGAAAGCTAATCGAAACTGCATTGTTACACCACTGTAGTTCTTGTTATCATTTCATTGGCAAAAGTAAACTTTACTTGTGAATTTTGTCTTGTATTAAAAGTGAACAGTGCTTTGTCATTTGTTCACATTAGAATACCGTTCAGATAGACTAACGCACCCCGTATATATATCTGTGTATATTTATAAATGCCCATATACAATACAATATGTATATATACATACATAGGCTATATGCAGTGCACGATAGTCGGATTGAATGGTGTGTATATGTGTGTGTGGGGTGCGTGATAGTTTAATTGAATGGTTCAGGGTTCGAATCCCCACAAGGGCAGAAATTGGTTTTGAGATTTCAGCTGCGCCTGCACTCTGTAGCCAACTTAGCTGTGATGAGTGCATTGACCATTGTACTGTCACTGAGAAGATCAGCCTGTAAGGTGTGTATGTGTGTGTAAAGACTGGTCACACGCTGCTATGCTGAGGCTAAGAAAAATGAAATTACGAGCACTTCACACCCATGACAGCCTCTCAGGGCTAGCTTATGGACTGCCCTTCAGAAGACTGTTCCACTGTAACAGGCTAAAAGAAATTTGCTGGACTTTTAAACACTTATTTTTGATTTTTCAGGGTCCTTCTCCTGGTCCAGCTACATCTGGTGCACAAATTTCACCTCAGGATCAAGAAAAGGTACATCTTTTTGGCAGAAATAGTAGTGACAGCAATTTAGATATTGAAGACTTTGGGTTATTAATTAATGTTTTAGAGGAGTTTCATGTCACCATAAAAGCAACAGCAATCATTTGTTGATGTCATGGGCATATTTTGTATTTTTTTGTTTTTCTAATCTTCGTGTTTCTGCTTTGAGCAAAAATAAAGTATATTTATTGACACTCTAAAAGTTATTGAATGATGGGGTATAAGTGGCACAGAAATTATCTATTGTTTAGACTGTAATTTTTGGTTTTGCATGTTGCTGCTATTGTTGGGTTTCAGCAGAGGCCCAGACACACAGTAACATAATGTTTCAAGTGATGCTCATGTGAAACCAATGGTAAACATGTTTCAATCATGCATGTAGTGTCTCACCAACTTGCTCACACACATACACATATGCAAACCATGTGATGCCAGTGTGTACAATTAGTTACTGCACTGTTGTTTTGCAGGCTGCACTTATCATGCAGGTTCTTCAATTATCTGATGAACAGATAGCGATGCTTCCTCCGGACCAGCGTCAGAGTATTCTCATTCTCAAAGAGCAAATAGCACGTAGTGCTAGCAAATGATCCGTAACTGAACTGTCTCACATCTTGGTGTTCTACATGCGCAAGAATGTTTTTGTCAATCCAGGCATCTATTTGGCATGAAAATCATTTTCAAGCATGCCAGTTACTTAATTTCACGTCAGCACCTGTAATCCTGTATTGTACTTTTTTACAAATAGTGTTGAGATTGTGAAGTTTCGTGTCTTCCCTAGCACTCTTAAAATATTTTTATTTAAATATAAATACTAATATTTAATGATGAAGGATAACGTGGCCATAGCGAAACTAAAGGTATTATGAAGACTGATGGCCATCATTCTTGGTGCCAACTTAGCGTTCATAGACATCATCTGCAAAAATTGACTTACTTTGAACCTCTGCTTCCCATTTGTCCTCAGTTGGCATGCCCTCTCCTGTTTGGGTCATCCACACTGTAATGCCAAATAAACAAAAAACACCTTACCCACTTTGGGGACATCTTTAATGGATGACCCTTAAGGGGCTAACCATAAATTTCAGGTTTGCTCTTAAAAATGTGTCAAGCCAGGTGTGAATGAATGTTGAAAACAGTTGACAAAAAACAGTATGCAATCCACTAAACTTGTGAGACTTTTGTTTAATGTGAAACTGTGCCATGTGCTTTAACTTGTGTAAATTTGTTCCTCAAAAGTGTTTTGCTGCAGAGCTCTGGCCTGACCCAGAGCCTTGCAGCCATCAGTGTTCTGAACCAAAGTGTTCCTATTCCAAGCTGGAAGACACAGGAACTCAAGAATTTGTCTGCTTTCCAGCAGTGTTGACCATCCATGTATCCTGACTCAAGAACTGGTGTACTTTGGATGCATGCACCATTTCTGGTCATACTAGAACACATCTGAAATATCCAGATCACTCTTCTGTTAAAACTTGTAAAAAGCATAATTAACATACTTCAAGTATGTTAGTTACATGCTATAAAACATCATACGCTAACATACGCATTTCAGGGCTTGAGCCTTTAAATCCTGATGCTGCTCCTCATGTTTTAATTATGTTTTTGTGTTAGAATCTTTAAAACTGTTTTTGTATTCTCCAGTGACATTCCAATCCTTATTACCTAAAGAGTAATTCTGTTAGGTCAATGCACAGACTGAAAAATAATATTGGATGTCGATATAAATTATCTGAGGTCACCTGCAGCATGCTGGTGCAGAGTGATGAAACAGTGTCTCACCAGAGACTTTACCATGCACAGTGATGACATGGAATGGAGATAGCGACATTGTATCGGTGGTAGGTTAGGACAAATTTTACCAAAAGGAGAACAAACAGAGAAATGATGATAGGTTGAAAAAAGATACTGCATGTAGTTTGCTTCTCAACTGACTTACTGTGAATTGTTCAAATGGTTCTAAAATGAGAAAAAATTAAGTTGTTCCTAATAGCAAAGTTTTCACCTGAAATGGGCAAATTCACTTTCTGTATTCTTGTAGAGAAGTTTATGCAATTTGCTCTGAACTGCTCTACTTTGTTCCAGAAGTTGAGAAATTTTAAGGAATTGTAAGCTTGAAATTTCTAGTACTGCTTAAACAATAAGCATAGTGCACTAGTTTTGTAATCTTCCTCTCAAACTGGCTTTTTTCAAATTCCCTTATTGACCAAGTAGACAACATTCAGAAGTACTCTTAAGATGGCGAAAAATTTCAAACCTTAACACTGCATTGGTTTCCAGTTGCTTTTAGTACACTCTTGTCATTAAAGTGTTAAGGAAAGAGGAATTCAACCAGAACTAAATTTGCCATACATAACTCAACACAACAGGTGTGCAGAAGGGAACTGCTACTAAATGGAAATGGCAAGCAGCATGCTGAAAGATTCAGGACTAACTACAAAATATTGTCGTGAAGTCATTACAATCAAACATCTACAAAGGCATTTCCTGTAGAAAGAAAGCAGACGTAATGGCAGAAAGCCAGATTTAAGCTACATCAAGATATATGGTTCAATAGCTTACAGGATGAAACATAAGTAACATAATGTTTCAAGTAATGCTCATGTTAAACCAACAGCAGCTGAAAGAACACAGACAAGAAGACAAGAAAGTAAATCTTTGCTAGGTTATGAAGCAGGAACAAAGGGTTATCTTCTGCTTGTTATGAATACAGACGGAAAGATATCGCGATTAGTGGATATGTAACATTCAGCGAAGGTGATCCACACACAAAATAGCAGTATTATATAATACAGATGCAGATGAAGAATAATCTTCAGATTCAGATGAATGGAAATTACAGTTGGGGTGAATCATTCTCAGGAACATCTGCTGTATATTACCTTCATCTATAGGTCTAGATGTTAAATGGTTCAATCTGATGCTCTAGCATTTGATAAATATTGAGCTTCATGATTGCGTCAGCTAAGCCCATCATCAATCGTTGCTCTACGTGCCTCAACATACAGCATGTCCTGAAAGCAACAGGATATCCTTGTTGCATTTGGATCATCACACAGTGCTCACTGCTCAGTGACTTGCATTGTGTGGTAGAGATTTTTGTGTATAATGGTGGTGTACTGTTTGAGAGAAAGTACAGGATCCTTCTTGTAGGCTACAGTTTACCAGAGTTGGCCTGGTTTGATTTGTCGATAATTGGACCTTAGCAACCTAAGCCAAAAGTCGACCATAAAAAATCACGGCTGAGGTTGACTGATTTGACCTTCAGTTTGAACTCGCTGCCAATTTGTGCTCCCCAAAATTCAGTCCAACTGTAATCACCCCCAAATCCATACTCTTGAATGAATCAAGAATGCACCAGTTACAAGGTCATGTTAGAAGTGGCTAAATTTGCATCAACACTAGCCACACTTTATGTGCAGTCAGAGTGATATGCATTCCATGTCCAGTACCGGGTACTATGTGTTTACAATGCATCAGCATTAATTAGCATCTACAGTAGCATAATAGTATTTCAGATTTCTTACGGTCAAACTCGGTATTATTCATACACCAGAGCAATGCGAGTATTTTATTAGTTGTCAAAAATAGCTTAACTTGTAACAAATTGTATTTGTAAGGCAATAAATTTAGTAGCCTACATGTATTTCTAAGCCCATGTCAGAAGTCTTGATATGAATCACTTAAAGCAAACTTACAGCGCAGCAGTTTTGGAAAACAAATGAATACTAAATACTGCAAATTAAATACCAACTTTTGTGAGGTACTGAAAAGGTGCTGTATGTAGTGTCTTGATGCAGACGTGCATACCTGATATATACACATACATACAAGATACATACATACACATACAGACCCAAACACTCGTTAAACTTGATGAAAAGTGCTCTATCCACCCTTTGAATGTAGTTCGTGACCATGGAGTTCTTGATAGCAAACTCCATTTCAAATCATATTGGTTAACTATCACAAAAGCCTGCCTTTTTGGAATTCGCCAAATCAAACACTGATAAATGAACACTGCCTCACGTACTGGTCCATTCACTTGTTATGTCCAGGATTGACTATTGTAATTTGGTGCTTTCTGGGATATCAAAATCTACCCTTTCACCACTTACCTCTGTTATCCACACCACGGCTCATCTAGGTAAAACCTCATCCCTAGAAATCACATTCATGCTCTACAACTTCAATGGTTACCTATCCAGGCTCGTATATCCTTCAAAATCTGTCCCCTGATGTTCAAGATTATGTCGGGTTCAGCTCCACCTTACTTGTCATCTCTAGTTTACACCACATGCTGACCTTGAACCAAGGCGAGCTAGGGTTCGTCCATAAAGGATGTCCGCCAAATTTGACCTGCTTTGGACCTCTCCTTGTCTGCATTTGTCCGCATTTGACCTTACCCTTCCTCCCTCCCCTTTGTGGATGTCCGCACATCTAAGCCAATTTTGAATGTCATTATTTTTACAATTATTCCACAGTAGGCCCTACCTGTGATTGTCTAAGTGACAGTTTGGGTTTCATATCGCAGGATGTGCTGTAATAAAAGCCTCCTTAACCTTGTTAACATTACATTTTCATCCAGAAAAACCTGCCAAAATGGTTACATTTATTTATGTATTTGAAGGCATATGCACACCATAGTTATGCATGTATAATTGTATATATGTGTAGGTATGTATGCATAGATGTATATATATATGTATGTCTGTGTGTCTATATATAAATATGTATGTCGTGTATGAAAATATTTGCACATCGAAGGGGAATGTGAGCGTATGTAAAGTAAAAGACATATTTATTCACCAGTATGAACTATACTATGCAATGCCATGCTATACTATACCGTACTATACTATTCCATACTATACCATATCATACTATTTTAAATTATGCTATACTGTGCCATACTACATGTATACCACTCAACATCATACTATGTTATTCTATATTACGCAGTGCTATGGCAGCTACACAACACTGTATTACACTAGACTACACTGCACCAGACTACACTATGCTACACAACACTACACAAGACCACACTATGCTGCACTACATTACACTAGACTACACTGCATTGCACTACAATATGCTATTCTACTCTACACTACACCACACTAGACTGCACTACACCATACTATGCAACACTACACAACACAATACTACGCTACACTACACAACATATAAAGCCTATGTTCACATTGTCAAAAATATAAGACGGCATTTACCCCAAGTGACACTCGGGGTTAACCGCTTTTACATTTCGGCCCCAAGTAACGCTCGGGGTTAGCGCTAAGAAGGTTAAAGTACCAGTAAAGGTTATACCATGCAAGTGGTTTCAGGCAATCACTTCACTGACCTTTTCGTCTTTTGGGGAAGGTTGAAACAATGTGGTGTTTAAAAACTATAAAATTTAAATAAAAGTTTAGATGCGGACGTCCGCACTGGGCATAACCCTCCCTCCCCCATGTCCACATTTCGATGACCCCTCCTTCCCCCCTCATTGCGGACATCCTTTATGAATGACCCCGTGCGAGGTTTACATTCAGCGTCAAAAAGAGACTTTATAGTCGAAAGATCAAATCTTCAATTTGGAAATAGGATGTTTGAAGTGCGGCTGAATGGAACTCTCTGCCAGAATCAGTACAAAGATCAACTTCGATAAACAATTTTAAAACTAAACACTCATTTATTCTCTAAGTACCAGTACTATAATTAACTACTTGTATTGTATATGATATATAGCACTGCAGTATAATGTAAAACAGAAGGACTTGCAATAATGAACAAATTAACATCATAATTTTAACTGAATGAAAAGCTGTTCATATGTTCACTAGAAGATACATATAAAAATCCAGAGGTATTACACTGTTCAATACCAACAATGTTCAGAAGCTCATAATATAATTAAATATGCATGCAGGATATTCAGCCCTTCTAAGAATCTCACAAATCGAAAACACTGCTCTAATGTGAAATATTCAAATATATGATCTTAATGTTAGGGGCCGTCCACATATTACGTACGCAATGAGGGGGGAGGGGGGTCGGATTTTGGCGATTTTGCGTACGGGGGGACAAAAGTGTACGTACGCAAAATAAATTTCTAATTATGACGTCCACATTAGCCTATTTATAACTCTGTATTGTCCTATAGTCGTTCGATGGCATTTTATTACATTATATAAAAGCCATGTGCAGTTATTCTGTGCTGTGAACGAGATACCTATAATTTGTCTATATTGGCCCTCACTCATCCTTCAATCTGGACTAAAGTGCAGACAGTAGAGGCACTTTCTGCAGCTGGTCTTCGGGGGGGGGGGGGGAGCGTCAAGTGTACGTACACAGGGGGGGGTGTGGAAGAAAGTACGCCTGCGAACAGGGGGGAGGGGGGTCAAATTTTCCCGGATTTTTGCGTACGTAATATATGGATGGCCCCTTACAGTTTTCATCTATGAATTAATGATGCTTTGAAAGCATCAATAGATCCAAACTGCACTGATTAAATTCTTTCAATAACATTCCGTCTAGGCATATTGCATTAAAAATTAACTCAGGATAAAAGGTACCACTGGTTCTTTGCTACTTAGTCAACTACCTGAGCCAAAATCGTTATTCACATCCAATAAAAATCAGCTTTGGTTGTAAAAACAGCAATTCTTCAAATCAAAACCTGCCACCAGTCTTGCTGGTATTGAAGAAATCCAGGAGTACATTCACGCTCAGGGTTCACAGCCTGGATGTATGAACACCAATCCTAATCTCCAAAACACATAAGTAGACATTTGCATCTCGAGATCTACTATGTCAAAATCATGGCTACATTTATCAAGACACACCAGACTTTGCAGTTAGAATGCAAGATTCAGTGTCCAAAACTAAGCATTAACAATGCTGCAGAATTAAATAATATGAGAGGTAGTAACAGGCAATAGTCAAAGTTCTTGGCATCCGATCTATAGGCTCTAAGAGGATGATCAATCTCCGAAGGGTCGCTATTTGAGCTTGATTTACGTGTGTATATACCCAGCAGCACGCGTCTGAAATTAAGAAAAATGTTTCATGTAACATAAACAGAGGACCATATTGCCATTTCATCCCAAACAACTAACCTTTGGCCAAATTCACAAACATTACTTGTTTATTGCATTCAGTGTGCAGGAGAAGCGTGCTAGATAAACAACCATTCTCTAAGAGGTATAGCGCTATCCTTCTGAGACAGAGTCCATGAGAAACTATGGATTTCTCTTCCACCAGATCTATTCAACATTCTGCGGTGAATTTTATATATATGGGCAAATTCTAAAGCCTCAGAGTAGCAACCGAAAATGCATGCAATACCAACGTTGTACAGGAACGGCGCACATCAAGAGTCACAGTATCCATTGATCGAGTGCAATGTCTATTTGTAATGGGGATGTGCATGGACCAGAGATGTCTGTTGGTTAAAGTGTAGTACTTTGTGAAATGTAAGCAGATTTTGAAATGGATTCTTAGATCAATGGGCTGCCAGTGTAATGAATGCAATATGGGTGTAATATGCTGATATTATGGGTGTAATATACTGATATTGTTATGGCCCTGGCAAGAGCTTTGAACTAGCTTGCTAGCTTGTGCAGATTTCCCTTGCTGACACCAAATGAGAAGCGAGTTACAGTAGTCAAGTCTGCTGGAAACCAAAGGTCTCAGGTCTGCCTTTTAATCCAACAGGGTGTGGTTGTATTCAAAGCAAGGCACTCCACACATTGGTAACCTGCATTGTTTGCAAATTGCCCAAGTCTGATGCTGCTTATCACTCCTATCAGAACAAGCTAAACATCAGGGCATGAGAGTTTGTCACCAGGGATAGTGCTGGCAATGTTGGCCAAGAAATCTACCTCAGTAAGTCAACTTGGTGGTGGCTGCAATGGCCTGTGACCAATCTGGTGACTGGTGGAAAATTAGGAGAGCCTTACAACTTAACATCTCATTCTACTTTTGATCTAATTTTATTATGTCCTAAGCATATATCACACTAATCAGTTCCCTTTATACTACTATATGCATCTGTACTGGTCCTTGCCACAATGAGTACAAAATGTGCTTACACTGATCAACACTTCTTAAGGAATGTATTAAGTGTGTATTTTCACTGACCTGTAGTCAATGAGGATTTCTTTAAATCCATCTGCAACTGTCTCACGGTGACTGAAATGAATTCGTGAGTTCACAGCAATTTCACCAACAATGTCATCAGTCAGTTTTTTCCGAGCCTCAGGATGTGTTATTGTATAGAGCTGCAAAATTGCACTAACCTTCTAAGCAATAATAGCACACAGCAGTAAATTAATACAGTGTATGCTAATCTATTGTAATCATCAGTTTAGACATTTCTAAAGCGTTACTTAACAGAAGGGCACACACAGCTTATGCAATCTGCCAAACATCACCGATGCCAGACCCATCCCACGTTTTCAGTCAACCAGGTCATCTGACTGTCTTTCTCTGGTCATACCTAGTACTGTTCTTGGTGCAGTGGACCTAGATATTGGAACTCTCTCCCTGTATCCGTTTGTTCTGCTCACACTCACTTATGTCATTTCATTCTCATATTAAGACTTACATTTCCAAATTCCACGTAGGCTATTTGCTATAGGCTGCCTCTCTGTCTTAATCGATCAATGTTCTGTATTTACTGCCCTGATTACAGCTTGGTTTTGGCGCACCATCAGTTGACGCCTTGTGCATTAGACACCAGCATAACAGAAGTTACTAATTAATCGTATCGTATCTAAGAATTTATAAAGGCACCTCTCACAGAATAACTATTCAGAGTAATATTCATTCATTCAATCTGAAAATTTATATAGCGCCCCTTCAAGATACCTACTCAGGAGCACTCCCAGTCCAGCCATGGCTAAAAAAGAAACACTTAAGTGATTTTTTAAACGCAGGCAAATTATTCAGAGGTAGTAATCACAGTTCCAGTGGGAGCCCATTCCAAGTGGAGGGACCCATAACTGAGAAAGCCCGGCGCTGCCCAGTAGAAGAACGAGCACGTGGAACCAAGAGCTCCCCTCTGGTCGAGGAGCGAAGTGCCCGACGTCGGACACCGGGCGGCAAAGGTCGCCAAGGTAATAGTATGCACATGTAATTAATATACACTGCTATGCAAACACTACATATATATAAAATATATATATGCATATCATTTTAGACAGCCATGCTACAGCGCCTCGGCAAGATTCCCAAAATGCACTATATAAGTGTTCAGATATATAAATACATAAAAATACACACTAAAACAATGTGCAGTAATTAAAATGCACTATATTAAGGATTTTGATACATACATAGTATATTTACACACATTATTACATATCCATATGTAATTCAATTTGAACTTCACTGAATAAATGGTATTAAAATATACTACAACCAGGGCATAACCGAAATCCGGATCGGTAAACCGATTTAGCCAATTTTTGGACTATCCGGAATTATCTGGATCTGGAATGTCCAACCCGCTAATTAATAACAGTTCTTTTTGTCGATGGCTTCACTGTGGAATGTGGACTAATAACAATTTATAGACCACTCACATAAAATTATAATTTGATGATTACCACTTACTAGGGCTGTCAACGGGCCCCAGAATAACCACAGTCAGACATTCCCACCTTTCTGAGCAACTGGCTGCTTTACCTATACCTGACTTTCTATACAACTGGATTATTGCCCTTCTTCATGACCGCCAGCATAGTACAAAGTTTCTAGGACAAGTTTCGGCTTACTGCAAAATTAATGCCAGTATCATTCAGGGCTCTGGTTTAGGTCCCCTTAACTTTCTCGTAGCCATAAAGAGCCTTAAACTATTCTTTGCCAGGAACTGCCTACTGAAATACGCTGATGATTGTTATCTGCTAATTCCTGCATCTGCTATCCATACGACTTCTTCCGAATTAGAAAACGTCGCCAGATGGGCAGCCACTTGTAACCTTAAACTAAACTGTAGTAAATTGAAATGATTATTAGGCGTCCCGCCTCTCGGTCTGTTTCCCCCCTCCCCTCCTAGGCATCACTAGGGTCCAGGAGGCCGCTTTCTTGGGAGTTATCTTAACCGATCGTTTAAATTTCAATCGCCACATGTGCATTAGCTAACCAGTCTCTGTGCTATACGCTGCCTCACTGAGCATGGTCTTTCTGGGCAGCGACTACATGACGTTGTCTGCGCAACCACGCTTGCCCTCCTTCTCTATGCCTCCCCGGTCTGGTGGGGTTTCGCAAATGCTGGCCAGCGCACTCGCCTTTGTGCCTTTGTTAAGAAACTGATACGGCTCAATTACCTGCCAGCTGGTGCCGCTCCCTTTGACACCCTCTGTGACCGAGCTGACTCCACTCTCTTTTTGGTTTCCTTAACAATCCTAGTCATATTCTCCATAGCCTCCTCCCCCTGTCAAGACCAGCACCTATTCGCTCCGCCCCCGTCCGCATAACCGTGAGGTCCCCTGGGCTGATACACTGTCTAGAAAACATTTTATCATTAGAATGCTCTACTTATGAATTTGAACATTAATTGGATTTAAATTTTTTCTTTTCCTTTTATTTAGGTTGCTTGTGCCTGTGCTTGATATGTTCAGTTTCTTACACTTGTATTAACCCGTTTGTGAGCCGCAGTGCGTTTGCAGGCTGAGCATTAAAGTCCATACTTACTTACTTACTTACTAATCAGTTTTGGAATCGGCAAATAATGGCCTATAATGTCCGGTATCCGGAATCGGCAAAGAAAACAAAATCGGTTATGCCCTATTAGAGACAGAGAGGATATGGATCACATTCACATTGCACAATCAGTGACAACCGAGCCATAGTCACAGAAGCTATTGATCCAACTAGAGGCCTACCTGCATATGCTAGAAGAAAAACCTTACAAACTGAACTTGGTGTCGTGGTCTAAGTGACAACTTACGACATTATCATATTCAGAGAAGAAGATAAGTATATCCTCTGCACAACGACCCATCTTCCATTCATCAAGCAACCTATATGAAAAGCGTTTGGCTTCATTGAGAACAGCATCCATGTACTTTGACTGATCTTGATCTTCACTAAAACAAAACTATGAAACTTAAGGCAACAAAATGGATAAAACACATAATCAAAGAAGTGAAGTCCCAAACTATAAACAGAAACAAATACTGTAACTGAATAAAAAAAACTTACCAGGAACTATATCTGTGTGCCTTTCCCGTCAAAAGACAAAATGTTTAATGCCTTAATCTGTAAACCCAAACCAATTCTAACAGATTTTAGATTAACCCATCGATTCCAATATTAAGACTCCTGTACCGGAAAAGGTAAACAAGATAATGGTAACATTCTCCATGAAAAGGTTCCTCAGAAGCACTAGAAGGATCTTTTATATCAGGTACAAATATGATCAAACCAATGACTGGACATCTTTTCAACATTACAACTTGTGACCACTAAAGCACAGAGGGCTGAGTGGATGCCAGGTACCATGGTATTCCACAGACGACGGTCACTCATTCAAGAACATTTATTAACCTGCTTCAATCTTGCTTAAGTTTCATAAGATTATGGCACCAACTGCATTAACAATGCCCAATGGCCAACCATTGTGCTCCCAAGAAAATCGATCTTCATATGGAATGTGAAACTTAGTTTTATTTGTTACTGTAAAGAAGCAGAGCTCTCATTATACAGTGCTTTTTAGACGATGGACTGTTTTTAGAAACAAATTTACACATACCGAGGATAGTTGAGTTTGCGAATGCGAATGTCAAGCTTCATTGCCCGAATGATAGCAATACCAATGAGGTATCCACCTTGGCCCTCCGGCCGGCAAATAGCAGCACTGCAGGGACACTCGGAGTCATTGTAAATACTCCGTATCAAGTCATCGAGTTGGTAAGCTTTCCAAAGAAATAGAAATAAATAAGTGCAAATAAAATCTGTTCAAGTCAATGAAACAACCTTCAAGCATATTAATCACAATTTGAAATTATACTTATCATGAAGGCCTAAATTATTCAAGATGCAAATAGAGTCCTGTACTTTAAAATTTTTATGGCATTAAAAGCCCCAAAATAAATAATATTGAAACATTTAAGACCATCTTAATACTAGGGGTCAGCCGGAAATCGTTTCGGACATCTGCCTCGGCCGAATATCCTGTTTATTGGCACTATTCGAAAGTATTCGCTTCGGCAAATACTGTATGCACAAATAGTTGCTTGTTTGCCTCACTTGCTGGAATTTGTAGGCTCATAATATCAGCTTTGAGCTTCATCTAGTACAGTGTATATTCATTTTGAAGAAGAAAAGTACAAAAAACACCAACACCGGAAATCCACAACAGATGTCAAGTCCATTTCATTGATTATTTATTTTTTAAATTCAAATGTATTATAGTCAGTTATTACAAATACAAAACTTTATTTCAATAAGTTTTCATTACATGAAAACCGTAAGTGACGCTTCGCATATGGAACAATGGTACTTGGTTCGTACCCGGATCCGGCAAATAGTACATCCAAATGCTCTGATTCGGTTGAAAATGTCTACCCGGCTGACCCCTGCTTAATACTTAATACCTGAATGCTTTCCAGTAAAGTACTTTTAAGTAGAAAATTTATAAAACATAGGTCTTAAAACATGCAGATAAAATGACAACAATTTTTCTAACGATAATTATTTATTAAATCACTGAAAACTTGAAAATGCATTGAACCAAGTAATTCCATCATTTTCCAATAACAGATTCAGAATCATTTTCCACTACAGATTCACTGGTATTTCCAAGATCATTATTTTGACAAGTGAAAAAACTTTAGATTATTTTGACAAGTGAAAAAAGTTTAGCTCTTCATACCTTGTTCCACTGGTATTATGCCATCAGGATCACAGACATGTGACCTCATGCCCTTACGACCACACTTCTCCAGATCAACCAGAGGATTTGCAATGTCAAGGACTGCTCTTGGTGGTGGAAGCGTCTGTGCGACTACCAATCCAAACCACTCCTTATACACCACAATGTTCAGTAGCAACAACACTGCATGGCTCTGCATTGTCCTCAGATTCAACAAACTGCAACGCCAAGAATAGTTGTTTTATAACACAAAATATATTAGTGATGTTGAACTGAAGACTGGAAATGTTGAACTAAGTGCAGGGATAAGGTAAACCAGACCTAAAGCCTCGTATCATTCATCATTCAGGAGCGATTCACAAATAATAAATAATACTCGTGAATAGGGGAAAACTGGCATTATTGGTATACCGTAAATAGTACTTACTTGGGTTTCAAATAGGATAGACATGAGCTTGAGACTGTACTAGCCCCAAATAAAATATGAACTTGACGCCTGTCGACAAGTCACCAAAACTGAAAATAACCCCAGCATTGAAACTCAGCGAAATTAGAGTAATCCATAAATCAGATAAAATTTGTGACCATTCTGAATACTTTAGTAAGAACACAGAGACCATACCGCCCCGCTATCCAGCTAGCCTAGTTGGAGTTCCTACACGATTAAAAGTCCACCACTGCTTGTTTCGCTTTCGCTCTAAGCTTCGTAAACATTCTTCTGTTATATATAACTATAGAAAAGTTTGTAATTCAAGTTTAGATTAATTTAAAACAACAATTATGCCGAAACAGAAACTTATAAAAAGCACAACGAATAACGTCCTGCGCATCTATTCTATTTTTGGACACAGTTCACGCACTTGCCTTCTAGGCACCAACAGTACTGTTCCGCTGGTGTCTATTAATAGATATCACTGAACAAGGCTATCCCACTTACTTAGTTACGTTTTTTGCAATCTTCCAGTTTCGGTAGCAGTCATTAACAAGTTAGGATCTTCTCATCGTTGTATGAAGGTCTTATAACTCCTATAGCAGAAACTGGAGATCTGATAGCAAGGTAGAAAATCATTTAATAAAATGTGTAGGCCTACAAGGCCCTACATGTTAATGTGTGCTATATGCCTACAGTGAACAACATGTCCACAAAATAGAATTCAGTTAAATTCTCTTAGCTTAAGCTAATAAATTCTCATTAAATCTCATACACAGAAAGACACGCTCCACTAGCTGCCAATATATATCCAATATTAAATTCCCACAGCGTAGGCCTACGTCCCACTAGGCACTATAGAGACAGACTTCGATTCTTCGAAGGCCTCATTTAAATGCAGGCTGTGCAATTTCAGTCTTTGCCGGTGTCACGAAATAAAGTCTCCCCCCGAAACAGAGTCTCCCTCGGGCTGAAATAATGTCTCCCCCCGGAGACTCTGTATCGGTACAAAGTCTCCCCCACTGAAATAGAATCTCCCCTTCTACGATACAAAGTCTCCCCCATTCTAAAATCGCCCTCTCTATTTCGGCTGCTTTTCTATATAATTTTAAATAGGATTTAATATGTGCATTTTCTTAAATAAGTGACTTTTATGTTTGTTAGTTGAATTAGACATGAAATAAATATAAAATGAAAAAAATATGAAATAATGTAATAACACTTTTAGGATGTCGGGCGGCTTATGTAATAGGCCTACTAGAACGCAGTGGAGCGATAACACACATTGTTATAGCTTAGCCTATCTATAGGCTAGATAAGAAAATGGCTGACTAGAAGTGGATATTTTACTGGTGCTAGTTAGCGCTTGTTTCTTAAACGATTCTGTGATCAGTAGGCCCTTCCCATCTACTAACTGAAGTTGTATTCTTTTTACCAGCTAGCGCTAACTAGCTTCACGCTGATTCTTTGAGGGTCAGACCTGCCACTGATGTTGTGTTGGATATCGGTCGTTGAATAGGCCTATTATCAGTGTCAGATGTATCGGGCCAGATAATTAGCTATGTACACGAGGAGGTAGACACAATACATGGGAATAACTAAAACTGTACTGGCTTCCTGATACGAGCTAGCACTGGCTTCTATGCGATTCTTGATGCGGATTAGACCTACCCTTCAACTGGTGTGAGCTGATATGAGTTGTGCTTGATTTTCTGCGATTCTTTGATAAAGTCAGTGCAGTCTAGAGATAAAGATTACTCAAGCATTTATTTACCCAAGGAAGCTAATGCCTATGTTTCTGGCAACTTTGTTAGATATTATAGATACATGTTCGTTAAAGGTTAAGTGCTCGTCAACATATACACCTAAAATTTTGTAGAAGTGACCTGAATAATTTCTTTGTTATCAATTTTTATTCCAAAGTCAAGGATTGAAAGAGTTTTCTTACACGAGCGATATATTATGTAATTAGTCTTGGATAAATTTACAGAGAACTTATTAGCTTTAACCCATTAGTTCTTGATTTTTTTTAATCTTCTGAAAGTGTAAAAACATTGTAAATGATAAGTTTTTCACAATATCATGCACAATTTCTACAGAAGTTTAGCTTTTAATGTTTTAAGAGCAAGTTTTTTAAGTGTCCCATTTTTGGGGATGCTAGGCAAATGTGGGCGTGTCAACTATGACATGTTAATACAATCAAAAAACATGTTGTTTCACTTATGCCTGTTATATACAGCTAATTTTAAAAACACACAAACAATATATATACTCAGACTCAATTTAGATCTAATTTAATAGCACTTCTGTAAAAGTGTCATGCCTGAATTCATTTATACACAAAAATGTTCAAATTTTTAAATCTATTGCATAGAGACAATGCTAGGTTATAGTACAGCTCGTGTCTCATATCACAAACATCAATTATCAAAAAAAATTAGCTAAGACCTTTTTTATCAATCAATCGTTTATTGATCCAAAGAAACCAGTGTTTACCAATCAACAAAAGTAATGTCATAATCATGTAACAGATATACAGTGGTAATTATTCATTTATACTTAATATTACTGGTGCAGTAATCTAAAACAGTAGTATGAAGCTGCTTCAATTATAATTATTGCTGAACAGTTTCATGAAATTGAGCGAAACACTCCACATGTAAACCGACATTGCATTTCTTGCACTCTTTGCCTACTTTCATTCCACAGAGTACACACCATCTTGAGTACCAATGGCCTGGCTGTAGTTGTTCAGATCATCAGTTCGGATCTCATAAGGTACTCGTATGGCATGTTGTTTTGGTCATCCAAGGCTTCATCAAATACTCAGTCTTTCTACCACTGAAAATAACTATTGCATACATCACGTCGAAAATCCAGTTGATCAAGCAGGTGATGCTTAGCAACTTGTGTTAGGCGGTACAAGAGCCAAGAATTCTGCATAGCAACATCAAGAAAATAGGCAAAGACTGGTTACCATCACTTTCTTGACCAAATTGTGATCCTGTAACATGACACGTTTTGGTCCATAAGGTCAACTACTCCCATGTACGAGTTGTACAT
The DNA here is from genome assembly GCA_963556255.1 of Allolobophora icterica. Taxonomy (NCBI): domain Eukaryota; kingdom Metazoa; phylum Annelida; class Clitellata; order Crassiclitellata; family Lumbricidae; genus Allolobophora; species Allolobophora icterica. The sequence continues at coordinate 26,035,101 of OY744607.1, read as the reverse complement.
ACTGATCAAGTATGGATGCTCTATGCTTACTCGTTTGCCCTCGTTGCACGACCATCGTTGTGCAGATGGAAGTGACTGAATGCCATGACAGTTTGATGCCAGTGTATCAACACTGTTGTCATTCCATCGCACAACAATAACAAATGATTCTGTATCCAATCTATAGTCAACTGACCCTCGTTTCTCCTGTGTGAACTGGTCAACTACAGGAAGTGGACAGTCTTCAGTTCTGTTGGCTCGAACCATTCCAATTTAGGGCCCATTCAGGATCCAAATTTGGGGCCCCTTTGGGCACTAATACTCCTGCCCAAACGGGCCCAAAATCTGGAACCCCAAATAAGTCATTCAGAATTAAGTCAGAATTCAGTCAATTCAGCAATCAAGTCAGAAGTCAAGCATCAGTCATTTAAGTTAGAATAAATTAAGTCAGAATTAAGTCAGAAATAAGAATTTTTGAAGTCAGAATTAAGTCAGAAATAAGATCTTAATGAAGTCAGATTTAAGTCAGAAATAAGAATAAATTAAGTCAGAATTAAGTCAGAAATAAGAATTTTTGAAGTCAGAATTAAGTCAGAAATAAGATCTTAATGAAGTCAGATTTAAGTCAGAAATAAGAATTAATGAAGTCAGAATTAAGTCAGAAATCAGAATTAATTAAGTCAGAATTAAGTCAGAAATAAGAATTAAGTCAGAATTAAGTCAGAAATCAGAATTAATGAAGTCAGAATTAAGTCAGAAATAAGAATGAAGTCAGAATTAAGTCAGAAATAAGAATTGATGAAGTCAGAATTCAGTCAGAAATATGAATTTTTGAAGTCAGAATTAAGTCAGAAATAAGATCTTAATGAAGTCAGATTTAAGTCAGAAATAAGAATTAATGAAGTCAAAATTAAGTCAGAAATCAGAATTAATTAAGTCAGAATTAAGTCAGAAATAAGAATGAAGTCAGAATTAAGTCAGAAATCAGAATTAATGAAGTCAGAATTAAATAAGAATGAAGTCAGAATAAAGTCAGAAATAAGAATCAACGAAGTCAGAATTAAGTCAGAAATAAGAATGAAGTCAGAATTAAGTCAGAAATAAGAATTAATGATGTCAGAATTAAGTCAGAAATAAGAATTAATAAATTTCTTGAAGCTGGCATATGTTTGTATACCTGTAGCAATGCTGTCACAGCATTGCTGTGACTTAGTACCTTTGTTGCCAGGCTACTTCAGTCTTCATGAATGGCTTTAAATTAAGATGACCATCTGTCAATTTCGGACACAAACGTTGGCAACTGCTCTTCTCCAGTTCATACATCTTACGAATCACACCAAACAATGCAATAATGTAACCTGACTCGGTCGCAATGTCATAGGTCACAAGATTATTTATGAGGTTCTTTATAAGATGAGGGACATCATACAGTGCATAAGGTTGACTCACAGAAACACCAAGCAGCTTGTACAGGACTTGATATGATGGTTCTTGGTCACATACCAAAGCCATTGTTTGCAGGCCAATGTCCTCCAGTAGTAATACAGTCTTAAAGATCATTTCCTTCAGCGTTGCTACCTATATAGTATGTGTTAAAAAAAGTCCCACTGGCAGTTTCCATCTGCTTGAAGTTCCACGCACCATGAATTGGACCACCGCTCTTCCAAGCTCTGAATTCTTTTCTCCCTGACACTATATCACTGGACTCAAAATACTATAATTTGCTTTTAGCAGTCTTGTTGTCCTCGAGACCAAGGTCTTGGTCTCGAGTGCACTCGAGTTCGTTTTTAAAAATCTTGGTCTTGGTCTTGAGGTTCCAAGTCTTGGTCTTGAGGTTCAAAGTCTTGGTCTTGGTCTTGAGGTTTAAGGTCTTGACAACAAGACTGCTTTTAGTGCCATGCCATCAAATGTACGACTGCAGAGTGCGTTCTGATCGTAATTGAAAACTGGTGCTCATAAAAAGATAGGCTGATGGACTTTTGTAATACAAGCCAAGTGTTAGCAATCTCTCCTGCACAGTAAATCTCATTCCAAACTTTGAGCATTTACATGCACGAATTTGACACTGGGTTTAATCCCAAGATATATAGGCCTATACTCAATCGATGGTCTTACATATGTTCTTGTTATTATTTTCATGTATAGTCACATCAACATTGTGTGACCCAGTGTTCTTTTAGTCATCATGTGGTTGTTGATCAGTGTTGGGTACTATTTAAATAGTAAATAGTATTTCAATAGTATTTCAATAGTTTATGACTATTGACTCCACTATTTAAAATAGTCAAGTAAAAGGTCCTATTCAAATAGTATTGAAATAATATGTACCTATTTACTATTTATTAAAAAGTAATTAGTCGATCACCAGTCTCAAGAAATAAATTTAAAAATTAACTTCTGTAATTTCTTAATTACTGTTATTAACTTTAACTCAGTGGTTAAAGCTTCGGGTTTGTGGAACACGACTAGTCGCAGCACCAAATCAGCTGATGCTGTATTTGATATTGTTGGACATAGATGTAGCATGTCTTGTTCAACCCTTTGGAATTCGTATTATGACTCTGTGAGAAATTTACTCAGTGCTAAATCTAAGCTCAATTTAGTGTGCACTGCACTATCACTACCAGCTTTTCTGCAGCATAAGTAACACATATAATCTGTAAGAATATGTGGCATTTATGGGACCAGTTGCAGCTACATTAGATGTCCTTCAAGGTGACAAGGAGTCATGTCTTGGATTTGTTCTGGTTAAATGCAGTGACTAAACGTCATGTGAACTAGAAAATTTAATGGTGGACAATCATCCATGAATCAAGTCAGTGTTTCTGCGCTTCAAAACAACCGTTCCATCCAGTGCTTCAATAGAGATCTATACTGTTTAGTAATGCAGCACTAATTCTCACCAAGACAGGAATTGCTTATCCAATGAAACTATTGAACAGTTGGACTAACTCAAAGTTAACAAGAACTATACTAACAGAACGTTACTACATTAGAAAATTTAAAGCTTTCTCAATGATTATGTGTAACTGGCACTAACAAGTTTTTAGTCATGTGGTATTTGCAATAGTCCACAGTTATTTGTTATTTTGAATACAATTTCAATAGTTTTCTATGGGTAGGCCTACTATTTACTATTCTATTTAAATAGTCAAGTTGACTATTTACCCCAAACTGTTGTTGATGATGATGGAACCTTCATAAAGTTTGGGTTGATGCTTAAATTTTGAAACAGAATTTTATGCTTACCATTCTTTAAAACATTAGGCTGGTTAACACTTGACATGTCATATGCTAAACAATGTTTCAGTTTACTTGTTTTTCACCTGTCCTGTATAGAAACTTATATTTTAACCATCGATCGCCATCCAAATTTAACCTGTGTTAATAGGCGACCACCGTAAACCTTTACCAATATACCAACCTTTTGTGAAACCACAAATAAACGCAACGTTGTAATAAACGCAAATTAAATAATTTAATATTAGATAAGAAAAGTCCGCAATGTTTACGTTAGCTATGGTATGGTTACAGCACTGTTTTCAGCCGACAAACTATTTCTTTGTGCGCATTTCCAGTCCAACCAGTTTGAACAAAATCATGACGTGATAATTATTAAATGTACTTCTAACGTATAATTAATTTGATGTGAATTTTTGATGTAGTGTCCCATTTTCGGGGACCTTAGGCGCTAGTGGGTTAAACCATTCCGATAGACTTTCTAATTCATTATTTACCTTATTATATAGAATTTCAAGAGATTTATCACATAGAAATACATTGGTATCGTCGCAAAAGTTATAAAATGAAGAATTGACGATGAGTTCGAGATATGGTTCATGTGTATCACGCGATGAAATAAAGTCTCCCCGGGGGAGACTTTATTTCAACGGGGGATGAAATATACTCTCCCCCCGGAGACTTTGTTTCAGAATAAAGTCTCCGGGGGGCGAATTTATTCTGAAACAGATCCGCCGGGGGGAGAATCTGTTTCGAAATAGAGTCTCCGGGGGGGAGACTTTTAGGGGGGAGACTCTGTCACGGGACCCGGCCGCGCGTGTCACTAAGACTATACGTTATACATCTATCATATATACATATACACGTGAAACTAAAGTAAGCGCACTATATATATACGCTAATATCTCGCACTGCAAGACTGTACACAAAACTCAGTTCACAATAATAATAATAATAATAATACTTGGCAACAGACATAGGCCCTATCTGCAATGGGAGTTGCGCTTGCGTTACCCGCCTTTTTGGCTTCCGCTGCAAGTACCCTCGCCATCCAATCCTCCATGCTCAGTAACTTAATCATTAACACAGACACACAGTTTGCCACCTCGGTCGAGGAATGGTGCTCCAGTTACTCTATGTCATATCCGGACGGGGGCTATTTCACAGACAGTCATTTTGGGACAGACCCGTTATTCAGAGGACATGTCAGTAACTGAGCTTGCTCAGTTTCACACCAGCGCCTAACATCAAGCACGACTTAGAGCAGTCTCCGCACCACACGCGGGTGACTGGCTGTTTGCTTTGCCCATCAGCACGTGCGGCCTCAGATTGGATGACGAGGCAGTCCGAATAGCTGTCGGCCTTCGCCTTGGCACGGCCATATGCCATCCACATGACTGCCCGTGCGGCACTCTGGTGACCGCCGATGGTTCGCATGGCCTGTCATGCCGTCTCGGCCCGGGCCGACACGCCCGGCATGCGGTCCTGAATGACCTTATCTGCAGAAGCCTCGTTCAGGCGGGCATTCCGGCAGTTAAGGAACCCCCAGGCCTTTCCAGGTCGGACGGTAAACGACCAGATGGCCTTACTTTAATACCGTGGCGCTCGGGTCGTTGTTTGACCTGGGACGTCACTGTGGCAGACACAGTAGCCCCTTCTTATCTGCCCACAACCTCCACTCGGGCGGGAGGTGCAGCGGAACTGGCTGAGTCCAGGAAAAACGCTACGTACACCGAACTGATGCATTTCTACCATTTTGTTCCATTGGCTTTTGAAACCTTGGGACCAGCTAACGCCGTGGGACAGGCGTTCCTCTCAGACCTTGGACGTCTTCTGAGCCAAATCTCTGGAGACCCAAGGGAAACCAGCTATCTGTTCCAGCGCCTGTCCGTTGTAATTCAACGTTTCAACGCAGTCGTCTTCCACAGCACTTTTGTTCTCCCGAATCTTGACCAGGACGGCCACTCCAGAGTCAACATCATTAATTAGTATCTTGCACCTGAGGGATCATATATACCTCGGGTAAAAAATAACAATAATAATAATAATAATAATAATAATAATAATAATAATAATAATAATAATAATAATAATAATAATAATAATAATAATAATAATAATAATAATAATGATCTTTATTAATTCAAACTGACAAACGCAGTAAGATTAAATTGAAACATGACAGTACAATCTGCGAGTGAGCTCTTGGTTCCTCGTTTTACCACCGTAACTAGGCAGTGTCGTGCTTTCTGTGTGGTCAGCCCCTCCATCTGGAATCAACTCCCATTGCAGATAGGGCCTGTGCCTGTTGCCAAGTATAAAAAGTCCTTGGCCTGTTGCCTTAGAATAGTTCGCTTATAAAATGTTTAAGGCCTACTTAAGCGGCATTGACTGTACAAACATACATGCATATATACATAGTTGTATACATAGAATGCATACATGCATAATGCCCTTATATGTAGACAATTTTCTACTGCTTCAGAGTTAAAGAAACTAAGTTCATCGTGAGAGACAGGCAGGGGCGTAACTTTGGTCTAAAAAGTGGGGGTGCCAATTTCTTACATACACGAAGCAAGGTGGAGACTGGGATCTCTGGGAAGGCACGTGGCACAATAATAAAATATTGATTGGCATTCTTCAAAAAGTGGGGGTACGGTACCCCCCAGTCCACTGATTGCTTTATGTGGCATGTCAATAAAACGATTGATTCATTGACTGGTTGAAGATCAATGTTCGGTGATTATTTCATTTGAACCTTGGTTTGGTTTTGTGCATTTTAATAGTGTTTATGCTCAGCTAATTGTGACACAAATTTCTTATCCAAATAATGTTTTCCTTCCGTGGGTTTAGCATAATCCTAAAATACATCTTTCGAAAAGAGAGAAGATAACTCTGAAATTAAAATCCTCTGTTTTTCTTAAATGTTTAGGGTGGTTTTATACAGAAATTACACCAGATAGACTCTGGCAGTACTCCAATGAATTCAGAGTCACAGTTGCACAGGAATTCACAGCCAACTGTGAGCACACAGATGCTTGTGTCACCTTCACAGTAGATGCGCACCATGGCAATTGCATGCCTCCAGTTGCAGCTGCATCCAAGGAAAGCCCTGCTCCACAACTGCCTGGAGTTCTTCTGCCATTGGCGGTGTGACGGCGGACAGGATCCGGTCGATTGGTTCGACCACTACCACGTCTTCCTGGTGTTTTGCATCCACTGACAACAAGGAGTGATGTCGAACTCGGTTAGATTATCACCCCAGGTGCCTGGTGTTATTCAACCTTCACGTAGTGAGTGAACTGGATATGTAGCTATCCAGCTGAAAAAACAGAACCTTCACAATGTGAAAAAAATTTGAAAACTGAAAAAATGTGAAAAAAGTGAACAAATAAAAAACCTTCACAATGTGAATGAACGGGAGATATATCAATCCCAATGACTAACGGAATTGGACATTCTACGTCAAGTTCACAGTCAAGCGGATTTGAAGAAATGTCACCTTCACCCTTGGAAGAATCTAAGAAACCCACTGTTCTCTTTGCTGGATCTCTCGATAAATCAGATTCAGCAGTACTGAATATGAATGGAGGGGTAAGAGAAGGGAGGAGGAGAATGCATGTCTTCTGCTGAGGTGAATTCTGGTTCAACTGTTCAGTTTGATCTTGGTCTTTACAAAAGACAGGAAAAACAAAGAGGAGAGAGATCACCATCTCCACCAGGTCTGTGGCTAGCTTTTTATTGCACTTATCGTTCAATGTCTGTTTCTGTGATGTAATCCAAGTTGAGAACTGTCCTGAATATCATGAGCGTTTTCTCAGTTAATCAGTCATAAAATGAATATGAATGCCTTTTCCATTCTGATTTTGTGTTATGAATTTATTTTAACATATGTGCATTTTACTGATATTTAATTCAGTATTTATGCATTCTGAATTATTAAATGCCCTAGAAAGCTGCTAAAGTTGTTTTGAGGCTACATCCCAATGCTACATCTAGATATTTATGTGCATTTTAAGACATTTTGAAAATGCTGAACAGAGCTAAACGCAACAGCACGTATGTAAAGCTGAAGACTGTTCCTAGAGGAAGATCCGAGTCATGATAAGATACAATGGGCTTGAGTTTATATACGGATGCGAGGCACTTGCATATCTCCTCATGCAGATGAGCGCAACGATCGGAGACCTGGTCAACTTAAGACTGGAACATAAAACTTCTTGATGTATGTCAGTGTGACGTGGACCAACAGGGCTCGCCCCAGAAAAAGACTTGAATTTTTCTTTCATTTCATGTTACTAATTTGTCATAACGTGTAATAATAATAACCTTCATTATTTTACTGTGTTTCGATAGGTGCCTTTGGATTTTCTGGCCATAAGTTTCCTGCTTGAGGAGGATGGGCGATGGGATGGTTGTTCTGTGGCTCCGTATTGTCGGGATTGTGTGTAGGGTGTGGTGTTCGATTTGTGTTTGTATTTAGTTTTTTGTATTTGTCTTTAGTTTTTTGTAGTGTATTTGTATTTATTTTTTTATAAGTATTTAGATTTTTGTATTTGTGTTTAGTTTAGCGACAAAACAAGCAGCAAAGCAAACAACAAACAACAAAGTAAACAACAAAGTAAACAACAAAACAGACCCGAAAGCAAACAACAAACGACAAAGTAACAAAATAGACAACAAAACAATCAAGACAAAATGATCAAAAACTACACCCCTGCTGAGCCTCTGGTGTGGCTTAATCTCCCGTAAGCTTGTTAAGGCAGGGGGGCCCCTGGCATGGCTTTATCTCCCGTAAGCCCTTTGTGTAGTTTTTGTGTTTTTGTCTTGTTTGTTTTGTTGTTTATTTTGTTTATTTTGTCATTTGTTGTTTACTTTCGCGTTTGTTTTGTTGTTTATTTTCTTGTTTATTTTGTCGTTTGTTTGCTTTGTTGTTTGTTTTGTCGTTAAACTAAATACAAATGCAAAATCTAAATGCTTTGTAGTGTTAGTTTGTTTTTATTTTGTCAAGTGTTTGGTTTTTGCTGTTTATTTTGTCGTACTGTTTGTCTTTTTGTTTATTTTGTCATTTGTTATTTGTTTGTTTATTTTGTCATGTGCTGTTATTTTGTCGTGGGTTGTTTTTTTTTTCGTTTGTTGTAATGAGCCGAGGGATTAGAAGGAGGCTCATAGAAGAGTTTATCAGAAGGGAAGAGTTACAGTGTGGAATCATATCCCAAATCATCAACGAACAGGCAGCCGCTAGTGCGCAATCGCTACTCAGAAACTAAATGAGACACAGACGCTGACACAGAAGTTCTTACAGTTACGACAATGCAGACTGATTTCTACTTCTTTGTCGAGACGTTGATGGAGGCTTTTAGTGGTGACGAAAACAGAATGACTTGTATTCTTCTGACTAGGGAATGTAATCCCGGAGCATTCTGTCAATCCCGGGATTACGGAATTGGAAATTAATCAATCCCGGGATCCCGGGATTCCGGGATTATACTTTATGCAATGAAAAATTTTCCCGCCTATAGCATAAATGTATGAGTGTAGGACATTATCCCCCCGGACATTATCCCCCGGACATTATCCCCCCCGAACAGAATCCCCCCCGGGGTAGGACATTATCCCCCCGGCTTGCAAATAATAACTTATGTTTCACACATATATATCAAACATACATATATACATACATGCATAATATACATATATACATATATACCTACATACATACATGCATATATACATACATATATACATACATACATATATACATACATACATATATACACATACATATATACATACTTATATACATAAATACATGCGTATATACATACATAAATACATACATACGTGAACACATAAATACATACATACACTCATACGTACATACATCCATCCATCCATACATAAATACATACTTGCATACATACATACAAGCATACATACATGACGCACACGGGATTACAAGGAAATAGGCTTATTACACAGAGGGGGGATTTTGTCCGGGGGGAATGTCCTAGCTAAAATCGGGGGGATTCTGTCCGGGGGGATAATGTCCGGGGGGATAATATCCGGGGGGGATAATGTCCGTTCCCCTAAATGTATATTTAATACTGTTGCATGGTTGTGTATTAAAGAGGTTGGGTTTAAGAATGTTGTGGCGATGTGTTATAAACATGTAACCTTAAAATAACGAAAAGTTTAAGCGTTCGTTAGGAGTTATTTACGATAAAATTAATCGCAAGAAGCGTGAAGTGTCAGTAGTAGAATCTCCGAATACTGATGACTCAGAGCATAGGCAGAGGCACTTGACTGCAGTAGGGCTCGGTTGATACTTGATCAAGGTTTAGCCACTAACAGGTTGGTCCGCTTGTTTGGTCCTCGGAGGCTAATTAACTTGGGGTGGGGTGTTTCTGAGTGGAAAGATCTTGATAGTTGATAGCGATCCCACGGCCGGGAATGAGGTCTGAGAACGACAGGTGACCAGCGCAGCACCGCTGCGGGAGGAGTGCACAGCAGCCTGCAGCACCTTGATATTAAAGCAGCCACAGTCAGTCTGTAGTCTGTACTAGGGCTCGTACCCGTCGTTGCTGCTTATCTGCCGTAATTAGCGTCCGTTGCCCAAGCCTCAAGGAAGAATTATACAGGGAATCAAATAATTTTAATCCAAAAATCCGAATTTGTTGTAATCCCGAAAATACGGGATTCCACGTTTGTCAATCCCGGGATTACGGGATTTAAAAATGTTCCGGGGTCCCGGGATTACATTCCCTACTTCTGACAAAGATTCTGGTTGAAATTTAGCAAATGTTTTCATTTATTGCTGTACAACAAACGGCAACGAAAAGCAGTTATTCATTTATTTAAGCACTTATTTCTTTTATCCATCCAGTCATTCATCTATGATCTATCTATCTATTCAATATTCATCCTTCACTACATTCGTTCATTCCTTTAACTGTCGATTCGTCTTTCCTTTTTTCCGTCCGTTCGTTAACTCGCTCATTCATTCAGTCAATTCAGTCATTCAGGTACTTAGTCGTTATTCATTAATTCATCTATCCATCCATCCAATCTTTTCCTAATTCATGCATTCGGCGAATTCATGTAGCTACTCTACACATACGTTTGGCTCTTAGTATATATTCATTCTGAGAATTTGTATACCGCCTCCAAGAGACCTATTCAGAGGCGCTCCCAGCCCAACCACAGCTATAGAAATGTGATTTGAGGGACTTACAGAAAGCAGCCAAGCAGGCATACATGATTAGCTATCGTATCGTATCGTATTTGGAGATTTGTATAGCGCCGCTCAAAGCTAGCTGATGCCACTCAGCAGCGCTCCCAGTGCGAAGAGTATATAGCTTCAGAGGCGTAACTTAATTTGGTCTAAAAAAGTGGGGGATACCAATTTCTCCACTTTCGCTTTTCGCATGGATGATGGATACCATTTTGGACATATTACCAGTAATCGTAATAGTAGTAGTAGTGAATTAGTAGTAGTAAAAGTAGTAGCCGTAGTAGCAACAGCAACAACAGCAACAACAATGGTAAAAATAGGCCTAATAGCAATGAGGACCTAGTGCTCTGTAATTTGTTTTCAGTTTTAAGGGATCAAATGTTCCTTGTAAGGAACATATGCGGCTGAAGCAGCTAATTGTAGACAAGATGATCCATACCAGATCACAACAACGTCAGATCATGTGGATTGTGTAAATGAAAACCAAGCCATCTTTTTAATTGAGGTATTAGTTTAACAGAGGCTTAGGCCTACGTCATGTTTGTCGTGCTTCTTAGCAACTCAGAAACGCTCTAAATTTAATAATTACTAATATATATCCAGTTGTAATGACAATTCGGTAGCCATCGAGGCAGACATTTAAGACCTTATTAACCCAAACTACTTATGCTTTTTCTTTTAACTCTCCAAATGGAACTTTAGTCAACTTCAGGAAAATTTACTCCCCGGAGTTGACCATGGAACAACTAAATGGCTGTCAGTCTCAGCTCATTGCACTTGAAGTGTAAGATTATGAAACGTTGATGAGCTTACCTCCATAACGGCAATTTTATCGTCTATAGGCCTAATTGTATCTGCTCGTTTTCGTTTAGAACAAATTTATTCATTTTCCCTATCAGCGAAATCGGAACACGACGTGTGTAAGACAAAATTAGCGACGTCTTGAATGATTATATTTATAAAGGACAGTTATTATTCTGAGAGTGTGAGAGGGCAGGGGTGAGGAGTCATAGTAAGCCGGCGATATGAGTGAGGGTCCATATACGGATATTTAAATGATGAGGGATTATAGGGTGATGTCAGATCTTTCCAAGAAGAGCATAGCCGTGGCCTAGATCTGTGACGCCTGCGGACCGGTCAGGCAGTCAAGGCGCCAGTCTGTCGGTGACCTTTGTGGCTGAAAGTCTGCCGCCTGCCCGACTCTCTGTGACTGAGTTCGTCTGGCTCTTGGTTTACCTGTGTATCTAGGCCTAAGTACTTTTGTTGTATATAGGCCCCTACTCGATCCTCACTCTGTCTACGTCGTCCCCGTTGGGGGGCGTGTCAGAGTTGGCTTACCCTGTCCGACAACATGGGTCTCTGACTTTAAAAAGGAATACATTATTTTTGAAGCCGTGAAGGGTCGTCGTCGTCTGTGAGGACGACCGGTTAACCGTCCCGTTTGGGGCGTGTCTGACGGGAGCGTGATACTACATGGAGAACAAGAGCAAGACCGTCCAGAAGAACAAAACAACGAAACAAAACGAACGAACAACAAGTACGAACGACGGTTGGCGGAGGTTGGCACAGAGGGTTCTGTCGAAGGAGGGGCTGTCCTCCGGGAAACACAGTGTAAGTCCGAACCAGCCGACGCCTTCTACTCGGAAGATACGACCGGGTCTCAGAGAACAACAGGAGGAATTGGGAGAAAGCAATTAAAGGAAACAGAAAGAGGAAAACAGAAACACGGTTGAAGTCAAGGTGGCGCTCGACCTGCGGAAGGAACCGGCTGTCGCAGAGGTTGCTGTCGAAGGAAGCTGGTGACCTGCAGTCACTAAAGAACTGGTGACCCTTCCGGGAACACAGCGTAATTCCGAACCAGCCGACAACTTCTAGCCGGGAGAAGACCACTCTCATGGGCGGAGTTTATCAGGGGCTAGGGGGGCTAAGCCCCCCATGAATCCGCCCATGACCGCTCTGATGGAGACCCGAAACCGTTCGAGAACAAGAACACCTAAACGAAAATGAATGCAAGTATAAATACAAACTGAAATCAGTAAATTCTGCAAGACGGCAAGGGCCTTTGTTGCCATACGCTGTCCGTAAACTACTACAATCTCACTCTGTCTAGATACACGAAGCAAGGCGGAGACTGCGATCTCTTGGAAGGCACAATCAGTGACGTCTTAAGGCATGGGCATGCTGGGCAGTCGCCAGCAATGTTCCCTCTAATTTTTTTCCGCCGTGCGCGCATTGGCCTGCCGCGTGAGCAGTAACATATTGTGATCTTTAAGGCCTACTAAATATATTGTACGTGCAAAGTTGTACATATATAATTTCGTTTATTATTACGAATCAAAGTTGACCAACCGCAACTTCTTACAGAAAGAGTATGCTACAGTAAAAAAACATCTGTTCAAGTTCTCTGCCCCTGGGCAGGCTCTAACTTCGAATGGCTAAATGCAACTCGAGAAGTTTAGGGGAGGGGGTTGTTTCTCGTTGCCTTTCCATCGGTGTTTTTACTTAGACACCATCTTCTGCGTTGATGTCCTCCATCGTCCTTCTTTCAGACTGCTTATCTCGCGGGACTCGATTATACCGGCGAGGACTCGCGGTCATCCACTGCGCTCTTTGCTCATATATAGTGGGGTTACCTCGTGAAGGTGGCGTGGGCGTGGTGGGCATTTGGGGTAGCAAAGGCGTTTAGAAAGGATTGTTCCTCCATTTTCACCATAAGACTTACATTAAAAGCCTAGATGCGATATCATATAGAACGAAAAAGGCTAAAGTCAAGTTGAAGTAAGTAAGTAGCATTTATGTGAATGTGACAACATTGTAATAGAATTGTATATAATTATTACGGAATTAGGCCTACACATAGCTTGTAGACACATTTCAAATTGATGATTATTCGAACAAATGTAACTGACAAGCACAACTTCTTAAATTGTGTGCCCTTATATGCCCGGTCAAACATTCGATGACGCCAATCAACATAGCAACGAAATAAGATTAAACGATTCACAATACTACTTTCTACGATTGCATTACCCCGTATGTATGGTTCAAGTTGTTTCCTAAACAATTACTTCACGTCTGTACAAGGCTATAAAATCCTTGGAGGGTAGGCTATTAAAAGGCCCAAAAATTAAGCTTAGATTTTCTCGCTTCTGTCTTTGTGAGATTGCTAAAGAGCATAGCCTACACATGATCCAGGTCAATTTGTTTGACCAGAATAAAAATCCTAATTCTGATTGCACAATCCAGGCGGTCAACCTGAAGTCGATTACGCATTTTGTCTTCGTTCCATTCATAAGGCTGAAGCCACGTTCACACTGCAAGCTAGATGAATCGGCAAATATCTTGAAAATTCCTACCTTAAAGTTTTCGATTGAAATGTATTTAAAGTCACGATACTGCTTGCAATCCTGCTTCTCGTATTCGTCGCTAGTTTTGTCAAGTAGGCCTAGTTTACAGTATTTCACTGCTAAACTAGCAATCTCGGTTTGCCCAAAATCATAACTTTCTGTGTCTGCCAACAAGCATAGCTCACTTTCCATTTGAGTATTTCATCTTCTGGAAATCTGCAGTCATGTAGTGTGTAGCCTACAGGTCACATGGCTTTGTAGAGAGACAGAGACAGACTGCTACAGAGACAGAGTGAGAGAAACCAGAGACAGGGAATGAGACAGGGAAAGAGAGACGAACAAGCTAGGTATTATTTCGAACACCCTCGGTCATGGGTCAGAGAGGAGTGATCTGCCGTAGTAGGGTATGCAGCTGTTGTAAGCTTCCGAATCATGCCTGGCTGAGTGTCGCTTCTTCTGTGGGTCTACTACTCTGACACATCGGGTGACTTAGACAGACCCCACGCATACGAATACACCTGCGGCCGTCTGTATCAATTAGGTCCTGTCATGAAGCGTCCGTCCTATACAGGCTATAGTGCAGAGAGGCCGAGATCTACACGGGAAGACATTTCTTAACACAAGCCTTGTTGGCCTTTTGAACATCGTAGGCTAAATATGTCATAAGCTGGAACAATGGGCAAAATGTAACATCGAAAATAAATATTAGAGTTCAAGAAATTTGTGCGCTAGGAGAAAATGTTGTGCGCGCTAGTTTGAAATGCCGTGCGCGCGCGCGCACGCGCGCAGCTTAGAGGGAACATTGGTCGCCAGGGGCCCACTATTCTAGGGGCCCCCAAATGAAAAAGACTGTTGAAATATTTGTGTTTTTAAGGCTTATGTTATATTGTTCAAAAGTTTGAGTTGATTAATCTTTACAGTATGTTTCTTTATGTTTAAACATTCATTTTTTTACAAAGTGAATGCTGAATTAATACTAAATCTATAGGTTTAATTTTATTGACCGTTTAAACTTTTAACCCAGTGGGTGGGCAGAGGCCCCAGCGTTTTGCTTTGCCCAAGGCCTACAATGCTGTTAAGACGGCACTGGGCACAATAATAAAATATTGATAATGATAGGCATTGTTTAAAAAGTGGGGGTACGGTACCCCCAGGCCAAAAAGTGGGGACGCGTACCCCTCGTACCACCCACAAATTACGCCTATGGGCGTAAGTGTGAAATGGCTGATGCCGATTGGTTCTCTGGTTTTCTGAAAAGAAATCCTGCAATTTCTGTCCGCACTCCAGAAGAGACAAGCATTTCCAGAGCGATTAGTTTCAATAAAAATGTTGTGAAATTCGAAATTTGTTACTTTCATCCCCTGCAGTCTCCCCTACTATGACTAATGACTATGGTTATGAACGCGCGCGGTAAAGATCTCTACTCGCGGTTTTTAGCCGCGAGGTTTTCTGCACGCGGTTTTTAACGTATACCTTAGTATACTGTGTGGAATTCAGTCAGCTGGCATTCTCTCTGCTAACGACATCGATTGACTTCCTCACTAGAAGCGGACCAGAACTATAGGGCCTACAGGATACTTGTACGACCATAGGCGTAGACTCTGGGGGGTCAGCCGGGGCACGTGCCCCACCAATAATTGAGGAGCCGGGGCAATGCCCCCCCAATAATCGAGAGGAGTATTTCTTCAAATATTAAAATATTATGTTTCAATATACACAAATTTCTTCAGAAACAGAAAAACAGAGACAAAGAACTGAAATACTATCAGAAATTCATAATAAAAATAAAGATTTATTTTTTTCTTTAATATCTTCAATTTAGAACAATTTACATGTACACAAAAAGCACTCATTTCATATGCATTACGTAACACCGGAAGCCTCTGAGGCTCGCTGATTGTCCAGACCAAAGGTGAAAAGAGCTTTTTTCGATTTTTGTTTAAAAAACACAAGAAAAGGAAAACCACAAAACATTTTGTTGTTTAAAAATTTGTGTTCTTATTCTTGTAGAAGTTATTTTAATAACATTGATTTAATGATTTATAATTTTCGAAAATCGCAACTGAATTAAACTGAGTTGGAGCTCTTGTTCATACCAATTTCATGATTTTTGTGATCCAAAACCGAAAATCTTAAAAACAAATAAGCAAAAACAACAAAAACCATAAAAACAAAAGAAAACGAAAAAACACACAAGAAACAAAACAATTTTTCATCTTGAAAAACTTGTTTTTTGCACTTCTGGACCAGACCCCATGCCCCACCAATATTTTGGACAAGTTTACGCCAGTGTATACGACACAGATTGACGAAACCAGTAGAAGATTTGGCCTAATTATCAATACAGAGAAAACCAAACCAACGGTGATTGAAAAGACCAAAGAGACAATATATAATTAAAAATTATCACAATCGGAGATTTTTATTCACCATCCATCCATTTGATTTGATTCCTGCCTCGGTGTTGTTAAGGCTGGGAGACATTAATTTATTGCTTCTAATACTAGTAGGCCTATATAGGTAAAATAGGTATGGGGATAAGATACACCCTTGTCGCACTCCCGTTCTCGTGTGAAAGTATTCTGTGATCTTTTTATCTACTTTTATGGCACTGAATGATTTTCGATATATCTCAATTGTACAAGTTTGATCAATTGCTCAAGTATTCCTGCATTTTGCATCGCTTTCCACATTCCACCACGCCATATATACTGTCGAATGCTTGTTTGAAGTCTACGAAGTTGATGAAGACTTTCTGGTTGTGTTCTGTGCTTTCTTCAAGTATATGTCTTATTGTGAACATTTTGATCAATTCTACCTGCTCTGAACACGGCCTGCCCTTCTCCAAGTGCTCTCTCAACATACCGCTTTCTGCTCCATCTGCTTCACCAGATGGATAAGATCAGCCATGGATTTATACACTCACATTGGAGTACCAATACCAAGGTATACGGAAAGGGTCACCAGCCAGAGACCAAGTGGATTAGATCAGCGCACTTACAATGGAGTACCAACACCAAGGTAAGGAAAGGTCACCGGATGGATTAGATTAGCTTTATTAGATTAGATTAGCTTTAGATTATTTTGCGAAAGGCGCTTTATAAATTTCTAGATACAATTAGCCATGGATTTATTCACTTACAGAGGGTAAGAAAAGGTCACCGGATAGAACAGAGCAGCCGTAGTATAAGGCTCATGAGCGAGGAGAGAAATAACTAGCACGAGCTGTAAGGCAACGACAGGGAAAATGTTTATATGGGGCCTACACTTTCTACAGCATTAAGTTACTGTAATGAGCTCTTAGATATATAGGCGGGTATCCTACAGTAGCAGGATAACTAACTGATGTATTAACTGTAACTGATGCCATGGATATCACTTCAAATGTTTCGCTATGACGTCGAAACCCTATTGTGCATAACCATTATTATGGACATGACCGTTATTATGGACCAATTCTGTCATCCAACCATTTAGTTCGTGCTCCATCCTTTATGTGTAACTCTCCCTATGGTAGGAGAATTGAATTCGTAAGAATTTTGAATTTGTACTAAGAATCGTAATATATTCTTAATACCTGGCAAGTACTAGATACCTGGCCGTTAAATTGTATTTCGACACACACCCACACATACACCCACCCACACCCACACACACACACCCACCCACCTACATACACACGCACACACACACACACACACACACACACACACACACACACACACACACACACACACACACTACTTACGTTGCTGGGTATAGTTTGAGGGCCAAAAATGCTTGAGCATATGGCGTGCACGAGCGATCGTCGTTGTTGCCAGATACAGAGAAACTTCGGTATATCGAACTTCGATTATTCAAAATGGTGGTTGCATGGAACGATGGTGAATTGCCCGACCACAATCAATGCAAATACATATAAACATAGCTCTGCTTTATCGAACCTGCTTATATCAAAGTCTAGCTTTTATCGAATGCTATGTTCGGTCATTGTCTATCGAAGTTGCAGGGCCACTCTGCAACTCGATAGGCCTACTATTGGACTAATTGAGGCTGACCACTGGCGGCGATCTTGTTTGACAGGTGGGGTGGGGGACAATTTAGAATTGATCTGGTCATAAAACAGTTTTGAACTGATCTGCGCGAAAAAACTGTTGACCCTTTTTGGTATTTCTTCAAAATGTGAGGGGGACAAATGTATGGTGTGTCCCCCCCACTCTTAAAGGTGGGAGGTCTTGTCCCCCTCGAACATATCTTAACTAAAGAATTATCTTAACTAAAGAACATATCTTAACTAAAGAACTACCTTAACTAAAATCATATCTAAACTAAAGAACTACCGGTATCTTAAACAAAGAACATATTTAAACTAAAGAACTATCTGAACTAAACATCTTAACTATAGAACTATAGTACCTTAACTAAGGAACACATCTAGACTAAAGAACATATCTGAACTAAAGAACACATTTAAACTAAAGAACTATCTTAACTAAGGAACACTTCTTACTAGAGAACTATCTTAACTAAAGAACATATCCAAATTTATGAACTATTTTAACTAAAGAACACATCTAAGTTAAATAATTATCTTAGATTGAGAACGCATATAAATTAAAGAACATATCTTACTAAAGAACACATCTTAAATGAAGAACACATCTTAACTAAATTACTTTAACTAAAGGATATATCCTAACTATAGAACTACAGTCTCTCTCTTATAAGTTCCTTTCGTTCCTTGCGGAACATCGGGCGACAAGATTCCTTCATTCTGTACGGTTATCTGCAATGCCCTCCGCCTACAGTATCTTAACTAAATAACACATCTAAACTAAAGAAATAGCTTAACTAAAGAACAAATCTTAACTATAGAACTACAGTATCTCAACCAAAAGAACACATCTTAACTTTAAAAAACTATCTGAACTTAAGAACACATCTTAACTAAAGAACACAGTTAAACTAAAGAGCTATCTTAACTAAGGACAATATCTTAACTAAGAACTATCTTAACTAAAGAAATATCTTAACTAAAGAACATTTCTAAACTAAAGAACTATCTTAACTAAAAAACACTTAACTAAAGAACTATCTTAACTAAAGAACAGATCGAAACTAAAGAACACATTTCAACCAAAGAACACATCTTAACTAACGAACTATCTTAACTAAAGAACATATATAAACTAAAGAACTATCTTAACTAAAGAAATATCTTAACTAAAGAACATATCTAAACTAAAGATCTTAACTAAAGAACACATCTTAACTAACGAACTATCTTAACTAAAGAACGTATCTTAACTAAAGAACACATCTTATTAGAGAACTATCTTAACTAAAGAATAGATATAAATTGAAGAACTATGCATGTATGTAAAGCGCCCTGCGTGGCTGCCGTTTCTACTATATGTATGTTCACTGTACAGCGCAGTGCGTTTGCAGGCGCTTTATTAAAGAACAGATTATTTATTGTTATTATTATCTTTCTAAGACAGTTGTATGAAAAGTTTATGACGGCTTCAGTTCACGGTGAATAAGCTGGTCTCTGACGCGCCTTGTATGGCGCTGGAATTTTTTTAGCTTCACATTACATTACATGCGTCGAGCCTGACGTCATATCTCGCCTATTTCGAAATTCGGATATATAAAACTGTTGACTGTGGTCCCTTAAGGTTCGATATACGGAAGTTTTGCTGTACAGGGACTGCGTTGATCACCGGGTCATGCATGTGCTCAATGCACAGGCGACGCTTGCGTGTCAAGTGCGCGAATATTAGCGGCGCTTAGTGGCGCATTAGGAGACCATGCAGCACCTCGATCGAGGTCTTGGTCCGGTCGAAAGAAAGGTCGTCTACGTTCAACTGCAGGAGAGGATTTGCCGTCGACATTGAACGAACGCTTAGCCCGGATTTCCTTTCCATTCTCTACTAGCCCACCGCTCTGCATTCGGATTTTGTGAGGCCTTTACATGTAGATATCGGTATTTATAGATATTTAGCACGCATGAAACACTTTGGACAACAATGATCGAAATGGGGTTCCCAGGGCATATCATAAATTTGCTTGCACAACTGTATAAGAAACAAAAAGCAAGAGTCAAAGTGGCAGAAATGCAATCGAAAGAATCCAGAGTCAGACGGGGAGTGAGACAGGGTTGCGTCTTGTCCCCAAGTTTGTTCAACATCTTGGCGGAGAGAGTGATGGGGGAAACTTTAGAGGGATTTGAGGGAGGAATACAGATAGGGGGAGACGGTTGACAAACTTACAGTAGGCCTACGCCGATGACATTGTATTACTGACAAACTCGGAGAGTGAATTACAGCTGTTGATAGAGAAACTAGACAGGACAGGAAAGAAATTTGGGATGCAGATTAATATAGGAAAGACGAAAGTTATGACAACAACAGAAACCAAATGTACAATTAGGATTAACCAGGAGGAACTAGAACAGATGGACAGATTTACGTATTTGGGTTCAACGATTGATGAAAACAGCGGTTGTGGTACAGAGATCAGAACACGTTTGGCAAAGGGTTATGCAGTAGCTACGGACCTCAAAAGGATATGGAGGAGTCATGATCTAACAAATAAAACGAAGCTAAAGTTGTGGAAGACACTGGTTTGGCCTGTGGCAATATATGGTTGCGAGAGCTGGACATTGAGGAAGGAGGAGGCAAGAAGAATAGAGGCATTCGAGATGAAGTGTCTGAGATTGATTATGAATATATCTTGGACGGAAATGCGATCAAATGAATGGGTATTGGAAGCAGCAGGAGTAGAGAGGAATTTACTGAAGACGGTGAAGGAAAGAAAAATGATATATTTTGGACACGTCGTGAGAAGAGAAGGAGCATGCATGGAGAAAGACATCGTATAGGGCACACTACCGGGAGCTCGGAAAAGAGGAAGACCGAGAACAAACTAGCTGGGCAACATAAAAGAATGGACGGGATTGGCAATTGTTAAGACTGACGGAGGACAGGAGGCGTTGGAGGAACATTGTGCATGATGCGGCCGAACCTCGAACCGAGGATGGCTGAGAGCAGAGCAGAGAGAGCACGCATACACTGTGGAACTACATTCTTACATAGGTCCATATATACGCAGATATACAGGTCCTCGATTTTATATTCTATATGAGATTTGTATTCTTATATGCTATGATTCGTGTTAACCGGTCTTATCGCAGCTATAACCCATATACGGACTGGTGCGGGTTATTTCACATAATATTATAACTAGACGGAATATAATCCAGTTATAATATGCCAGCATGCATAAAGCAAAACAGTAGAACATAGGCGTAATGTGAGGGGCACGAGGGTTACTTGTACTCCCATTTTCTGGACTGTAGGGTACCATGCCCCCACTTTTCATACCCAGATGAAACAATGCCTAATATTATTTTCTCGGAGGAAAGCCTTCATTTGAGCCCTCAAGACTCAACACAGTCACCGAGCATCAACCTCATCGTAATCACCATCATCATCGTTATCTTCATTGTTACAATCATTGTTAATGTTGTTGCTCTTACCGTTCTTATTGTTGTTATCATCAACATCATCATCATCATCATCATCATCATCATCATCATCATCATCATCATCATCATCATCATCATCATCATCATCATATCATCATCATCATCATCATTATCATCATAATTAAACATGACCCATAGACGGAGCCATTATATATATATTGTTACGGCCGGGTGATGTAACATGCACTAAATGATAAATAAGAACGAGAAATGTGATATTTTCAAAGTTTATATATAAAATCTAGGGGTATTTAACATTAGACAATAAATTCAAGCTGAACGTAAAAGGCATACCAAACAGAAGTTGACGACATGGAACGACAACGAAACCAGCGTCCAAAGCACAACCGAACAGAGAACACCCGTCAACAGCACGAGGTGAATAACGTTTCAACGTAACGGCCTGGTTCCAGCGGATACCAGTTACAGCAACACCGAGCGAAATTCAACAGCTACAGAGTTGGCCGTCATTTAGACACAACCTGAGCACAACTTAAGAAAAGCTCAAAACTTAACTACATACAATCGAGAGTTGGATTCTAGCTTATTCTATACGACCAACCTCTTCAGCGCCTAAGACCAGACTGTCCCCGTGTACACAGGTCAACGCCCCCAAAGACTACGTTAAAGGATTGACCATAGCGAACACACGATATACGCCGCCTAGTGTCAACCAGCTTCCGCAATAAGGGCAGATCGTAACATACCCCTCCCCATAAACGAGAGGACACCTATGGTGTCCGACCTCACAACGTTCGACAAGTCACAGCAAATCGAGTATACAAAATGTCAGTAGAGAGCCTCATGAAAACAAAACACAACCAAACAAACCTAAAAAAGAAATGCCCACAACGCTAAGTAACCGCCCCAACAACAGAACTTTCCAAAACCGACGACGGTCGACTAAACAAGTCGGGAATTAAATTTTGTTTCCCTGGGCGATGCCGCACATCCAAGGAGTACTCCTGAAGTTCCAGATTCCAACGAAGCAGTTTTTGGTTGTAATTCACCATCGAATTCAGGAACACTAACGGACTATGATCCGTGTAAACGGTAAGCATGGAGGCCCCGAAATAGACGCTGTACGCTCGCACAGCCGTCAAAAGAGCCAAGGCCTCTTTCTCCACCGTAGAGTAATTGATCTCACACGGTTTCAACTTGCGACTGAGGTACGCGATCGGATGTTCGACCCCATCTATCACCTGGAACAGGCAAGCACCGACACAGAAACAAGACGCATCTACAGCCAAACAAAAAGGTACAGTATAATCAGGAGGTCTCAAAATCGGCCGCGACGCCAACCTTGACTTCAAATCAACAAAGGCACCCCGTGCTTCCTCCGACCACACGAATTTTCGACCTTTCTTCAGCAACTCTGTCAATGGCAAAGTTAATTGAGCATAATGAGGCAGGTATCGCCGGTAGTAACCTGCAAGACCCAACAATGATTGCACTTGTTTTTTATTGGTAGGCGTAGGGAAATCCAGTAAAGCCTGTACCTTTTGAGTTCTTGGCCGAACACAATTTAAACCAATGTGATGACCCAAGAAATCAATTTCTGCATTCGCAAACTCACATTTCTTAATGTTCAACGTTAACCCAGCCATAGCAATCCTCTGCAATACTGAACGTAAATGATGCAGATGACTCTGGCAATCCTTGCTGAACACAATTATGTCGTCAAGATAAGCGTCACAAAATTCCTCTAATTTCTTAAGTAGCTTCGACACCAATCTAGAAAATGACGCCGGAGCATTTCTGAGGCCAAAATTCATGAAGCGCCACTGGTAATGACCCCCAGGTGTCACGAACCCCGTCAAAGGAATAGATTCAGAATCCAAAGGAATCTGCCAATAGCCCTTGGTCATGTCCAATTTTGTAAGAAATTTCATTCCCCCCACTTTATCAATTAAAGTTTCCACCCGTGGCATCGGAAAAGGATCGGGAATGGTGAGAGCATTAAGCTTCCGGAAGTCGGTACATAAACGTACAGTCCCATCCGGTTTCGGAACAAGGACAATGGGAGCTGCCCATGAACTCTCCGACTCTTCAATTATACCAGCTTTCAACAAACTCGCAATTTCAGAATTTACCACCTTCAGTTTTTCCGGATGCAACCGATATGGCACTTGTTTCACCGACCGAGCACCACCGACCAAAGGAATATGGTGTGTCACCAAATCCGTACGCCCAGGCTGGTCTCGGAAAGCTGTCTTAAACTCTGACAGAAGATCCGTCAATTGTGTGGCCTGCTCCACTTCCAAATGTGTAACGTCGACATGTGACAGAAACAACAAATCATCCGTATTAGGTAATACCGTATCGGACAAAAGCACAGGCACAGATTCTGAACCCACACCGCTATCGACCCTCATCAAATATTTCTTCATCAAATTTACATGGACTACCCGTTTCGACTTTCGTCTATCAGGCGTACTGACCACATAGTCCACGTCGCCAAGCCTTCGTTCCACAACATATGGACCACAATATTTTGCTTCAAGTGGCTTTCCAATCAAAGGCAGTAAAAGTAACACTTTATCGCCTTCCTGAAATACCACCTTTTTGGCGTGTCGATCATACCATTCCTTAGACTTTGATTTTGCCACAGTCTCATTCGCATTAACCACCTGCATCGCCCCTCGAATCCTTTCCCGCAAATCCAGAACATACTCAATAAGGTTTGATTTAGACAATTCAGGCAGAATATCTTCATGCAACCATGCATTCTTCAAAAGTTTCAACGGCCCTCTTACATCCCTGCCAAACACCAAATCAAATGCAGAGAACCCAAGACCTTGTATCGGCACCTCTCTGTATGCAAACAACACCCATGGCAGAATTTCATCCCAGGACCCCGGGTACTCCTCAGATATCGCCTTCATCATATCTTTGAGAGTGCGATGAAAACGTTCCACACACCCATTAGATTGTGGATGATACGGGCTTGTTTTCAAATGAATTACCTGACATTCATTAAGAAAGATCTGCAAAATATCCGACATAAATTCAGTTCCACAATCGGACAGAATTTCAAGGGGAAACCCGAACATACAGAAACATTAATCAGAACCTTAGCAACATCATAAGCAGTATGATTCCGTAAAGGAAATGCCATAGGATAATGACTTGCCAAATCCATGATTGTCAGGATGAATCGATTACGTGTATTGTCACACACACTTAAAGGGCCAACAATATCCACTGCGATTTTCTGGAATGGTTCAGAAACAACTGGAACCTTGATCAAAGGCGCACAGACCTTTACGGCACCTTTACCCAATCTTTGGCAAATGTCACAGGTGCGACAATATGTTTTCACATCCCTATTAACCCCAGGCCAATAGTAATGTCGAGTCAACCGATCGTACGTCTTTTTCGTCCCCAAATGACCACTGGCTGGAATATCATGCGACAACACCAAAATCTGATTACGCAAACACTTGGGTACCACTATCTGTACCCACTCCAGACCAGCAGGTGTAGCCTTATCACGCCATCGGCGGACCAACACATCATTACGAATTTCATAGAAATTGCGTTCGATCACTTTACCTGGTACCCGTGCCAACCCAAAAAGAGGATCCAAAGAGTCATCCTGCTGTTGCAGTCGAATAAACTCCGACCGAGACACCATCGTCCTCTCGTCCACCTGTACCTGTTGCAACTGACCAAACAACAGATCTAAATCACCGATATCAACACCGTCAATATCAGACACAACCACATCCTCACTCACCGAAGCCTCTGCCTCGGAAATATTCTCCTGCAGCTCATGAGCCGCCTGCGCCCTCGTCACGACCTCTACATTCAGAGGAGAAATCACATCATTCCCTAACAGGACATGTACCCCGTCAGGAAGTCTATCTACAATTCCACACAACACCTTTCCTTGTACGCCAGTCGATTGAATCATTACTTCTACCAAGGGCACCGGAATTGGATCCCCTATCACACCCTGAATTAACCGGTTTTCCATAGTATCCACATACTCAGAAGCATCAAAATGTTCTCTACTAATCAACGACTGAAGACAACCCGTGTCTCTTAACAAGACAATAGGCCTCTTTGATCCGTCTTCATGATAAACATTACCCTGCATACAGAAAGGCTTAAAATTCTTATGAATCTTAAAAGCAACCTGTTCACCATTGTCATGGAACCCTGTTACCAAATTAACCCGCTGTGACCCCTGCTCAATATTTTCCTGTCCAGCCTCGAACCTTCTAGCCTCTTCATTTTGTTTAGTCCAACATCTCGTTACTCCGTGGCCCCTTTTATGACAGAAATCGCAAACAATATTTCTACCTCCGAAATTTCCAGTTGGAGTAATCTTCCTTCCAAATTTGGGCGACTGTCCCCACGTTGGATTCACATCCCCAACACCTCCACTAGCTTCAAAATTTATACCGGCGAAAGCCTCTACCTTGAATGGTTTAAAGAGAACCGCATATTCATCAGCTAGTTTTGCTGCCGCCGCAAGGGACACAGGTTTGCGTTCTATTATCCATCGGTGCACTTCAACAGGAAGGCAATTAACAAATTGTTCTAACTTAACAACTTCACGTAACTTATCTAAGTCATTCCATGCACCTTCACCTTCAAGCCAACTTCTGCACGGTATACTCAGTCTGAACGCAAAGTTAGAATAAGTTTCCGTCGCCCCTTTTTGCAATGAACGAAATTTTTTCCGGTAAAATTCAGGAACCCTCGCATAGGCAGTCAGCAGAGCCTGCTTCACTATGTCATAATCTCTACAGTCCTCTACTAACAGTTCTGAAAATACCTTCTGTGCCTTCCCTGTCAGCCTGGTATGCAAAATAGATGTCCACTTATCCTTCGGGAAGTTGTGTAACAGCATGGCCTTCTCGAAGGATAGAAGAAAATGTTCCACTTCCGATTCCTCAAACCTAGGAACAAACTTCACAGCAGTAGCAATTCTGAATTTCTCTGCTTGTTCAGATTCTAGGTCCCCTGTCAATTCATCAAAACCCTCTGTCAAACCTCGCATTCGTTCCTCATGTTTCCTCTGACTCACCTTATCTGCGTTTTCTAAACTCAACCGTTTCTCTTCCATCTGCATTTTCATTTTCCTGTCCTCAATTTCAACTTGAATACGTAATTTCCTTTCCTCAGCCTCAACTACCTCTTTCTTTCCCGCTACCTCCATCTCTGCTCTTCGTGCATCTGCTTCTATTTTAAGCTTAGCCAACGTAAACTCCCGCTCACTCTGCTCTTTCCTCAAAAGCCTCTCTGCTTCCTCCTTTTCCTTCCTTAAAAGCCTCTCTGCTTCCTCCTGTTCCTTTCTCAAAAGCCTATCTGCTTCCTCCTTTTCCTTCCTCAAAAGCCTATCTGCTTCCTCCTTTTCTTTCTTTGCCTGTACCTCAAGCTTCTTACATTTTACTCTCCACTCTACCTCCCCGGACTTCAACGGTGAAATATTCTCAATTAACATTTTCTGTAACTGAGCCTTGTTTAGACCTTTCCATTCGAGTCCTAAACGTTCCAACTCCTCTCTTAACTCGTCCACATTCATTTCCAACATATCTTCCAGCACTAACGTTTTAGCTGCTATCGAAGTCTCCATTGTTTAATCTCCAATTTCAAAGAATTTGTAACCCAACTTATCGAAACTTTGAGACGGAAACGCCCCCTTTTCAAAATTCAACAATATTCAACAAAATTCAACGTTTTGAGAAAAATACAGAAATTTCCCTTTTTACTAAGGACGAGCCCCCATATGTTACGGCCGGGTGATGTAACATGCACTAAATGATAAATAAGAACGAGAAATGTGATATTTTCAAAGTTTATATATAAAATCTAGGGGTATTTAACATTAGACAATAAATTCAAGCTGAACGTAAAAGGCATACCAAACAGAAGTTGACGACATGGAACGACAACGAAACCAGCGTCCAAAGCACAACCGAACAGAGAACACCCGTCAACAGCACGAGGTGAATAACGTTTCAACGTAACGGCCTGGTTCCAGCGGATACCAGTTACAGCAACACCGAGCGAAATTCAACAGCTACAGAGTTGGCCGTCATTTAGACACAACCTGAGCACAACTTAAGAAAAGCTCAAAACTTAACTACATACAATCGAGAGTTGGATTCTAGCTTATTCTATACGACCAACCTCTTCAGCGCCTAAGACCAGACTGTCCCCGTGTACACAGGTCAACGCCCCCAAAGACTACGTTAAAGGATTGACCATAGCGAACACACGATATACGCCGCCTAGTGTCAACCAGCTTCCGCAATAAGGGCAGATCGTAACAATATGTATGTATAATGTATATATATATGCACCAGACTAAGCTAAATGACACTGTAACGCAACCTCCTACTGTTCCACCTCTCTGAAATGAACTTCCGCCACTATTGCGACAAATATCTGATCCATCCTATGAACTCACCAAAACTTCATCTCTTGCTATCTCTCCAAAGGTCTTTCACTCAAAAGTGATAACACTGCTCTTTCACAAATCCTATCACTATTCCTTCTCTTCCCCTTACCACCCTAGCCGTTTCAACTCAAACACCATCCACCTCAGCCGTCTGACTGTCTGCCTGCCTGACCCTTTTGATCTGGACCTGGAATCGAGTTCACCCTCCCCTACTATCGATTATGTTTTGACTAAGCGCCTGTGAATAA